>CM039724.1:11255608-11622794 GCA_022539455.1 Dendrobium nobile
ACCAAGTGTCCAATCCTTCCACAATTGAAACAAAAGGATTAATTTTTTTCATACTCTACTTTTTGAAAAAATCTTCCATTCTTTTCTTCCATCTAAACTCCCAATGGAAGTTGTTTGTCAAGCTCGATTCAGACGCAAAGACTCTGGCAAACTCCCTTCTTTCCCATTGAAACATGTCACCATCAATCAATAGAGGTTTACCAATCATAGAAGCTATTCTCGACACATTAATTTCATCCCAACAGTATAAGGGGAGAGATCGGGCATCCTGGTCTAGATCGGAGATGAAAGTCCCTTAAGCGAATCCAGATTGAAACAAGGATTCCACCTATCAAGTCCAACAATATGACCATTCACGAACCAAGGACCACTGAATAAGACACTCTCCATTGATTCTACAGTAAAAAAAAGAACAAAGAATCCAACCCAAGCCAAAAACAGTCAAGTGAAACTTCCCAAACTGTAACCATTGACGCCTCAACTCTTCCGCTATCACTTGGATAGGAATAGATTTACCACAAAATTTTACAACCACAGAGAACTGAAGCTTCACCGAATTGGTTTGAACATTAGGTTTAAACAATTTAACCACAGAACCATCATCCAAAAAATAGGATTCGACATTCATCATATTAACCTTAATGAATGGACACTTCAACCAAGGATTTCCAAAATGTTGTTTACTCATATCTATAAATCCAACCTGAGGTTCTTCTGAAGGAACAGTCTCAGAAGCAATATCACAAATATTTGATGGACCAGCCGCTTTCTCCTGACTAAATAGAGCACATTCATAAACTGAGATAGGTTTTGCATTAGCAAACCTATTAACGAAAAGTTTCATGTCAGATGAGGACGATTCCACATTTATAATACTACAAACACCAAGAGAAGTATTCACATTGATATATTCCAAAATCTACTAGCCTTTACCAAAAATTGGTGGTGAAGTTGGATTTTCAATTCAATAGGTTCTCTGATCACGAGAGGAGCATTTGCCCGAATAAGTTTCGGAGACATCACACGCTTCAGTGGAATGATGAAACTAGAAGAATAATCAGAATTTGACAATAAATTGCGGCCTTCAACTGTGGTCGACGACCAACCCTCCATGTTCCGCAAAAATACCGCCAACGTGAAGACAAAGAAAAAATTGAAAAAAATAATTCAAAATTCTGGTGTTTCTCTCTCTAGCTTTCTACGGTAATCTTTGTTGGTGACATGAAATCTATCCCATCTTTATATGGAAATGATTTCCTTTTTGTTTTTTTTGGTTTTGTAATAAGATTGCCATTGGAAATCTCAATTGTCTTCAATTGTTTTTGGACAACTTCCTGTTGGATCTTTATATTCATTTATAAAAGTAGAAATGAAAAATTAGGATTTAGAAAATTAAATTGAGATTTTTTTAATTTTTAATTTTCTCAATTAATAATTATTTTTTTAAAATATGAAATGAAGAAGATTTACCGAAATGTTGATTGAGATCGTAAATCTTTTTCGAAACGTTGATGGAGATCGTAAGTCTCCTTTTTCTAATCACCTCAAAAAATATATTTTAATGAGGGAGCACATTCAATCAGTTATTGATGAACACTTTATTTTGAATGCAATTTGTGTTCAAAATATAATTTCATCCTTCAAAAAGAAAAGATTAAAAGACTAATTTTTCTCATCTATAATCTTCCAACTCTCATGTAGAACTTAATTCATTCTTTTATAAGAAAAGTTCACATCTTTTTAATTTGAACCTCTTTTCTTAAGAACCCTTTTTAAATCATGAAGCATTTTTTTTATATAAAAATGATAATTATTATGACACGTTATCATCTCTATTTATAATGACACATCATCATCTTTATCTTTTAGCATTAATAGATATTTTCCATGTCACATCATTATCTTACAAAATTTTATATCATATAAATTAAAGGTGTTCTTATAATATAAAGGTGTGACAATATAATCATAATTTAAAATTTATATTATGTCACATTCTTAACAATAATGTTCAAGTAATAAATAATAGTGTTGATATATCATCAAAAAATTATCTTGATAGGGTTCGAATCTTGAGGCAAAATCAGATTGGAATCTTTAAAAATTAAATTTGGGATCATTTTAACTCCAATTTCAGCAAACCTATAGTAAAAATGAGCGTATCGAAAATACAAACACAACGACACCAAATACAACTCAATCCGAGCCCAAACGAGTCTGAGTCAAAGACTTGAAGTGCTATTGGAATGTTCAAACCACAATTTGGATTACTAAACGATTTCCAAACATGACATGCTTATTGTCAAATCGAGTGGCTCGACGATACAAATCCCATGAGCTTAAGATCACCAAATTCCGATATTATTAAGACCTTCAAATGTTTGACGAATGGTTCACGATCAAGGGATTCAATATCGGCCGTCCATCTAAGTCACTCCCCATTTTCCTTTGATGCTCCTATTTATAGGTCATGTCATCCTCAAAAAACTATAAATAACCCCTCATTTCTCTTAAGAGGGGACCCAAGCAAAAAGAGAAGAGAAAATGAAGAAGCAAGAAGAGAAGAGAAGAAGAAGAAGAAGAAGAAGAAGAAGAGAAGAAGAAGAAGAGAAGTGATGGAAGGAAGAACCTACTCCTCGGCCACCGCTGGTGTTCCGCTCAACTTCCAAGTGACGCCAGAGTTCTTCCTGACTTCCAAGTGACATCAAAATTCCGCTCGACTTTGAAGTGACGTCGGAGTTCTACTTGACTTACAAGTGACGCCAGAGTTCCGCCTGACTTCTAAGTGACACCAGAATTCCACCAGACTTTCAAGTGATGCTGGAGTTCCGCCCGACTTTCAAGTGATGCCAAAACTCTGCCCGATCTCCAAGTGATGCCGTAATTCTGTCTGATCTCCAAGAGACTTTGGGATTCATCTCGAATACCCAAAATCATCGAATCTCAAATTCTTGTTTGTAACTGAATTTCAATTCGGGAGTGGATTATTGTAATATGATCATCCTACATTTTAAGGATGAGTCAATCTCTTATACCTTAAGCAAATAATAGTTGAATTCTTTCAACTTGGCGTGGCCATGTGATTTTTCTCTTTTTAGGGTTTTCCATGTAAAAATCTTGGTATTCTTTTAATATATGTTTATGTGATGAATATACGTACAATGTTGAGACAAAAACTTTCTAACTCTATCGCCGCGTATATTCTAGCCTGCAACAGTTTGGCGCCATATGTGGGAACATTATCCCATAATTTTAAATGTTACTTCGATGGCCAAGATGTGTAGCAATCGTATCTTGGGAGCTTCTCACTCCAACTCCCACCAATCTAGAAACCAGTCTATGAATCATGGATGCCCAATACTTGTCTCTTTTTATCCTGGGTGGCAAAACTTTACAAGAGAAGGAACCTCAGAACCTTCCCTAGAGGAGCGAATTTGAAAGATGGAAGAGTCTTAGAAAGAGATCCTTCAACTCCTACGTAAGACTCAACAACCAACATTAGCATAATGGGAGGGGGTTCTTCTCCCTCGAGCTCCACCATTGGCTGAAGATGTTCAATACAAACATCTTCAAACAGAGATTCCTCTTCCTCTGCCAAGAAGACATCCACAATCACACCAAGATAATGAACTTGCCGATACAGCAAGTTCTACCCATCCTTCACCCACAACTCGGCAACCTCACATTCCTCCAGATCTCTACATTCGTCAATTTAGCCAAAGTGTTTGTTGAATAGTTTATTGCCAATCGAAGAATTACTAAGGATTCTTCTCACCTCTTTAGGATCCAACAAAATGAAGGAGAATCATTGAAGGAGTATTTTCAATGATTTTCCACCGAGGCTTGGCAAATTTTAGGAGTAGATTCTGAATTGTTGAGAGGGGTCTTTCTTGGAGGTGTTTGCCCTGGCCCCTTCTATTAAGCACTCATGTGAGACACAGTTCATTCATATGCCAACCATATTCATTATATGGAAGCACAGATCTCTTCATATAAAGCTATAAATGCTTACAGAAAATAGTTTGAACAAATAAATGAAAAGAACAAATATGTTCATGGGATGGATAATTCATCCTCACAATGAAAGAAATAAGGGAAGAATAATCTACCTCCTAGGCCTCCATTACCACGACGAGAACCTCAGTAAGAGAAGGTGAATACCCACTCAACACATCTCGAGCAAATATATTGATGGCCATTAGAGATCAAGATACAGTGAAATGGCCAAATCTTTTGAAGCCAAATATAGGAAATTAAGATCAATACTGCCATTTTCATTATAGTCGTAACCACACTACCGAAGCTTATAAGCAACTCAAGATTAAGATTGAAAGACTTATCTTCTAAGGCTATATTTGATAGTTTATTCTATATCCACCCTACCTTTGGAAGCTCATCCCGCTGGGGGGAAAAATCAACAACAATTGAGAAATTTGGTGAATAATCGAATAATAGTTGATGAAATTGAGACCATCGTAGGAGGCCCCTTACTATCTGATAAAGTCTTTTTAGCTGCAGATGAAAATCTGTCACCAAAGAAAGCTCGTATCAATCATTGTATCACTTTTGATGACTCTAATTTGGAGGAATGAAAACCCCTCATCAAGATCCTCTTGTAATAAATGCGGGAATAGGTGACCCATGTTATAATGTCAAAAGAATTCTTGTGGACAATAGAAGCTCCATGGATGTCTTGTTCTATTCTACTTTTCTCAAAATGGGTCTCTCAAGAGAAAATATTCAGCCTGCTATAGATCCATTATATGGGTTTCATAATCGACCTGTACAAGCAGAAGGAACAATCAATCTCCAAGTTAAACTTGAAGAATTTCCTTGCCAGACTACACACTCCATTTAGTTCATTTTTGTGAAGTCAGAATCGACTTACAATGTGATCTTCGGAAGGCCACTCCAGTTGATCTTTGGGATCATCACTTCCATCCCTCATTTTAAGATGAATTTCCTTACCTCTGCAGGAGTCAGTGTAGTATACAGAGATCAACAAATAGCATGAACCTTCTATCTTAGGTAGGTTCGACCACATCCAAAAATGACCCTAAACATTGAGGATTTTGATCTCTGGAGCAAAGATACACCTCAGAAAGCTTATCCTATAAAATACCTCACTACTCTATTCATATATGAAGAATACCCTTCTCAAGGACTATGTAGATTGGATTCTGTTGAAACTTGTTCAATATGAATTAGGTTGTTAGACCTAAGCTTATGTCCCAGCGGCTAACCAAGAGGGCGGTGAATTGGTAATTAAAATTTTTTCTCTCTTTTTGAATTTTAAACCGAGAATAACTTTAGTGAATTTTGTAGAAAAGATTTTTCAACCACAAATTAAAAAGTTAAAAATAAAAGTAGCTGAAAATAAAACGACACAAGATTTATTGTGGTTCGGTCAAATACGACCTACATCCACTCCCCGGAGGCACCCTCCGAGTATTGCACTAATGCCACTAATGACTCTCCTTTTGCACCCACAACAAGGTGGAGAAGCCTTTATGAAACTCTCTTTCACCACTACCCGGTGCGGTAGAGAACTATCATCCTTTTACACTCTCCAAGTGTTGGCAGAGAACCGTCCGTCCTTTCATACTCTCCAAGTGTTGGCAGAGAACCATCCGTCCTTTCACACTCTCTAAGTATAGGCAAAGAAACCTTCATCCTTTCACACTGTCCCAGTGTAGGCAGAGAACCCTTCATCCTTTCTCACTCTCCCAGTGTAGATAGAGAACCCTTTGTCCTTTCACACTCTCCCAGTGTAGGCAAAAAACCCTTCATCCTTACACACTGTCCCAGTGTAGGCAGAGAACCCTTCATCCTTTCACACTCTCCCAGTATAGGCAGAGAACCCTTTGACTGTTCGCACTCTCCAAGTGTAGGCAGAGAACCCTTCGGCTGTTCACACTCTCCAAGTGTAGGCAGAGAACCCTTCGGCTATTCACACTCTATAAGTGTCGGAAGAGAACTGGATCTCCTTGACAGATCTTCTCACAAGAAATCTAGAGGGATGAGAGAAAAGAGTGAAGTAATCATAAATAACAAGTAGAGATTCTTACCTTTGAGTACCAAATGAATCCTTCTAACTCCAGTAGTAAGAATCCTCCTTCAAACACTCTCTCATACTCTCTCCTTCACTCTCCCTTCAGTTAACATGAAGATCAGTAGGCAAAAAGATTACAAGATAATTTTAAGTGGAATTTATTTAAGAAAGACACAAAAAACCATCCAAAAACTGCTAACTTTCAAGTTTGTACACAATAGATCATCCTGAATGATCGTCAGATCGTCCTGTACGAATAGTGTTAAAATAGTTGCATACGAACCCAACATATATTGGTATGACCTGACTTCGTACCCGATCTTCGTCCCGTATGAAATATATTTATCCTGGGACAAATATGAATGTTTGTCTTGATGAATAGTTCAAGTCATGTGTCTAGAGAACTTTGTCCAGAGACAACCAGGATGAATCCTCTCGACGATCAATGCAACTAAAGTGTCCAGAGGAATTCGTCCTTGGATGAACCGTATGGATCGTCTGGATGATTAGTGCAACTCAAGTGTCCAGAGGACTTCAACCTGGGATGAACCGAATGGATCGTCTGGATGATTAGTGCAGCTCGAGTGTCTAGAGGACTTCATCCTTGGACGAATAATACACTTCATTTGGATGAATAGTTCAAAGTGAGAGACTAGAGATCATCGTCTAGGGATGAGTGTGGAAATTCGTCTGGACGATCAGAAGTTAGAAAAATTTTCTCACTTCTTGTTCGTTTCATTTCTCTTCTGAGGGGATAACTGACCTGATCGTCTGATATGAACTTGGTTCATCCCGTACGATCAGTATGATTTTTTAAAGATCTCCCCAAGTGTGTGTGTGCTAAGCTACTCAATTATAATTATACTCTCTAAAACTCAATACAACGAAAAATATAAACTTCAATTTACAAAATATCTCATGCTAAATTTTATTTGAAGTCTTCTTTAGTTTGGAGTTTGATTTTCTTGAAATGTTAGTCCACATAAGAGCAAAAATAATTCTTCCAGAAAGTGTTAGGAGAATATAATATTTAAACAATAATATTTGAAATCATCAAAACTATACAAGTTGCAAGAATGTTGTTGACCTCATTTTTGTATGAGGTCTCTAATAGACTCTAAAATCAACTCAAAATCCAAATCAATTCAAACTCAAGTCAATTCACATCTCAACCCACTTAGATTTCAATCAAATCCAGACCCCAAATATAGCCCAGACTTCTGAACTCTACCTGATTCAAACTCCAATTCAAACCTATATCAAATCTTCACTCAATCATACTTCAATTATCCAGCTCCTGATTAATCAAGTTTCAATCACCTAATCTTCAATCATTCATCCCGCAAATTCATCCATATTTCAATCACCCAGTTCCTGGTTAATTAACCTGCATATATCAAGTCTTCAATCAATCACATATAGTCTTGCACTATAGGTAGGCACCTTAGTGTACTATTTTACATAGTACATTAACTCCCTGAGTTCAGTCAGGGTCCGGTTCATTTCACTAGGAGATTTATACGTCAAATCACATATCATTAATCTCTTCAATTAATGATTGATCAAGATGATCAATTGAGCTAGCTCAATCGATCATCAAACATCAATTTTTTCTTCAATTCATTACCAGATAGATTCTAAACTTTATCAAACTTCTTCAAACACTCTTTTCTAGTGAAAAGGACCCGGCTAATCGTCTCAATCCAATCAATAGTTGACTTGGTCAACTGAACTCAAGCTTGGTCAAACTTGACCTATCTGGCTCAAATTGCTCTATATAATCAAATCAATGTTATAAAGCTCTTAAACATCTTTCATTCGATACCCTGATTACTCCTAAACCCATCTTGAGTCAAGCCATAGTGGTTTGATCAAGTCAACCTATGATGGCTTAGTTAAACTTCCTTTCATGCATGCAAATTCATTCAAACCTCAACATTTAAACATCAAAACCCTTCCAATGCCTCCCATCAGCTCATCAAGTATTTTGGGATGCCATGTCAACTTACTGGACCTGTTGACTGGTCAAACCAGTCAACAAATGGTCAAAGAATCCATTACATGGCCAAACCCTTTGATTAAACCTAATCCTTTTAATCCTAAGTACTCTGGATATTCAAACAGCACTCTAGAACCTTTCTAGACTCTATCCCAACCCTTTGATCAGGATTAGATGGCTCCCATCACTCCCATGTGCTTACAAAAGGCCAAAAACACCTTTACATGTCTTGTGTCCTTGTTGTCCTTTGATTCCTTTGCTCCTAACAAACTGATCCATGTGTCCAGCATCCTAGCATCCTATCTGAGGCATCTCAGCCGTCCAAGTGAACTCCAGCAGTTGGAATGGGGTATAGGGGACGAATTCATTCATTCCAAGCTATCCTGCATTCTAGTCACTCCCCAGACGTTCTGAGCTTTCATTTTGATTCCCCAGAGCTCCTCCTCCATCCTTCCAGTGATTTCCCGACGTTTGAAACTACTAGCGGCGAGATCTGCGGTTGACCGAAAGCTAACTCCATCCAAGTCGTTATAGCTCCCCGTAGTAGTTTCCTCCAAGCTAGAAGCCTAAAGGAAATCAACACATTGACAGTCTACAAGTTCAACCATGAAAAAATCAACTCATTTGATCCATCCTTCGGTGAGAAATCCTAAACCCTAGATAATATTTAGGTTTCTAAATAGGCTTCTAAGGAAACCGTATCGAGCTCTGAAAATTATTCGCCATCCCTTTTCTCTTCGACTGTCATCCGAATCTCGGTGTTCATGCCATTTAAATATCTCTAGGCGAAGTTTTAAACCATTTTTTAGTTTAGGGTTTGCGCGGTCTGTGCGGGGAAGACGAAATCTTATCCGTTGATCTCATACCTCTAATTTTAATGGAAGAGATTCGCCCTTTTGTCCTCTACCGTTGACTCGTTTGACCCGTCAAACAAAATGAGTTCGTCTTGGCTTGATCTTGTCCGTCCGTTCTAAACGGCAGGATCAAATCCTGTCCGTCTGATCCCTTTTGATCGAGTTTAGTCGCGGGTCAGATCATAGCCGTTAGATCAAACCGCGGCTAATCCGAAGGCTACCAGATCGCGCTGACTCATTTAAGTGAGCGGGGCCTGCTTGACCGCCGTCGTTTGCGTGGATCAATCGCCTGCTGCCACGTGTAATTCTTGTTTTAAAAGGTTAATTTTAATTATATTTAAATCCAGAACTTTGAAAATCATTAAAAATAAAATACTGAACCAATTTTTCCCCACAACCACTTGTTTTTCTCGAAATAAAATCCTCTATTTTATAAAAATAAAATCAGAGTCTATTTTCATTATTTTAAAAGTTACATTTTAAACCTTTAATTTTCCTAATTTCTTTTAATTATATTTTACTTTTGAATACCTAATTAAATAAGGTTTTGAATGGCATGATATCTGAGATTGGGAATGGAGAACATCTGATCTTAAGGAGATTTGTTTTTAGAGCTCAATATTAATTGCAGATGAATTTTCAAATAAATGATCTATAACTTAGATCAAGTCTTTAAAATTTTTTTTATAAACTCTATAATCATTCAATCATTGCATTTAGAACTCTATGGGATCAGTGTAAAGCTTCCCTTTCACTGAAAATGGATTAGATCTTAATCATGTATAATTTCATTTAAAACCTACTTTCAATCTCATGCTCAATCCAGTTTAAATTAAGAATGAATTATACATGATTGTAGTATCAAAATTGAAATAAATTTGGTTTAAGGATATTCTTATATCCTTAAAACTTTTAATTCAATATTGATATACCTAATCCTTTATAGTTAATCATTTGAAATTATAGGTTATTGTATAACCTATGACTTTAATGATTTATTATAATCATCCCATGGAGTATTAGGATCACTTTTCTTTATTTTGTTTATGATTGATTTGTTGTGATTGTAACTTAGTGTCCAAGGGTTAGAAGAACATTGATTTGCTTGCCTATAACCTAGTGACATTAAGGACAACAATTAAGGACTTGGTCTTAGTCAACTTAGCCAAATCTAGGGAGAACTACACATATCCCTTTTGGGATAAAACTTCAACATAGAAAACACCACTTTAATCAAATATACACTGATTTGACATTAATTAATCTCAAAACAACTAGTAGATTAAGGATCTTTTGTTTTTGTTTTAACAAACCCAAATAAATCAAATAAATTCCTAAAATCTAAATCAAATTTCAATTAAATCAAATCAAACATTAAAATGAACTTACAATCTTTTAAAAGATCAAAACAAAAGCTTGAATCCCTAAAACTTAAATCAATCCTTGATTAACTCTTAGTTGAACCTTAATTGAATAAATATACTAAACTCCATTAAAATTTCAATAAATACTAAAAATTTATAATAAACCCATTTAAAATCAAATAAAATAAAAAATATGTTAATCCTAATTGTAAATCATTTTATCTTTAAAACTCATTATAATTCATTAATCAATAATTCTTTTAATTAAAATTAATTAAAAATTCAATAAATCTTTAATAATTTCTGAATTCTATTAATTAAAATCCATTAATTATTTAATAAATTCTAAATTCCTTTAATCTAAATTAGTTTGATAATTTGATTGGTTAAGATCTATCTTAATCAGTCAGATTTGATAATTAATTTAGATTAAACGAATTCGGATCTTGTATGCCTAAAGTTTGATTCCTTTTGGAGGACTTTAGGCATTTTGATTTCAAAAGACTCTTAAAATATTTAAATAACAAAGAGATCTCCTATGGATTGTGCACGACTCCTTCTAGGAAGGAACTAATCCATTTAGATTTGGAGATCTCCAAACAAAAATAATAAACTACCGACATTATACGATGTGCTAGATTCCTTCGAGAGGGCACGTTGTATTGCATTTGTAAGGTCCCTTCTTCTCTCCTTAATAAATTTTGAGGACTCTCAAAATGAATACCTATCTTTTGTCTAAGACGGGTATTCGTTCTGAAAGTCCTAGGAATCATAAATTTATAATTTCCTGCACTTAGGGAATTATCAATCTATAAAGTTCTTTATAACTAAATTAAATAACTCCAACATTTAAAATTGGAATAATTCTTAATAAATTCAAATACACTTTACTTAAACTTTAACCAAATTCCTTAGACCGGTAATAAATCAATCCTAATAATATACACTAATCAAACAATAAACCTTTTAGGACCTATCTGAGCCACACGACCTCTTTCACACAATTAGATGGTTGCTAGGACTACCAACTTTAGCCTAAGTTAGGTCGGTGGCTTGTTATGGTTTGCTTGCGGGTGTCTTGCCTAGAGGGCACCTATGTGTGATTGCTTACCTTTCTGTACTGCATAGCATAGCATATTTATTTTTCTGTCTGTACACCAGAGAGCGGAGTGAATAAAGTGAGGGCCGTGTACTTACTGTCCTGTCTTTACTTTCCTGCATTTATAACTGTACACAATGCACTCATAACATGCATCATTATATAACTGCTTTATTTTCTGCTCTTTATATTACTGCAATAGTAGAATGTTCTTAGGCTCTGATGTACTGAGATGAAAATGTAAAGCTTTTTATTTCCTAGATCTATTGTATATAGATTGAGTCTGTACAGCGTCTGGAGTTTGTAAAAGAATTAAAAACAACCGCTTATACATATACAAATGGGGCTCCAAAAAGTAATATTCTCCCTCAGGAGGATGTTCCTTTTTGGAATTCCATAGAAGACCCGAAGCCTGAAGACCATAAGCAGTTGTATTTAATTCTACTTTCTCGTAGGCTTAGAATCCAGGTTTGTTGTCGGAGGAACCTGGCCACCTTTACTTTCCTGCAGACCCTGCGATGTACTTTGTCAAATTTATATTAATAAAATCAACTCTTTTTATTTAAAAAGTTTCATACATCATCAGCATACGAGTAGATTTTTTGTTTTTGTAAGCATATCTCTCTGCATTTATTTTACATTCTTTAAGAATTCCTTGATTCCTAAGATAGAGCTATCTTAAAATCCTGCATCATCGGCGAATTGTTGTGATTAGGACTGTTAGCTGGCAACCCACTCTAGGCAGGTGGTAAGTCCAGATCGTATACACTTCTCTCTGTATATTCTTCTTTCTAATCAATTCTAATTTTTCTAAATTCAGTATTAGAGTCTATAATCTAAAGCCTGATCGTGGAAATTTAATTATGCCCAAATATTTAATTAAAGATACATATATAATTTTGGAAACTATTTAGTCTTCATTTAAATCGAGTGTATTCTCTTAGGAGATGTAATTAACTACATGGGCTTGCCCCTATAGGGAGTCTAGATCCCAGAATAATCTAAACCCTGCCTTAGTTCTTTTCTGACGTAGGGGAAAGATCTGTGTGCGTAGATTAAGTCTTATTCGTGTTTAGGAGTTATTTCTACAATTAATAATAGATAGATACTTGATTTGTTTTCACAAACAAATCAATTGTCTTATATGTTTAATTGTAGAAATAAGTTTATAATTCATTAATCTAGTTGGGTCGATTAGGGAATATACTCGTCATCCCTTCAGGATGATTTGAATATTCCTTATATTACACCTGATTAGTACAATGAATTGTACCCCTCTTCCTTCCAAATCAATAGAAGAATATTTGACTGCCCCTTGGGACGGTATAATATCCGACTATGTGGATTTAATCGGAAGAAAATATTCTGAACATAAATAAAACAAATCGTGTGAGAGAATAAAACTATATTTTAAAGAAAACCCTGTTTCATTTAAATTTTGTTTAAACTCATTCCTTTAATCAAGAAATAGGTAGACATTTGGCTTACTTTCACGAGCAAGTCAAATATCGTCTATATATTTGATTGTGGGAATAAATTAACGATTCATTAGACTAAATAGGTAGATAGGGAATATATTGATTATCCTCTAGGATAATTCATATATTCTTTATCCCATACCTGATTAGAAGAATGAATCATCGTTCTCTTTCTTTAGAATCCGTAGACGAATATTAGTTTGCCCTTCGAAGCGGTCTAATATTCGACTATACGGATTCAATTTAAAGAGAATATTCAAAATAAATAAAAAAGACTATTTTTAAATTTGTAAATAAATAAATAAATATATATATATATATATATATATATATATAACTTATTTTTAATAAAATATATTCTTCTTTCTTTTCTCCCCTCTTATATATGGAACAACTATATTTTAAAAATTAAAATAATAATATATTAAACTTTTGAAAATAAATAATGATATTTTCAATATTAAAATAAAAGAGAATTTTATATACCTATTAAATTTAAATTAAATATTATATGATATATTTATATTTTAAAATAAAGATAGAGATAGATCTTTTTATTTTCTCACAAATGTAAAACATGCAAATAGCAACTTTCTTAATAATCTCCCCTTTTTTTATGATGGCAAAACAATTATTGTTTATATAATTTTCAAATTCTAAGAATCTCCTAAACTCCACCTGAATTGATAAACATGTGAGAATAAGGAGGCATTGTACGATAATGTTATCTCTCTTTTTTATTTATTTATATATATATTTTTTAAAAATACAAACAGATACAACACAAAAAAAAAATGAGAGAATAAATAAAATACGAGAGAACAAACAAAATACGAGAATAAATAATATTTTCTCCCCCTTTTTGACAACAACAAAAAGAGAAGAAGAAAAAGAACAAAAATGTTAGAAGTCATATGATAATCCTTTTATGATTGATCCTTGAAAGTGATTGGAATAAATTTTGCAAATAAAAACCAAATCATTAGGCAAATAAAATGATTCATAGAATTTAAGAAGAGATATAACATCGATAATAAAAAGGATTTATAAAAAACATGAATCAATTTAGACATTGTGATAAAGAATATCATTGCATAAAGGATGAATATAAAATTTATATATTTCAAATTTCAATACAAAATAAAATCGTGCAGAAGATTAATTTGAATTAAAAGATTGAGAGATTAAGGAAAGAATCTGAACAAAATACAACTTGTGGCGCTTTACGCATCTTTTCAATATTTGTGGCACTTTTTTTGCATCTTTTTACTTGTGGGCTTATTTTGTGTCTCTTTTTTAAATTGCGAACCATTGCACATTCTTTTTTATCTTTGTACATTTGTACATTTTCAAGTGTATTCTTAATCTTTCCAAAATTAATAATCTAAAAGTTCAAATTTCTCTAAGAACAATATTATTTATATTGAATATAGAAATATAAAATAAGAAAATTTCATAATTTGTAATAATAATATAAAAATTTAAATTAGTCTAACAAGCGACATGAGATTGCTATTCTTAATTACATCAAGTTATAAGCACAACTTAAATTTAGAAAAATTAAATTTTCTAATGAATTTAATTTTTGTATTGCACTTCAAGGTATAGCACTTGTAAGATCAAAAATTTTAGAGATTTTCATATAGGCTAACACACATTTCAAAACAAGATTAAAAGCAAGACAAGATAACTTATATTGATATCATGATAATGAAAATTACAATCGGAGAATTGATATCAATATAATTTAAAAACTAAAAAGCTAACACATAAAATGAAACTAACACATAACTAAAATAAAATACATCACAATCTATCACATCACAATCACATCAACTAAAGAATATTATAAGCAAGTACACAAATTACTGTGAGGGGCCCTGATCTAGAGGAGGAGGTGGAGCATTGAAGAAATTAAAATAACTGCTTATCATAAGCATATTGGAACTTATATCATTTATCTGCTCTCGCACATATCTCATGCTCTGATTGTACTGAACATCCTGTTGTTGTAAGTGAGTTTCAATTTAATCAAAATGAGTCTCTAGACGATCAAATATGTGAACCAAATCTTGGTAATTTGGTTCACCAGCAGGTGCAGGTGTAGGTGGAGGTGCAGGTGCAGATGCAAGTTCATCCTACGAGTCACTAATAACATATGTTTCTTTATTGAAAAAGATCCATCGTTGAAGTAGAGAGATTCTTCGAAATCTTGAACTAGATGAACTAGATCAGATTTCTTCTCCAAAATGTAAGTCACAAGATGTCTTGAGGCAATATATTTCTTTCTCTTGTGGGAGACACGATCAATCTCGAAAAGTTCATAAAGGTAGTCAATGATTAATTGGGCTTCATCTATGGGTTGGCTAGTCAGAATTAGATAGGTCACTATAGAAAGAAGAGGAGTAATGTTTACTCGATCATCAGCTTTAGGTATAATAGAAGTACGAAGAACATGCTGGATGATTCGGTCCTTTTTACTAAGAGTTGATACTTTGGGTACATGAATTACTCCACCATGTCCTCTAATAACATTATTTATTTCAGTCCAGTCAAAATTAGAACAATTGGTCAAGGAATGGGCTTTAATCCCTTTAGTCCTTAAGTTCAGAAAAATTCCTAAGTCTACCTTAGTGATCTCTACTTTCTTCTTAAAAACAAATTACCTAATCACAGAATGGTCAGAGTTAAAGGACATGTTTGCAAGAAAGTAGTGAAAGATCTCCTTATTGTAGAAGTGGACTAGAGTAAGAATGAGGCCAAATTGGGTGGCAGCAAATAGATTTATTACCTAAAAATTTAGTTGTTCTTGAAGAACTCTAGATGGAGTGATTTTGGCTGAAGCGAACATATGGAAGGACTCCTCATTGGCCTTGGACAAGAAGTTTTCACTAGAGTTTGTGGGTGGTCCCTTAGCCAATATCTTTTGTTTTTTGCTAGAGCTAGCCATGGAGAAGATCTAGTTGAAAAGGAGTTTGAAGGGATGCTTGAAGTGATGAAATTTAAGTTCAAAAGCCTTCAATTTAATGAAAAACCTATTTTCATATAGACGAAATTAATTTTGTCCCTTATTAATATGAGTTCGTCCGTACGAACAAAATTTTGTATGGACGAATGAATGAGTCCAAAAATGAAACGATTTTTTGTAATCACACAAGTAATGATGCATCCTTTCGTACAGACTTTTGACCAAATGATCATACAGATGAACTTGTGTTCTTCTTGGATGATCAGACATTTAAGATCATTTTAATGGCAGTTTAAACCATCCCCCACATCGAATCGCCAAGCATTCGTCTGTACGAACCATAGGTTCGTACGTACGATCATACATAATGAAACTGAACTTATCCATTTAAATGTCAACATTCGTATAGACATTTTAAAATTTTGTCCGGACGATCATGACGATCGTACAGACGAAAAGAAAAATAAAAACTAAAAAATTATACGCAAACCATTCAAATCCGACAGTTAATACACTACACAATTCGTCCCGTACGAAATGAATTTTGTCCAAGACGATTTTCACTTAATTTTTCAAACATGCATTCAAAAAATCTAGATGTGAGAAATTTTTAAAACTAAAACACAAATATAATAAAAAAACTATAGAAAACACAGAAAAATACAAACTCAAATACAGAAAATCACAAACTTAAAAATACACACAAAACACTAACTAGAAAAACAAACATCAATGTTGCAGAATCATTTTAATTAAGCATTCAAATCAATTACAACAAGCCTTATTCTTAATGTACTGAAAGTATCAAAGGCTAGTGATTTTGTAAAAATATCTGCAAGTTAATTTTCTGTAGAAACATGAATGAGTTCAATTTCTCCTTTGGATACATAATCCCTTATGAAATAATATCTGATATCCATATGTTTGGTTCTTGAATGTTGAATAAGATTTTTAGCAATGAAAATAACACTATTGTTTTCATAATAAATGGGAACAGTGCCTATAGTTAATCTTAAATTAATAAACTCTTATTTCAACGAAAGTACTTGAGCCACACAACTTCCAAATGCTATGTATTCAGCTTCAGCAGTAGATAGGGCTACTAAATTTTGTTTTCTACTGGAACTAGAGACTAAAAAATTTCCAATAAACTGATATGTTCCAGAAGTGCTCTTTCTATCAACCCTACAACCTGGAAAGTCAGAATCTGAATAACTAATTATTTCAAATGAAGAGCTAAACTTAGGATACCAAATTCCTAAGTTTGGAGTTCTTAATAGATATCTTAAAATCCTTTTTACTACTGTCAAATGTGATTCTTTTGGATCTGATTGAAATCTAGCACACAAATATACACTAAACATGATATCAGGCCGACTAGCTATCAAGTAAAGCAAAGATCTAGTTATCCCTCTAAATTTCTTTTGATCAACAGATTTTCCCATAGGATCCTTATCCAAATGAACTGAGGAACTCATAGGTGTACTAACAGGTTTAACATTGCCCATTTCATACTTTTTAAGGATGTCCTTAACAAACTTTGACTGATTAAGAAATGTACCCTCCTCAATTTGCTTAATGCTAAAGCCTAGAAAGTAACTTAAATCTCCCATTAGACTCATCTCAAATTCACTACTTATTATTTTAGAAAAATTATCATAAAGATTTTTATTTGAAGATCTAAAGATGATGTCATCAATATAAATTTGTACAATGAGTATATCCTTTACAATTTTCTTTAAAAAGAGAGTTGTATCCACACTTTCTTTTTTAAATGATCTTTCAAGTATGAAGTTGCTCAATCTCTCATACCAAGCCCTAGGTGTCTGTTTTAATCCATATAATACCTTTTTTAGTTTGAAAACATGATTTGAGTGTTTAGAATTTTTAAAACCTAGAGGTTGTTCTACAAAAACATCATCTTGAATTACCCCATTTAAAAAAGGCACTTTTTACATCCATTTGGTATAGTTTAAATCCTCTAAAATAGGTAAAGGCTAACAAAACCTTGATCTCATCAAGTCTAGCTACAGGGGCAAATGTCTCCTCAAAATCAATCCCTTCGGCCTGATTATACCCTTTAACAACTAATTTAGCCTTATTTCTAATGATTAATCCTGAGTTATTCATTTTAATTTTGAATACCCACTTAGTTCCAACTATACTTTGATCCTTTGGCCTTGCTGTTAATTCCCAAACTTTATTTCTTATAAATTGATTTAACTCTTCTTGCATAGCCAAAATCCAAAATTCATCTGAAAGTGTTTGATCAATATTTGTGGGTTCTATGGTTGAAATAAAGGCTGAATGATTTACTTCTTTATTTAGTCCATGCCTAGTCCTTACACCCTCACTAGGTTCTCCTATAATCAATTCCTTTCAGTGATTTTTAGAAAATCTCAAATTTATAGGCAAAGGATTTTTTATCTCCAAATTTTCTTTCAAATTTATTTTATCAATCTTTTGAAAGTTAATCTCAATCTCATCTTCTACAATATTTGGCTCTTCCAAAATTCTAGATTCATCAAATACAACATATGTGGTCTCCTCAATTATCAAAGTTCTTTTATTGAATACTCTATAAGATTTTCCAACACTTGAGTATCCTATAAAAATTCCTTCATCTGATTTTGGATCAAATTTTCCTAAGGTAGATTTTCCATTGTTATGAATAAACATCTTGCATTAAAAAACATGCAAATGTGACAAATTAGGCGTTCTTCCTTTTAGCAACTCATAGGGTATTTTATTTAATTTTGATCTCACATTCACCCTATTTAGAACATAACATACAGTGCTAACTGCCTCAGCCCAAAAATATTTAGGAAGACTATTCTGCCAACATGGCTCAGGCGACTTCTATTAATGTTCTATTTTTCCTTTCGACTACCCCATTCTACTGTGGAGTTTAGGTATAAAAAAGTTGTGATTAATTCCTTTTTTCTTACAAAAAAAGTCAAATGTTTCATTCTCAAATTCTCTTTCATGATAACTTTAAATAGTCATAATTTCACATCATAGCTTTCTTTGAATCCAAGTTAAAAAGTTTTTAAATTCCTCAAATAATTTACTCTTATGAAATAGAAATCTAACCCATATGAATCTAGAGTAATCATCCATAATCACAAATCCATCTACCTTCCCTTCTAGACTTGCAGTTCCAACAGGTCCAAAAAGATCCATATGTAAAATCTCCAATGGTTTAGTAGTTTTAAGATCCTTATTGGACTGAAAAGAGGACTTCACCTATTTTCTTAATTGACATGCATCACAAAGGTGGTCCTTAGTAAAGTCTAGTTTTGGTATACCTCTTACTAAGTTCTTTTGGATAATTCTCCTATGGTTTTTCATGCTAGAGTGACAAAATCTTCTATGCCAAAGCCATGACTCATCAGAAATAAATTTTAAACAAAAAGCAATAGGAGTTTTAATGCAATTCAAGTCTAGCATATACACGTTGTTTATTCTTATACCATTCAAATCATCATTTCCATTTAGGCTTAATATGTAGCTAGTAGGAAAAATTTTTTATATAGTATCCCTTATTATATAGCTGGCTTATACTTAACAAATTATACTTTAAGCCTTCTATCAATAACATATTTTCAATGAAAAGTTTTTAAGATTTTCAATCATACATGACCCAACCACCTTCCTTGTCGAGTTATCTCCAAGTGTAACCTTGCCTCCACTCCTGGCTTCTAGCGATATGAATTGTGCAATATCTTCAGTCATATGCTTTGAACATCCGCTGTCCAAGTACCATATGCTCTCACGAGGTCTTATGTGAGAGAAACTCTCTTCTTAATTTGACTGATCAAGATTATCGGCCATTAAGCACAGATTAGTAAGTTCCTCTTCCTTTTCCATCTTTGACAAGTTTGAAGCTGAGTTCGTCTAGAAAGCTCTTTGGAATTTCTTTTTGCCCTTCTTCACAATTGGTTTCTCCTCTACCTTCTCCTTACTAGGAGTTTTGGGCAGTCTTTCTTAATTTGTCCAGGTTTCCTGCACTCATAGCAAATAACATCATTTGAAACCTTGACATTTTTATTAAATTTTCCTCGATTCCATTACTAGCGTCTCTTTTGCTTCCTCTTCAGAAAGCTTCTAAATTGTCTAGTCATTAGTGCGATTTCATCATCATCCTCAGGTTGTGAGTTTTCACTTTCTGACTCCTCCACTTTCAGTGCTAGGTTCTTCTCCCTTCGTGGTTCACCTGCATCAATCTTTCTTTGGCTAACTCCTTGCTCGTAAACAATTAGCGATCTAAGAAGACTGTGAATAGAGTAAATATTTAGATCTTTAGACTTTGTAATTACAATAATTTTAGCATCATAAGCAGTAGGCAAACAACGAAGTATCTTATTAACCATTTCAGCATTCATTAGTTCCCTACCTAATGCATGTAAAGAGATGACTATTTATGTGAATCTTGTGTACATATCAGAAATTGATTCATTTGATTTCATGCGAAACAATTTATAGTCATGTAATAATATATTAAGTCTAGATTCCTTAACCTCATTAGTCCCCTCATAAGTTATACAAAGTCTATCCCATATGTCCTTTCCACTCTTACAAGTAGAAACCCGCATGTAGTCTTCTGATTTAAGAGCACAAAAGAAACTATTCAAGTATTTGACATTTAGTTATAATAAGTCACATTTTTCTACTATCCAGTCCACAAAAGGTGTTTCAACTCTAACTCCATCAACTAGTCTAGTTAGTTTTGTAGACCCTTCCTGAACTAAGATTCACATACGGTAATCAAGTGACTGTAAAAATATAGACATGCATGTTTTTCAAAAATCAAAAGGAATATTTTCGAATAATGGAGGTCTAGTTATAGTGTAACCCTCACATGTATTTCAATTTCTAAATGTAGCCATCTACGTTAATAAAAAAGTAGTCTAAACTTATGATTTTGAAACAAAGCTCTGATACCACTTGTTGTAACTTGTTCAATATGAATTAGGTTATTAGACCTAAGCTTATGTCCTAGCGGCTAACCAAGAAGGGGGCTGAATTGGTAATAAAAAAAATTTAACCCTCTTTTTAATTTAGGAAACAAAAATAAAACTTTAGTGAATTTATCTAGAAAACATTTTTCAACCATAGTTTTAAAAGTTAAAAAACAAAAATAAAAAGCAGCAGAAAAATAAAGACACAAAATTTATAGTGGTTCGGTCAAAACCAGATCTACATCCACTCCCCAGAGGCACCCTCCGAGTATTACACTAATACCACTAGTGACTCTTCTTTTGCACCCACAGCAAGGCATACAAGCCTTTACAAAATTCTCTTCCACCACTACCCGGTGCGGTAGAGAACCGTCATCCTTTTAAACTCTTCCTAGTGTTGGCAGAGAACCCTTCGTCCTTTCATACTCTCCTAGTGTAAGCAAAGAACCATTCATCCTTTCACACTCTCCTAGTGTGGGAAGAGAAATCATCGTCCTTTCACACTCTCCTAGTGTGGATAGAGAACTCATCATTCTTTCACACTCTCCTAGTATGGGCATAGAATCCTTCCGCTGTTCACACTCTCCAGTGTGGGCAGAGAACCATTCGGCTGTTCACACTCTCCAAGTGTCGGTAGAGAACTAGATCTCCTTGACAGATCTTCCTCACAAGAAATCTAGAAGGAAGAAAGAAAAGAGTGAAATAAACACCAATCAAAAGTAAAGCTTCTTACCTTTGAACACCAATTGAAGCCTTCATGCTCCAGTAGTAAGAATCCTCCTTCGAACACTCTCTCACACTCTCTCCTTGACTCTTCTTTCAATAGGCATGAAGATCAGTAGGCAAAAAGTTCAATTGGCAGTTTAGATTGGACTATTTATAGGAAAGACATAAAAAATTGTCCAAAAATTGCAAATATTCAAGTCAATATGCATTGGATCATTCCAATACGGTCCTAGATCATTCTAGACGTTTTTATTTAAAGGCGTTGGAAATGAACCTAATGTATATGGGTATGAAATGACTTCGTAAACACACATCATCCTGTACGAACTAGGTTCGTCCTGTATGAACGGTTATTCCATAGGTCGGTTCCCAAAAACTACAGAACGTCACTAAAATTTCAAACTCGGTTTACTTCATCCTTGGACGAATATGGGTTCGTCTAGACAAAATTTTTCCAGAGAGCAAATCGTCCCGGGACGAATACACTTTGTCTTGGACGAAAATACTCCAGAGAGCAACTCATCCTGGGACAAATACACTTCATTCTGAACAAAAATTTTCTAGAGAACATTTCATCCTAGGACGAATACACTTCGTCCTGGACGATCAGGACTTAGAAAAATTTTCTCCAACTCCTATTTGTTCCATTGCTCTTAAGATGAGATAACTGACCTGATCATCCCGTACGAACTATGTTCCTCCCGTACGATCAGTACAAATTTCTCAAGATCTCCTAAGGTATGTGTGTGTGTGTATTCACTCAATTACAATCACTCCCTCTCAAACTTAATTCAAAGAAAAATACAAGTTTTAAATACACAAAGTATCTCATGCTGAATTTGATTTGAAGTCTTTGTAGTATGGAGTTTGATTTTCCTGAAATGTTAGTACACACAAAAGCAAAAACAACTCTTCCAAAAAGTGTTAGGAGATAACTATACATAAAACAATAATATTTAAAATCATCAAAACTATACAAGTTACGAGAATGTAAAACATGCAAATAGTAACTCTCTTAACAATTGTAACATCACTCAATACAGTTGGTAGAGCTACATTAAAAACTAATAGTATGACTATTATGCTCGTACACATTCTACTACTATAACTCTCTAAGCCCATAAATAGGGTGAGGGAGATACAAGAAGAATAATATTAAAGGACCTTAATAGAAGAAAAATAAACCTAATACCATTATGAAATAGAGATGTTAATTTTTCCTAGTTTAACTAAAACTTTATAAGATAGAGGTCTTACCCATCTCCCAATCTTATACTTCTGGCTGGGATAGTAAAGATTTTATTCAAATCCATGCTCTTTAATCCCCTCGTTTTGAAAGTTTGTGAGGATTGTTAAACCCTAAAAAACTATTCCCAAGGCTAACCAAGAAGGGGGTAAATTGGTTATTTAAAATTTTCTTTAACAAAAAAAAAATCCTCTTAAATATTGAAAAAAAAATATATTTATGTTAAAGGAATAGTAATTTCACAAAAACAAAATTAGAGATTTCAAACATAGAAGAAATCACAAAATAATATGGAAATTAAATGCAAAGAGTAACCTAAAAGAACACACCATATTTATAGTGTTTCGGTCAACTTGACCTACATCCACTCCCTAAAAACCTCCTTTCCAAGTTTTGCACTAAAAGTAATGTCTCTTCTTTTTACCCTGCAATAAGGAGGAGAAGCTCTTACTAAATCTTTTCACCGACCCAATGAGGTAGAGTACCTTGAATCCTTTTACTCCCTCACGGAGTAGGCAAAGAACCTTGGAATCCTTTTACTCCCTCCTAGAGCAGGCAGAGAACCTTGGAATTCGTTTACTCCCTCCTAGAGTAGGCAGAGAACCTTAGAATCCTTTTTACTGTCCTGGTGAAGGAAAAGACTCAAGATCTAATACAGATGAAGATCTCCCCCAGAGCCACCAAGGAACTAGAAAAGCAATCTGGAGAAGATGATGGAAACCTTACTTAGAGAAACCTTTGTGAATCCCTCATAACTCCCACTCACAATGATTTCTCTCTCCCAAGCCCTATCTTTTCCATTTGTAAGATCTTTCTCATATCAAATCTATAACAAAAGTTTGTCTCAAGAGACAATAAGAGAGCCTAAATTGGGAGCCTCAAAAGAAGCCCTAATTTTTAACTTGTCATCAAATATTGTCTAGTATGATAAATAGATTGTCTTATACAATTAGTAAAAAATAGCCCTTTCAGTCAGTACAATCAACTTTTCCAGGTATGATTAGTTTAAGTATTTTTACAAATTATCCAGTATAATTCTGCGATAGTCTGGGATGATTAGTTCAGGATACTATATTGATCATCCAGTATGATATGGGACAATGGGTGGTGATCTATATGTCATCCCACAACACTCTTGGAATGTCTAGTATGTTCTCCTTGATGATTAGAAGTAAATTATGGTTTACATGTTGGATGATAGGGGATTATCCTATAAAATACAATACATCATCTAGTATGATCTAAGCAGATCATCCTAAATGATATGATCATGCAATCTAACCATAATTATTCCCCTAATCACTGGATTAATTTAGGCATGATTGTCATAAATTATATAGGACGAGGCATATCATCTTGTATAATTAGAACAAAATTTCAAAATTAAAATATTACCTAAATTATGATTGGAAGCTATTTTTCATAATCTAAACTGATCATCATGTACAATCTTGAATCGTCCATTACAATTAGTTAACAAATCTTAATTACACGGGAAGCCGTAATTATGGTCTCTATTTTTAACTGATAATCTAGTATGATTGAAATCATTTGGTATAATTAGTTCAAAAAATAAAAATATCTCTAACTTATTAAATCACTCACCTTGAATGTGTATGTGTAAGTTTACTTAACTTGGGGTCCACTAGATATATGACTTAACTCAAGAAAGGCAAAAAGTTCATTGAAATTTAAATTACAAATAAACTCAACCCTAGTCTATTAGATCTTGAGTTTATTAGCATTGCAAGTGAACTTGTGGTCCTGAAAGTTAGTGAGAAGGGAAAGCAAAATAAATATTGAAAAATAGTAGTAGTAAAGAAACAATAATATTTTTTATCATCAAAATCATTGTATGTTAGCCCAAATTTGCAATAATGTCCCCTTTTTATGATGGAAAACATTTTTGTAAAAAAATTCAAAGCTCTTTGACATTTTCCTAAACTCCCCCTCAGAAGATGAAATTCTGAAAGTAAGGGGAGTTAAATAATATTTTTTTAAAGGAAATATGAGTTATAAGAAAAATAGAGTACAAACAGAAAAAATAGATAAAATTAAATTTTACTAAACCATAGGATGCAAAATAACACACTACTCCTTTTACCATCACAAAAAGGTGGAAAATGGAAAAACACTAAACAAACTATAGTACAGAAAGGTAGAACAATACAAACACAAAAATAAAAGGCCTGTCAACCTAGAAAAAGAAGAACCTTAATTAGGTGGAGGTGGTGGTGCTGGTGGTTGAATGTATCGGTAAAGAGAGGCAAACTGCTAGCCAAATCAAGCCATATCTTGGTCATGCACTTGCTACTGTTGTACTACATAGGCATCAAATCTAATTAAGTCTTGATCATGCTACTGCTGTTGCTTGGCTATATAGCATTCAAATCAAGCCTCTCACTAATCAAACCATTATAATAGCTATTCAATCTAAGATTGCTGGCAGATAGGAGCAGGTGCAGGGATAAGTTCTTCCTCCTCTTCCCCAGGCTCCTTATGAACATTATCACAATAAGTACTTTAAAGGTTGTGGAAGGAGCTGTTGGAGTAAAAGATTAGATGGTGATCAGGTGGAGCTAGAAATATAAGATTATATTTTGATTCAAGGATAAAAGAAATGAAATGTCTTAGGGCTAGGTTTGGTTTTCTTTTGTGGACAGGATCTCTAATGCAGGTGATATGTTCAACATATTGAATGATAAGATCAGGTGCATTAAAATCTAGGTTAGGCATGATATAATAAGTGGTATATGAAAGGACAGGTGTAATATGAATATTATATCGAGCTTTAGGAATAATGGAATTTTGAATGATATGCTAGAGGGTTTGGTCATCCTTAATTAAGGAGTTTTCCTGAGCTAAATGGTATTTCACGTTAGTTTCCCTATAGATATTGTTAATAGGAGCCCAGTTAAAATCAGGATCTGAAAACAAGATATGAATCTTGTCTCAAATGGTAGAGAGGTGAAGATATTCATATAAATCCTAATAGGTAATCTTTAAAGTCCTTCAATTTATATAGAATTATAAGGAAGTATAAGTATTGTTAATGCGAAGAATGGAAAATAATTCAAGTAAGAGCTCTAAATTAAATGGAAAATATAGGGTAAGGAGAAACATAAGAGTTGTTCTAGATAATAGATTAAGTACCTAAAAGTTTAGAACATTTTGATTGATGATTCTTTAGGGGGTAATGCCATCACTATTGTAGCGATTGTAAGTTGCTTCAAATGCCTCTTTAATGAAACAAGGATTGATATCTAGCCTAGATGAGCTTCTAGTAAGTATTCTGGATCTTTTCCCATTAGCCATTGTAAGAGTGAGACTTCACAAGTAGGTGAGAAGAAGAGGTGGAATGCATAGAGTGAAGAAGAAACCATGATTTGAGGATGTTTAAATAGAATCGTCTAGATCATACTGGATAATCATGAGATCATACATGATGATAGGGTCTAATCTTTTAGCTAGACAATTGGTAAAAAAACTAATTGAATTATCTGGTACGATCAGACATCGTACGTGATGCTTAAACACGGGATGATCATCCTGAGGAGTTAACCTGTATGATCGTTGAATATTTGGATCATATAGGACGAATGTGTATCATCCTGAATGATGTGTTATAATGGATTAGCCTAATAACATTCAAATCATCCAATAACTCTTGCCACTTGGATCATCCAGCATGAAGTATGAATCATATGAGATGATCACCAATAATTGATTTATATTAGCCATTAGATGTGTTGTGACTAGAGAGGTGCATTTTTTTTAGATCGTATATGATGATGTGACCAAAATATAAAAATTCAGGACAAGGTATGTGATGATCAGGAGGATTTTAAAATAAAAATAAAAATACTAAAAGCATAAAATAACAAAAAAAATAAACCAAAAACACTAGTAGAAAATCAAAATAAAAGGATTTTTTTTAATCGATCAACTCTAGTAAATGTTAAATTTTTCTTGTGAGTAGATTAAAAATCAGTAAGATATGAATTGACAATGTTTAAAGAAAGGGTAGAAAATTGATCTTATGAACCCTAGCTTGGACTCCATACATGTTAAAATTATTTTTAAACAAACATATAATTCAAATGGGAAATTAGATAAGAAAAGTGATCTTCTGAAACTTTATTTCAAAAAAAAAATATCTAATAAAATAATATTACAAAGTAATTAACCATAAACATGATTTTCAAAATTTAAGTGTTTGAAGATATTAAGTGGCACATGAATTGTTCTAAGATTTAAGGATTTGAAAGAAGCAAGCTTATTTTTTGTGGGCTTTCTTTGTACCTCTTTTTCAGTTATTAGATGAACTTTACATAACCTTTAATTTTTGATACACTTTGGTGTATCTTGCAATTACTTGGTGGTCATTGCATATCTTTTCAGTGTTTTTGGGCTCATTTTATGCCTATTATCATTTTTGCATGCTGGCTTTCTTTCAAAACTTTTAAATACTCTTAGTTATGAGATTATCTTCTAGATGTAAGAGAACAAAAATTAATTCTTTAATATAAGGAGTAAACTACAAAATAGAATCATATCCATATGATTAAAGCATTAACCTGATTATGAAAATTGAACATGATTTGATTGACTTGGAACATTATTCATATAAGATAGATTATCGTTAGAAGACTAAATAGATCTCTATTTCAAAGTTCAATTTTTGATTTGACATAGATTTTGATTCAAAAGAAATTAACTCACAAAGGGAGCTAGAGGAAGAGAGACAATCATTGATGTTTCTTCCTTTAATTGATTTAGGAAAGTCAATCACTACTTACTAATTTCTAAAGCTAAAAGCAACACAAAAATGTCATTTAAGTAATCAACTTTAGAAGTTAGCATCAATCTAATTCTTTAAAAACACTAAAGGAAAAAAACAACAAAAAAATGAAAAACATAAAATAGAAAAACATAAACAGACATACAAATAAAACATCATAAATTGAAAGAAACAATTTCAAACATTAATATCTATTACACCTAATCTAGTTCTTATGATGCTAAAAGTTTCATAGGCTAGTGATTTTGTAAAGATATCAATAATTTGGTTTTCAGTGGCTATAAAGCTATGTCTCCTTTAGTTACATAGTCCGTAATGAAGGGGTGCCTTATGTCAATGTGTTGGTTTTGGAGTGTTGGATTGGATTCTTATAAGTGCATATAGAACTAGTGTTATCACATAGGATTAAAATTGTGCCCATAGGTAATCCTCAATCTATAATTTGTTTCTTTAATTAGAGGACTTGGGCCACACAACTGCCTAAGGTTATATACTCAGCTTCAGTAGTGGACAAGGCAACTGAGTTCTATTTTATACTAGACTAGGAGACTAAAAATTATCTTATGAATATACATATTCTAAAAGTGCTTTTTTTATCAACTCAGCATCCCAAAAATTTTAAACCAGAATATCCCATAATTTTAAAAGATGTGTTATGCCTAGGATACTAGATTCCTAAGTCTGGGGTTCCTAAGAGATACCTAAGAATTCTCTTAACAACAGTCAAGTGGGATATTTTTGGATTAACCTAAAATATAACACGGAGACAAACACTTACATAATATCAGGTCTGCTAGCAGCAAGTAAATAAGTGAATTAATTATTCCTCTTTAATTTGTTTGATCAATAGATTCTTTATTTGAATCCTTATCTAATTGAATAGTGAAACACACAGGAGTGTTGATTATGTTGACTTTATATATTTCATATTTATTACAGATATCCTTAATGTATTTAGATTTACTAACTTCCATCATCCTTTTGCCTTATCCTAAATCAAAGAAAGTAGGTCAGTTCTACCATCATACTCATCTCAAATTCCTTACTCATTATTTTTGAAAAATCATCACATTAACTTTTATCAAAAGATCCAAACAAAATATCATCAACATAAATTTAGATAATGAGTAGTTCCTCTCTTACTCTTTTTAAAAATAGGATGGTGTCTACGCTCCCCTTAACAAAGGTTCTTTCTAATAGGAATGTACTTGGCCTTTCATACCATGCCCTAGGTGCTTATTTTAGTCCAAATAATACCTTTTTTAATTTGAGCACATGTTTAGGAAATTATAAAATTTCAAAGCTAGTGGGTTATTCAACATACACATCTTCTACTATTACCCCATTCAAAATGGAACTCTTAACATCCATTTAGTACAATTTGAATCCCTTAAAACAAGCAAAGGCTAGTAGTACCTTAATGGCTTCCAATCTAGCTACAGGGGCAAAAGTTTCTTCAAAGTTAATCCCTTTATTTGGTTATACCCCATAGTTACCAATCTTTCTTATTACTCATCACTACACCCAAATCATTCATTTTATTTTTGAATACTCATTTAGTTCCAACCACACTCTAGTTCTTATGTCTTTCAATAAGTTCCCAAACATCATTCCTCATAAATTGAGTTAACTCTTCTTGCATGGCTAAGATCTAGAATTCATCAGATAGGGCTTGATTTATGTTGGTGGGTTTAGTCATTGAAATGAAGGTAGAGTGGTTTACTTTTTTTCTAAGTTTATGCCTAGTTATAACACCTTCATATGGGTATCCTAAGATCAGTTCTTTAGGATGACTTGAAGAATATCTCAATTCTCAAGGTAATGTATTTTCAAGTTCTACCCTTTCCTCCAAATTTATATATTCTAATCCTTGGGTGACTTATATAACCTCTTCTTCTTCTTATACCCTAGACCCTCTAGAATTATCAAATTCATCAAATACAACTTGAGTGGTTTCCTCAACTACCAGTGTTCTTTTATTGAAAACTTTATAAGATTTCCCAACATTTGAGTAACCTAGGAACACTCATTCATTAGATTTGGGGTAAAATTTTCCTACTAGAGATTTTCCATTATTCAAAATAAACACTTTACCTCCAAAGACATGAAGGTGAGAGAGGTTGTGTGTCATACCCTTAAGAATTTCATAGTATATCTAGTTCAGCTCGGATCTAACATTTACTCTATTCAGAACATAAAAGGATGTATTGAGCACTTTTGCCAAAAAGAATTTAGGACGTGGAAATTCAACTAACATGGCTTTAGTAGCTTCTACCAAGGTCCTATTCTTTCTTTTAGTAACCCTGTTCTGTTAAGGGGTTCTAGGAGCTGAAAAATTATGATATATCCCTTGCTCCTTATAGTAGATTCAAATTTCTCATTCTTAAACTCTCCACCATGGTCAATATAAATGGTTAAAAATTCACAACCTAATTTCCTCTGAATCCAAGTGGAAAAAGACTTAAACTCATCTAATGATTCACTTTTATGAGATATGAATCTAACCCAAGTAAATCTCAAATAATCATTAACAATCACATAACTTTTTTTTTGTAACCGTGTAAAAGTAATGCTATTAAAAGAGAAAAGAAACCATCAAGCCTAGATACAAACTAAAATGATGCCATCTCATCTTTGATCAAATCGATCAAAGGACTCGGGATGCTATCAAAAACAAAATTTCCTATTTCCATCAATGGCTAAAGTAGCACACAAATCAACTACTTTATTACAGTTCCTATTTACATGATGAAAAATAACCTTATTAAAATCCTTTAAGAATAGCAGATCCTTGACCGGCCACTTATACACCTCCCAATCGATTTTCTTCAAAGAATTTTGTAAGAAAGTAATCACATTGATATTATCACTTTCAATGATAATACCATTGCTTTCAAGCATCCAAGTTTGTATGAAGTCTCTAATATCCACAATAACCTCCATCTCTAGTTGTGCAATATCCCAATGAAGCTTATGTCTTCCAAACACAAGAAGAAGTCTTCCTTTATAATCCCTAAAGATACCACCAATACCACCTTGATTTGAGCTTAACAATGATGCATCCACATTTATCTTGATCCAATCTAGTAGTGGAGGGTGCCAAGTAGCAAAGAACTCCCTTGGGAGATTAGCACCCCAGCTAACTAGATAAGGAGAAGATTTTAAAACAGCCAAAGAAAGTACATTAGAAGCCACAACGGAACAAGGCAGAGCTGCCTTGTTATGCTTCACTGAATTGCAATTTTTCCAATTTAAAAACACAGCAACACAGTAAACTCTAACCATTCTAGAATTCTGTTCAACCATCCTCTTTAGCTCATGAAAACAACCTTCCAAAGATCGGAATACCGAACCCCCATTCACGAAGTTTATTAAACACTTCCTGAAGATATTTACACTGGACAATAACATGCTCATAGTTTTCATCTTCCAGACATCCTCTAGCACACCGATCGTCATTAGTTAATCTACAAAACTTAAGAAAATGATTGGTAGGAATAGCAAATTTGCTAAGCCGCCACCAAAAAATTTCCACATTATAGTTAAGCTTTAAACTCTTAAGCCAACTATAAAAACCATCAACATCTCTAATTCCTTTATCTATCATTATTCTATCATAAGACAGAGCAGATAAGGATTTACCTGAGAATTTACAAACTGTTTCCAGCTGATCCGCCTGATTCACATCCAGCTTCAGATTCCTGATTAGTTTCACTAGATCTTTATGGAAACAATTGAGTAGTTTGTCTTCATCCCACTACCCTGTATCTGAAATAATCTTTTGAACATTCAAATTCTCCAAAGCTTTGCAATCCAAAAATGTAGGCCACTCATTTAAACATCTGTCAAATAACCAGACGTCATTAAGCACCTGAATTTTGTCTCCTCTTCCCACTCTCCATCTAACAATATGCTTTAAACATTTTCCACCATCTTTTAAAATTTTTCAAAAATTTGAAGAATAGTTCCTACAATTATCTTCTAGCACATTATCACCATACTTTGCCAACAGCGTTCGGTGCAGAAGAGACTCTGGATTTTGAATAAAATTCCAGGAAAGTCTAGCCCGTAAGGCTCTAGATTTATTTACAAAAGAGTGCACACCCAGGCCGCCAACACTTCTAGGATTATAGATATCCTCCCATGAAACATAATGTAATCCAAATTATCCATCTTGCTTATGCCAAATGAACTTCATACACAATTTTTCCACCTCCTGAATCACTCTCTTAGGAACAAGAGAATGAGTAATAGCAAAGCACGGTAAAGACATCAAAGAGGTCTTTACAAGAATAATCTTCCCTCCCAAAGAAAGGGGCTTCTTCCCCCACACTTTGAGTTTGTCAGTTACATGGCTAAGTAAATCCTGAAAATAAGCAACACCCAGTCTTTTTAAGGATATCTTAATTCCAAGATATTGAAGTTCTTTAACAACCATGAAGCCAAGGATTTTAGCCACCATTTTCCTGTAGGATCTGTTAACAAACTTACCAAAAATGATTTGAGATTTGTTAACATTAACTCTTTGCCCTGTCCAACAACAAAAATCCTTCACAATACAGTTAATCAACCGAGCAATGGGAGTAGAAACTCTGGAGAAGAGAAAAACATCATCCACATATAGAAGATGAGAGATAGTTGGACCTCCAGAAGATACTTGAATGCCCAGTAACTGACCACTTTGTTCAATGGCACTAGACAACAATTGAGAACACATAATGAAAAGATACGGTGAGAGACGGCAACCTTGCCTGAATCCACAGTGAGCATCAATCCAATTTGTGTTCTTTCCATTAATAATAATATAAAATCTAGCATCCTCCACACACTCCATTATAAGCTTAGAAGAGAATTTGATTCAATGTTGCTCATCCCATACTGTCGTATGCCTGCTCCATATCAATTTTCACTGCCATTAATCCTTTTCTATTTTTAGAAACCTTGAATTTATTAAAAATTTCCTGTGCCAATAGACAATGCTCGGACATTGACCTTCCCGGAAACAATCACATACCTAAAGAGATTCCCTCCTAAGCTTATAGTGCTAATAGGTCCAAAGAGATCAATGTGTAGGACTTCTAAGGGTTTGCTATTATTAATTTCTTTGATTTAGTGGAAAGATGATTTGACTCATTTTCCTAATTAATAGGCACTGCATAGGTGGTCCTTAGTGAACTCTAGTTTGAGAATTCCTCTCATTAAGTATTTTTGGGTGATTTCTCTAAGGTTTTTCATAGTTGCATGACACACTCTCCTATACCATAACCAAAATTCATCAGCAACAACTTTTAGGCAAAAAGAAGCAATAGGTTCAACATTGTTTAAATCAAGTATGAAAGCATTATTGATTCTTTTTCCTTACAGCACAGTATTTATATTTAAGTTACTCATACAATTGGTAGAAAAAAAATTAATACTAAATCCTTTATGATAATGTTAGCTTATACTAAGTAGGTTATGTTTCAAGCCATCTTGCAGTAAAACATTTTCAATAATAAAATTCTTATAGTAGCTAATTATACCTTGCCTCCTGCCATGGCCTCTAGCCAAATGAATTGATTTACATCTCCAGTCATATGCCTTAAACATCTACTATCCAGGTATCACATTCTCTCATGAGGTCTTTTGGGAGAGCATCCCTAAAAACTAATCAGATGTTAGATTTGGGAACCCAAACATGTTTAGGTCCCATCTAATGAAAAGAAGAATAAAGAACATTCTTGATATGCTGTGAATTTTGAATTTTTGGTCTCTACACCAAATGTATTCTACAGTGAACAGTACAAGTGTGGTAGATATGTCCTAACATGCCATAATAAAAACATCTAACACTAGGAGAAGGATTTACTAATGTATTAGGGTTATGGTGCTTCTTCCTAGGTTTAAATAATGCATATTGATATAATGGATTATAAAACTCTTTAAGTGATGGATGATTTTTATTTTCTTTGAAAGCATTTAGTTTGATTTGAAAAATTAATTAGTACTTTCAAGAATTGAAATTTAAATTTTCAACGTATGCTCCCTATTATATATTTTAGATGCATGTGTTTATAATCTCTTGTATGCATTTTCTAAATCAATATGATATATTTTTAAGGAATCATGTAGCTCAGTTAATTCAAAATGCTTCTTGTTTAAAATGTCAAATTCATCTAACAATGCCATGTGATTACTATCAAGAGTGGAGTGATCTTTTCTTATGTATTCATGCTCTTTTTGTAGAGTTGAAAAATCAGATTTAAGGCTATCATGTGATTTTTTAAGCTTCTTATATAGAGTATGAATTTTTTTTCAAAACTTTAAATAATTAATCATATGTTAGCTCACATACCTCCTCTTAATCAAAATAATCAAGATGATCGCTTTCCGTTAAGCATAGGTACTGGTAACCTCTCTTCTACTTTAATTTAAGAATAGTCTGATGTTGAATCTGCCCAGAAAGTTTTTTGGGTCCATTGCTTGCTCTTCATGAATTTCAATTTTTCTTCACCCTTCTCCTTTCTTGGGGGAGCTTTAAGAGTTGGGCAATCAAACTTCATGTGTCGTGGCTTCCTACATTCAAAGCATATAACATCATAAGAAATTTTAGAACTCTTACCATTCTTACCATTATTCCATTATTGATGATGTTTTGGTTTTATTCTTTAAAAAGTTCTTGAATTATCTTATCATCAAGGAAATGTCATCAACAACTTATCCAAAAGAGTAATTGTCAGAATTAACAGCCTTTAAGGCTAAAATTTTCTTTTATCTCCTTTCACCTGAATCAAGCTTCCTTTAACTCACTCCTTGCTTGTAGGAAAAGAGTGATCGAAGTTAGTTATCTATGGAATAAAAATGTATTCAGTAATGGTAGTTATTTTTGCATCATAGGAAGATGGAAAAATAATGAAGAATTATGTTAACTTCATCATATTTTGTAAGTTCTCTTCCAAAGGAATGTAGGGAAGTAACAATCTATGTAAACCTATTATACATTTCAGAAATATATTAGCTAAGTTTCAAGCGAAAAAGTTCATAATCATGAAAAAGAATGTTTAGCCTGTATTATTATACTTCATTTGTTCCTTCATATGTAATGCAAAGTTTGTTCCAAATTTCTTTACCAATAAAACAAGTAGAAACACATATACAATAATTAAAATATTTGGCATTCAGTTAGGCTAAATATCTATCATCAATAGTCCATTCAAAAAAAAGGAAACTTAGTGCTAATTCTATTTATTAAATGAAAGGTGCAGAATATCCATCCTGTACAAGCATCCGCATTCAATAATCAATTGATTGTAAAAGGTGGACATACTAGTTTTCCAAAAATCAAAAGAAATATTATAAAATAGAGGTTGTCTAGTTATTGAGTATCCTTCTATAGTATTACGATTACCAAATTTAGCCAAATATAGTTTTTTAAAAGTTTTCTAAAACTTAATTTATGAATCACACTCTGATACCACTTGAAAGTTTATGAAGATTGTTACCCTAAAGAACTAGTTATTAGACTAACCAAGAGGGGGGTATTTGGTTACTTAAAAATCTCTTTAACAAAAAAGAAAATCTTTTTGAATATTTCAAAACAAATAATTTATGCGGAAGCAATAATAATTTCATAATAATAAAAATAAGAGATTTTGACCACATAACAAATCACCAAAAATATGGAAATTTAATGTGGAAAGTAACTAGAAAGAATACACCAGATTTATAGTTGTTTGGTCAACTTGACCTACGTCCACTCCCCGTAAACCTCCTTTCATGGTATTACACTAAAGGTAGTGTCTCTCCTTTTTCGCCCATAGGAAGTTGAAGAAGCTGTTACAAAATCTTTCTACCAACCCGGTGTGGCAGAGACCATAAATCCTTTTATTACCTCCTAGAGTAGGCAGAGAACCTTAGAATTCTTTTACTTTCTCCTAGAGTAGGCCGAGAACTTTGAAAACATTTTTCACCCTTCTAGTGAAGGTAGAGAACTTAGAACAAATGTTATTAAAGCTATCCTCCAAAGCCACCAAAGAACCAGAAAAGTAACTTGAAGAAGATGATATAAGCCTTTCTTGGAGCAACCTTTATAAATCCCTTACAACTCCCCCACACAAAGATTTCTTTCTCTCAAGCCCTCTCTCTTCCTTCTCTAAGCTCTCTCTCAGATTAACTCCATAGAAAAAATGTCATAAGAGATAATAAGAGAGTTTAAAAAGAGAGTCTCAAAAGAAGCCCTAATTTTCAACTTTCCATCAAATATCATTCAGTATGATAGATAGATCGCCGTGTACGACTGGTAAAAAATAGCCCTTTTTTCCAGTATAAATAGCTTTGCCCTGTACTATTAGTTCAAGTATTTATACAAATCATCTAGTATGATTCTGTGATAAGCCAGGATGATTAGTTCAAGATACTATTTTGATCATCTAGTATGATATCGGATGATAGTTACATATCATCCTGTAACCCTCTAGCGATCTCCAATATGACTTCCAAGTTGATTAGATGAAATTTATGGTTTTTATCTTGGATGATAAAGGATCATCCTATGAAATATAATAGATCATCTAGTATAATCTAAGAAAATCATCCTATACGATATAATCAAGCAATCTAACCATAATTATTCCCCTTATCACCGGATCAATTTAGGCATGATTGTCATAAATTATCTAGGATAATGCATATCATCATGTATGATTAGAAAAAAGTTTAAAAATTAAAATATTACTTAAATTATGATTGGCATCTATTTTTTAAAATATGAACTAATTGTCCTATACAAAAAAATCATCTAGTACGATTAGTTAAGTAATCTTAATTACCAGGGATGCCCTAATTAGAGTTTCTATTTTTAACTGATCATCTAGTATGATTGGAATCATCCTGTACAACTAGGTCCAAAAATTAAAAAATGTTCTAACTCGCTAAATCACTCCCCATGAATGTGTGTGTACATGGTTACTTAGCTTAGAGTCCACCAGATATATGACTTGACTCTAGAATGGTAAAAAGTACATTAAATTTTAAATTATAAATAGACTCAACCCTAGTCTACCCAATCTAGATTTGTTAGCATTACAAGTGCACTTGTGGACCAGAATAGTAAGTGAGCAGGGCAAGAAAAATAGATATACAAGAATAGTAGTAGTAAAAATATAATAATATTTATTATCATCAAAATTACTATATGTGAACCCAGATTTGCAACACTTATTTCTTCCTTCATTATCCTCACATATAAGACTTGGGATCACAAGTAGGTTCGTAAAATACAGTCTAACAGCATCCATAGAAAAATTAGGATTCAGTAGTTGGGTTCCACAATACATCTTAAAAAGTGAAATAATGATATTGCTCAACCTTATATTATGCAACTGAGGCATGTATTCTATATAAAAATGATTTTTTCTAGGCCTTCAATATCCAGCTCATCCAACATGTCTACAAAGCTTTTGTATATTGAAAAATATAAAATGAAAGTAAGAATGAAAAATGACATATATGCATACACATATATTCCTTTAAACTTTTTAGCATATCCAAAGAGCACTTATATATATAATCCTATTAATATATATCAATTAGCTAAGCAAAACTAAAGTGAAATCCTAATTATATCCTAATTATAGGATTTTTAGAGATGTGTATATTATAACATTTTGTATGTGTTAAGCTTGTGTAAGTATAGTATGATGTTTAAATTAGAAGTAACATAAGAGTACTCAAGTTCATTAACCAAATAATGGTTATAATTTAAATTATTACTAATTTATAAAGCTTATTAACATATTTTATTACTCTAAGGTTTGATCATTATAGTTTATACATATTGTGAGAGAGTTGATCATGATTCATCATAACATTAACCATGTAATTTCAAGTCCTAGAAATTATGTTATAAAGAATATGGAGATATGAAACCCATCTCTAATTCTTTATAATCTAAGATATGGAATATATTGTAATGTTATAATTGAAGAAGGTGTAACACTCTAGAAGATCCAAAAACCAATATTTAAATTTAAAAGATAAGTGACTCATTCTACTAGGAATGAGATGAAAGTTGTCTCAAAGTCCTTAAATCCAATTTGTTTGAAAATTAAGGATTTGAAGGCACCTTCATAATATACACATTTCATCCTAAAGTGGGTGATTTAATTCAATGTTTATTAAGTCCAGTGATATACAAGCATCACCTTAGTATGCAATGTCATACCATATTTCTTTAAGGTTTAACAAAATCTAACCAAGGTTTAGTTCTCTAGTGATGTTGTTCTAAGGTCTTTTTGGTCAATTGAAGTGAAAGCATACTTCTGAAGAGGAGCAGTTAAAATAGATTCAATAGTGACAAAATAGCAAACAAAATTTTAGTAATATACAATAAGGCTAAAACATTATAGTAATCGATTAATATTATATGTAGAGGCCAATAAAGAATGGTGCAAAATTTATCATTATTTACGCTAAGATTAGTAGCTGAGATGATGTGTCCAACAATTTGATTTGAGTTTGACCTAAGGATCCGCTTGGACTATTAGAGAAAATTTCAGAGCTTATCTATAAGAAAAAAAAAATAAGTTTAAGGTGATTTGTGTGGGATTTAATGGTGTTGCATATGAGGATATAAATAATGAATAAAGAAAATTGCCATAGCTAATATTCTAAATGTTTATCATAATACTATATAAGGTAGATGGTGAATTCAATAGCTTGAAAGAAATAACAATGAACTCATGATGCCTATTATATTTTCAAAAGTAGTTTTGAAATATCATCGATTGCCTTTTGAATTTGGTGGTATCCAATCCGTAAATCAAGCTTTCAAAAAAGGCATAGTTGCAGGTGCTAAAGGTGAGTGAACCATCATTCATTTTTATTAATAGAACTAGTAAAGATGGATTGTTGGCTATAATTTAAAAATACAAATATTGGTATGGGAAGACATTGATTGGTATCATATCATGGTTTAGGTAAATTTTATTATATTTAAGTCGAGTTGGGAAAATAATATCTTATTTTTAAAGAGAGGTTTATATTGTTATAGGATGGGTTATATGTGGTATGAAATAATTGGAGCAAAAGTTATTTTAGGAATATTGGTGGATTTCATGGCTAAAAAAGTTAGCTTGTAGTTGGAAACAATAGATTTTTGAATTAAGAGTTTCATTAATTGGTTGTAGAGTATTGATTCAATATTTAGGAAGTAATTCACTTGGAAAATCAATGAATATCCTTGCCTAAGAAAATATATGTGAGTATAAAATAGTTTGTGGTGGGATTACCTAGCTACTTGAGACATTTAATGTTATGGGAAATGTAAGCTCCTTCAATTAGAAGGACAAAGAAAGCCAAGAAGAATGAGATGCCTTATGAGAGTAAATAATGTTATTGCATTTTAGCAATGCATGAAAGCTTATTACCATTCCTGATGATGACTTTCAATGCTTGGGTTAAATTTTAAAAATTAGGCTAAATGGTTTTGAATTAAGTCATGGTTAGAGCCACTATCAATTAAGATTTTCATTATAGTGGTGGCCACAATATTACTAAAGCAAAAGGCCAATGTTTTATATTGACTTTTTGAGGTACGAATAATAATTTTAGGTTATGGAATGGAATTATGGGTGATGTCATCTAATTGTTACTCTATAGATAGAGAAAAATCATGTAGTATAAGGTGGGCTATTTTATTTTTAGGGTGGAAGGGTTGAAAAATAGAGAAAAAAATATCTTATGAAAAAATATTAATAGTTAAACATTTCATTACAACTAAAATAAAATCCTTTTCATAATAATTAAGGTCCTCGACATGAGTTAATCTTCATTTAGGTAATGATTATTTTGAAAAGGACAGAGATAGTTTGTGTGTGAGGGGGGAAGTGGTGTAGGAGTATGGGATATAGAGTAATGGTGAAGAGATAATAGTGGTTGTAGTGTTCTCAGTTTTTTTGTCCATGTTTTTATCTTTAATAAGCTTAGCATCCTCAATGGCATAGTCAAGTAAGGACAACCAATGGATGCAAACATAAAATCGAGTTATCAGTATCAATTGGGATTAAAAATAGCTTTGAAGGAAGTCTTCATCGATGCTGGAAACTTTATTTGATAGTTGTTGAAATTGTATCTGGTACTCTATGACTATGAATATTTACATTAATTTGATAGGTTTCCTTATAGATCATGTTTTTGTAGGGGCCATAGTGGTCAAGTAGATGGTAAAAGTAACTTTTTTTATATGTTTTTTTAAGATAAGCTAAAAGTAACATATTAGCATATATTCTTACTTCCTATAATTACAAAAAAGTTGTGTCCCTTATCTTACCCCTTGTAATAGCATCATGCCATTCTCTAACTGTCCTTCCAATCATGTGCTGACACACATATCAAAATTAATAAACTCATAAGAAATTAAGGTTTGCCTATAGGCACCAAAAGATTACTTCCCACCACACTGTTGCTCCTTGAGCAATAGTGGAGTCTAGCTGATGTGGCCAAGCATGGAGCATGGGTAGCTTCACATCAATTTTTAATTTATTTATTTTGTAATAAAAAATCTTTAGATTTCAAGTATCACGTAATTTTTGAAATAAAATTAAAATATAAATTACATAGAATATCTATTAAGAATAAAATTTATATCTTTTAAGTTTGCCTTACTTAATATATTTAATTAATATCATATAATGCAGTGCATCATAATTAACCCATAACTATAGTTTATTTTACCCCTCTTTAGTTTATTATTATATGATGTTTGCTCAATTATCTTAGTTGGTTCTATAGGTAATATAGTACAAGCAAACCTTTAATAGTTTTAGAGATTTTCAGCATGAGGAAGAGCTCATGATAGTAAGTTTTTTATCCTTCCTTAGATGCGAGGAAGATCATCTTTTGAATATCATGCTACAAAAAAGTTCTTGTTCTTTGTTTCATGTTTTCTTCTCTAGCCTCATTCGTCCATAGAATACCACATCAAAACTGGTATCAAACCCTATGGCTTGGTGATATGGAAGAGTAGCAAGCATGTGAGAGGTGACAAGGATCACAGCTTATTGACCCTCTGGGTAACACATGCTGAAGTTGTGAAGTGGTTGGATAAGATGTCCACAAATTTCAATTGCTTGGAAACGGAGCTACGGTGGGAGTTCATAATGGGAGCTCTAATTGGAGAAAATGCTCTTGGACCTATGCGACTAGTTAAACCACAAAATAGGCTTGGGTATCATGGGTTTCATGAGCATAAGCGAGTCCCTATTTTCCAAGAGTTATCTGATTTAGAATATGATGGAAGAAACTTTATCCCATAAGCTTTCTTCATCTATAATGAGGATAATGTGGCACTATAGTATTGACAACCAATGGGTAATGATCAACATCACGGTGAGTTATGAGTGAAGCTTTATATACCCTACTTTAAAAGATTATTACACAATAAGAACTATCTAGATTGGGAACAGGTTGTGGATAATTTCTTTGAGTATATAGAGATTGATCCCAAGAAGTATGTCAAGTATGTTGCTTGTAAACTAAAGGTGGCGTTAATGCGTAGTGGTCATATGAAATGCAATCCCATAAAAGGGAAGGGTGAGGAAAATTGTATAGCTGGGCACATATAAAATAGTTATTGCAAGAATATTTTCTTCCTAATGATTATGAATAGTCACTTTACATGAAATACCAATACTTCATATAAGGTGTTTGCTCTAGGAGCGAGAATATAGAGGAGTTCTATAAGTAATGTGCCATAAAAGATCATAATGAAACAACCAACCAGTTAATGGCCATATATGTTGGTGGTCTGATGGATGGCATTAGAGACAATATAGAGATAAATTCAGTGTGTCCACTATCATAGGTAGTAAACTTTTCACTTAAAGTGGAGATATGATTGGACAGGTGATCTCGCAACCATCCTTCCAGATGGCAATTCCATGAAAAAGGCATTGATGCTGCTTGATAAACCCATCCAACCGCAATGAAAATTCAAGTATGGCCTAAGATTAATTTATCTATGAGTCCTACCAGACCAATGGTGTAGCGTAGTTTTTAGCCTAAAATAACAGCACAAACTAAAGAGAACCTTTATGCTTGATCACAAGTTATAAGTGCTTTCAATGTTTCCAAGCGGGGCATAAATCCAATGTATGTACCAATCAATAAAAATTGCAATTATTGGATGCAGAAGGAGAAGAAGAAAGTGGTAATTAGAGATCCATTTATCCGTGTCTTGGAAAAGTTATTACTAGCACCGCAAAAGCCAAACAACTCTTATTTCCATACTACTTTTTGGACTCGATGCACCATTAATAGCAAGATTTGTGACTTGCTTATAGATAGTGAGAGCAATGAAAATATAGTCTCATGTGTGGTTATTCAAGCCCTCCACCTCAAAATAACCAAACATATCCAACTGTACAAAATAAGTTGGGTGAAAAAGGGAATGGACATTATAATGTCCAAAATGTGTAGAATTGTGTTCTCCATAGGTAAAAACTACACTTGCAAAGTGCCTTATGATGTGTTGGATATGGATGTTTGCCACCTGATCTTGGACCGGCCTTTGAAGTTTGAAGTTAGTGCTACTTATGATGGGAGAGCCATCACTTATTTCTTTAAATTGAAGGATAAGTAGTTCAGATTGATTTGTCAGCTAGTTGACAACCAAGCCAAGGACCTTGAGACCAAAACATCCATGCACATTATCACCGGTAATACTCTTTTAACTTCTTAGAAACATCATTCACTAATGTTTGAACTATTTGTTTGAGATCAAGTTGCAAAGAATCAACCTTTTAACCTGAATGCTGAACTTAAGGTGATGTTGGAATAATTTCATGATGTGTTGACTAAAACTCTGCCATCTGTACTCCCATTACTATGGGCATTACAACACCAAATTAATTTCCACACAAGGGCTGTTCTTCCCAACTAGTTGTATTATAGATAAATTCCAAAAGAGCATAGAATATTATAGTAATTAGTGGAGAAATTGTTAAAGAAGAAGTTCATTCAGACCTGTACTAGTCCCTGTAACATTTCGGTGTTACTGGTACTAATAAAAGATGGAAGTTAGCACATGTGTGTAGACAGTGAAAGTTTGTTAGGGATGTTAGGCCCATATGAACTAGCCTAAGGCTAATTAAGAGAGAGGTAAAATTAACCAAAATTGACCACAAAGAAAACAAAATGCATAAATTAAATGCAGAAATAATAAAGGAAAAACCACACAAGATTTATAGTGGTTCGGTCAAAACTTGACTTATATCCACTCATCGGAGGCACCCTCCGAGTATTGCACTAAACGCAGTGTCTCTCCTTTAGCCTCCACAGCTAGGCGGAGAAGCCCTTACAAAATCACTTCCACCTTCCCCGATGCGGTGGAGTAGTCTGGTCCGTTAACACCAAAGAGATCTTCTTCTTCCTAGAACTTCCCTTAAGACAAACCTTGAATCTGATGGTACTAAGGTGCAAGCTCATCGGAGCAACCATGTGGAATCCCCCTCCACACTCCCTTGAATCCCTCTCCAAGGATTTTCTCCCTCTCTCAAACTCCACCCTTTCCTCTCTCCCTTTCAAGCTCTCTCTTCAAGTTCCCTCCAAAAGAATGAAGCTATAATGGCTGCCAAAGACAGTCTTCATGAGAAAGAAAGAGGTCATTAATTAGATTTGCATAATCGACATTATCATTCAGGATGATCGCAATATTGTCTTGTACGATATGCATAAAAAGAGAGCTTTCAAAAACTCTAAAAACTCACTTTCGGTGCCAAAGATCGTCCAGGATGATCGCAGGAACATCTTGTATGATGTGCTTAAAAAGAGGGCTTAAAAAAACCCAAAAAACTCAATTTTGGTGCCCAGAATTGCCCTTGACGATTGCAGGATCATCCAATATGATGTACAGAATTTGACCTGATAGTCCTAGATGATATTAGGATAGTCCAGAATGTTTAGCACAAAAAATGTACAAATCATCCAGGATGATGTTGTGGATCATCCAGGATGATTAGAAGAAAAATTATGGTATTTCGGCTTGGACAATTTAGGAAAATCATGTATGTCGGCAAACATCATCCTGTACAATATACAAATCGTCCAGGATGATTGGATTGAAAAATTTAACCATAATTTGTCCCCTAATCACAGGATCAATTTAGGTATGATTTGTATTGACGTCCGGGATAATCTGATCATTTGGGTTGATTTGAACAAAAATTTAAACTTAAATTCTTGCCTAAATTATCATTGATGGCTCTTTTCCAAGATCATAGAGGATCATCCTGGACGATCTAAAATTGTTCAGTACAATTAGTTCAAAACTTGATCTTCTGGATTTGACTAGATCTTACTCCCTTGAGTGTGTGTGTGCATAGTCCCAAAGCAAGCATACACCCTTACAAGACATGACTCAAGAAATAAAAAATTACATCAATGAATATTAGCCCTTTTACAACATAACATTATTCAACCCAATCTTGAGCTTTGATTCTTCGTTTGATGTTGCATTGTATTCCTAAAATATTAGTATACACACAAATAAACATATATTGCAAATACAAGTAGACAACAGAAAGTGAGCCATAATATTTGTAATCATCAAAAACATAAACTCATAAGCTCGAGTTCCAACAAACAGTCGTGTTATTAACAAGATCATTGTGAAATTTTAGTTTCCTATTCTGAGAGTTCATGAATTATTAGAAAAGCTGACTAATTCCATTATATATATATATATATATATATATATTAAATTGGACCTTCGAAGGTGGTATCATAAGATAAGAATCTGTCTCGATGACAAGTGGAAGACCACCTTCAAGACCCTTCAAGGCTTGAATGAATGGAAACTAATGCCCTTTAAGAAGTGTAATGTGCCCTCGATGTTCATGAGATTATTGATAGAAATCTTGAAACCATTTCTAAACAACTTTTGTGTTGCATTTTTTAATGATACTCTTTTTTTATAGTGAATCACTAAATTATCACCTTGTTCATCTATCTAGCATTTTGGCCATTTTTAGACAAAATCAATTGTATCTAACTCCCTCTAAATGTGAGATTTTGTACCAAAATTCTATTTCCTCAAGTTTTTCCTCTCCTCGAATGGAGTTCAAGTTGATATGAAGAAAATCATTATTAGTACTAGTTGGCAAGTTCTAAAATCCTTCTTTAAAGTGTGCAGTTTTCACAGCCTCACCTACTTCAATCATCTAATCATCTAAGGTTTTAGCATTCTCATGGAACCAGCCACAAACCATTTAAAGTTTAAACAATTTCAATGGGAAAAAGTACAACAACCTATCTTTGAAGCCATCAAATTAGCTTTGACCACATGTTTGAGTTTGACAAAGAAGTTTTGAAGATTTAATTTTCTTTCGGGAAAAGTTAATTTTTTGGTATTTTATTTTAAAATCAAACATATCTTTATGAAAAATATAGCATCTCGGGAGGCAAAGATATCATTCCCTAATAGGTTCAGATTATAAAATTTTAAGTTCATCAAGATTATCATAGTCAGATTCAGAGAAGAACTTCATATGGCCCCGAAGGAGATTACTTCACTCTTTTTCTTTCTTCCTTCTAGATTTATTGCAAAGAGATCTATCAAGGAGATCCGGTTCTCTGCTGACACTAGGAGAGTGTGAAAGAATGAAGGGTTCTTTGCCCATACTAGGAGAGTGAGAAAGGACAAAGGGTTCTCTGCCCACACTAGGAGAGTGTGAAAGGATGAAGGGTTTTCTGCCCACACTAGGAGAGTGTGAAAGGATGAAAGGTTCTTTGCCCACACTAGGAGAGTGTGAAAGGATGAAGGGTTCTCTGCCCACACTAGGAGAGTGTGAAAGGATGATGGTTCTCTGCCGCACCGGGTAGTGGTGAAAAGAGTGTTTGTAAAGGCTTCTCCGCCTTACTATGGGTGCAAAAGGAGAGACACTATTGGTATTAGTGCAATACTTAGAGGGTGCCTCTGGGGAGTGGATGTAGGTCTGGTTTAGTCCGAACCACTATAAATCGTGTGTCTTTTTATTTTACTGCTTTTTATTTTCTGCTTTTAATTTTGTGTTTTAAAAAATTATAGTTGAAAAACTTTTTATAAAAATTCATCAAAGTTTAATTTCGGTTAAATTTATCAAAAGAGGGAAAATTTTTAAATACCAATTCACCCCCCCTCTTGGTAGTTTTGGGACATTAACTTAGGTTTAACAACCTATTCACTAAACTCAACAAGTGGTATCAGAGCTTTGTTTCAAAATCTTTTATTTAAACTACTTTTTGATTAACGTAGATGGCTACATTTGGAAACCGAAATACACCTGAGGGTTACTCTATTACTAGACCTCCACTGTTTGATAATATACCTTTTGATTTTTGGAAAACACTCATGTCTACTTTATTACAGTCACTTGATTATCGTATGTGGATCTTAGTCCAGGAAAGTTATACAAAACCAACTAGATTAGTTGATGTAGTTAGGGTAGAAACACCTTTTATAGATTGGTCTATAGAAGAATGTGACTTAGCTCAACTAAATGCTAAATGTTTAAATAGCTTCTTTTGTGCTTTAAAATCTGAAGACTACATACTAGTTTCCACTTGTAAAACTGGAAAGGACATATGGGACAGACTTTGTATAACTTATGAGGGGACTAATGAGGTTAAGAAATCAAGACTTAATATCTTGTTACATGATTATGAATTATTTCGCATTAAACCAAATGAATCCATTTTAGATATGTACACAAGATTCACACAAATTGTCACCTCTTTGCATGCACTTGGTAGGGAATTAACGAATGCTGAAATGGTTAATAAGATTCTTCATTATTTACCTACTACTTATGATGCTAAAATTACTACAATTATAGAGTCTAAAGATCTAAATATTTATTCTATTGACAATCTTCTTGGTTCACTCATTGCTTACGAGCAAGGGGTTAGTCAAAGAAAAATTGATGCAGGTGAACCACGAAAGGAGAAGAATATAGCACTAAAAGTGGAAGAGTTCGAGAGTGAACACTCACAACTTGAGGATGAAGACAATATTGCATTAATGACTAGATAATTCAGAAGCTTTCTGAAGAGGAAGCAGAAGAGACACCAGCAATGGAATAGAGGTAAGTTTAACAGAAATGGCAAGGTTTCTAATAAAGTGATTTGTTATTAATGCAGGAAACCTGGTCATATCAAGACTGATTGCCCAAAACTCAAAGCCACTCCTAGCAATGAGAAGGTAGAGGAGAAACCAACTGTAAATAAGGGCAATAAGAAATTTCAAAGTGCTTTTTGGGCGGACTCAGCTTCAAATTCATCAGAGACTAAAAAGGAAGAAGAAGTCACCAATCTTTGCTTGATGACAGATAGTTTTGATCAATCAGATCAAGAAGAGGTATGTGACTTAAGTTATGATGAATTGTTTAAAGTTTCTGAACACAGACATGATGTATATAGGAAAATGAAAAAGATGCATGCTAGTGTAAGTTTAGAATTGGAAGAACTTAAGAAAGAACATGAAATTCTTAGGAAAGATTATACTTTAATAGATGACAACCACATGAAATTACTTGATGAATATGATGATCTGAATAAAAATCATGAGATTTTAAAATCATCCTATGCTGATCTTGAAAAAGAATTTAAAAAATTTAAGGATGAATCAGAGAGCAAAACATATTGAATTAATTATACAAATTGAATCTTGGAAAACATGAATTCATTTTATAAGTTGAAAATAAAAGCTCTCGAGGATAATAGGATACCCCTTAAACTTAAAGATTTTACAAATCCTAAATTTTATCCTAAATATATGGAATCCCTTAGCAAACAAACAAATGGTAGAAGACTTAGGAATACTTTTCCTAATCTTAAATGTAATAATTGTGCATTATTTGGACATATAGCACACACCTATACTTTGAAGATGAAATCTGATTTGGTGTGGAGACCTAAGATGCATAAACCTAGACATATCATACATGCATCTGATTATAAATTGTTAAAAGGAGAACCCAAACTTGTTTGGGTTCCCAGGTCTAACATTTGATATTTTTGCAGGGTCACTCTCACACAAGACCTCATGGGAGCATATGGTACCTGGACAGCGGATGTTCAAAACATATGACTGGAGATACTACTCAATTCATAACGCTTGAAGCCAGGAGTGGAGGAAAGGTAACACCTGGAGATAACACCACAAAGAAGGTGGTTGGATCAGGTATGATTGGAAACTTGAAAAACTTTTTTATTGACAATGTGTTGTTGGTTGAAGGATTAAAGCATAATTTGTTAAGTATAAGTCAGCTATGTGATAAGGGTTATAGTGTAAAATTTTTTCCTACTAGCTGCATATTAAGCATAAATGGTAAAGATGTGTTGAATGGAAAAAGGGTAAATAATGTCTATATGCTAGATTTAAATTGCATTCATACTCCTACTGCCTTTTATTTAAAAACTGTCTCTGATGAGTCATGGCTTTGGCATATGAGACTTTATCATTCTAGTATGAAAAACCTTAAAAGATTACCCAAAAGAACTTAGTAAGAGGTATACCAAAACTAGACTTTATTAAGGACCACCTTTGTGATGCATGTCAATTAGGTAAGCAAGTGAAGTCCTCTTTTCAGTCCAATAAGGATCTTAGAACTAGTAAACCTTTGGAAATCTTACACATGGATCTTTTTGGACCAGTTGGAACTGTAAGTCTAGGAGGGAAGGTATACAGATTTGTTATAGTGGATGATTACACAAGATTCACTTGGGTTAGATTTCTATTTCATAAGAGTGAATCATTTGAGGAATTTAGAAATTTTTTGACTTGGATTCAAAGGAAATTAGGGTGTGAAATTATTTCTATACAAAGTGATTAAGGAGGTCAATTTGAGAATGGGAGATTTGAAAATTTTTGTAAAGAGAAAGGAATTGATCATAATTTTTCTACACCTAGAACCCCTCAGCAAAATGGGTAGTCAAAAGAAAAAACAGAACATTAATAGAAACCACCCGAGCAATGTTGGCAGAATACTCACTTCCTAGATATTTTTGGGCTGAGGCGGTTAGCACTGCATGTTATGTTCTGAAAAGGGTGAATGTGAGATCCAATTTAAATAAAACACCCTATGAGTTGCTAAAAGGGAGAACACCTAATTTGTCATATTTGCATGTTTTTGGTTGCAAGGTGTTTATTCATAATAATGGAAAATCTGCCTTAGGAAAATTTGATCCAAAATCAGATGAAGGAATTTTTGTTGGATATTCAAGTGTTGGAAAATCTTATAGGGTATTCAACAAAAGAACTTTGGTCATTGAAGAGACCACACATGTTGTATTTGATGAATCTAGAAATTTGGAAGAGTCAAATGTTATTGAAGATGAGATTGAGGATAACTCCCAAAAGATTGATAGAATAAACTTGGAAGATAATTTGGAGATGGAAAACCCTTTGCCTAGAGATTTGAGATTTTTTAAAACCACCCAAGGGAATTGATTATAGGTGAACCTAGTGAGGGTGTTAGAACTAGGCGTGGATTAAACAAGGAAGTCAATCATTCAGCCTTTATTTCAACTATAGAACCCACTAATATTGATCAAGCACTTTCTGATGAATTTTTGATATTAGGCATGCAAGAAGAGTTGAATCAATTTGTAAGAAATCAAGTTTGGGAATTAACTTCAAGGCCAAAAGATCAAAGCATAGTTGGAACTAAATGGATATTCAAAAATAAAATGAATGACTCAGGAATAGTCATTAGAAATAAGGCAAGATTAGTTGCTAAGGGGTATAATCAGATTGAAGGAATTAATTTTGAGGAGACTTTTTCCCCTGTAGCTAGACTTGAAGCAATTAGGGTTTTGTTAGCCTTTGCATGTTTTAAGGGTTTCAAATTGTTTCAAATGGATGTGAAAAGTGCCTTTTTAAATGGGGTAATTGAAGAGGATGTTTTTGTAGAACAACCTCCAGGTTTTGAAAATTCTAAATACTCAAATCATATTTTCAAATTGAAAAAGGCATTATATGGATTAAAACAGGCACCTAGGGCTTGGTATGAGAGGTTAAGTAGCTTCCTACTTGAAAGATCTTTTGAAAAAGGAAGTGTAAATACAACTCTCTTTTTAAAAAAATTTGGAAAGGATATACTCATTGTTCAAATTTATGTGGATGATATCATTTTTGGATCTTCAAATAAAAACCTTTGTGATGATTTTTCTAAAACAATGAGTAGTGAATTTGAGATGAGTCTAATGGGAGACTTAAATTACTTTCTAGGCTTTAGCATTAAGCAACTTAAGAAAGGTACATTTCTTAGTCAAACTAAATATGTTAATGACATCCTCAAAAAATATAAAATGGATAATGCTAAACCTGTTAGTACACCAATGAGTTCCTCAGTTCAGTTGGATAAGGACCTTAAGGGAAAATCTGTTGTTCAAAAGAAATTTAGAGGGATTATTGGATCTTTACTTTACTTGACTGCTAGTAGACCAGATATCATGTTTAGTGTTTGCTTGTGTGCTAGATTTCAATCTGATCCAAAAGAAACACTTTTGACAGCAGTAAAAAGGATTCTAAGATACTTACTAAGAACTAAGAACTTAGGAATTTGGTATCCAAAGTTTAGCTCTTCATTTGAAATTATTGGTTATTCAGACTCTGATTTTACAGGTTGTAGAGTGGATAGGAAAAGCACTTCTGGAACATGTCAATTCATTGGAAATTCATTAGTTTTATGGTCTAGTAGAAAACTAAATTCAGTGGCCCTATCTACTGCAGAAGCAGAATACATTGCACTAGGAAGTTGTGTGGCACAAGTACTTTAGTTAAAACAACAGTTGATTGATTTAGGATTAACTATAGGCACTATACCAATTTATTATGATAATACTAGTGCTATTTGTATTTTAAAAAATCCTATTCAACATTCAAGAACCAAACACATTGACATAAGACATCATTTCATAAGGGATCATGTATCCAAGGGAGAAATTAAACTTAACCATGTTTCAATAGAAAGTCAACTTGTAGAGATTTTTACAAAACCTTTAGCCTTTGATACTTTCAGTATATTAAGAACTAGGCTTGGAGTGATTGATTTAAATGCTTAGATAAAAATATTTTTTCTGCAAAATTGATATTTTGTTTTTTGTTTTTGTGTTCATTATATTTTTTATTTTGTTTTGTTTTATTGTTTTGTTTATTTTTGGTGTGTATTTAAGTGTGTCTTGTTTATTTTTATTCGTTTTTATTTTGAGTGTGAAAATAAAAATTAGTGGTCATCATCGTCCGAGACGAAAATTTTTCATACGGGACGATGTGTGTAAAATGACAAACTACATGATTTCGAACCGTCTTAAGAGCAATTTTTAATGTAGTTCATCTGTACGATCGTCACGATCGTCCGGGATGAAATATTTTTCAAACGATGGGACGATTGAATGCAGGAGTTGAATGGATAAGACAGTTTTTATTATGAACTTCATCCGTATGAACCTTTTGTTCGTCCAGACGAACACATGTCGGTTCATGGAGAGGGACAATTTTCAACTGCCATTAAAACGAGTTAAATTTCTGATCGTTCGTACAAACACATGTTCATTTGTACGATCGTCTTGGTCAAAAGCCTGTATGAAAGGATGCTTCAAAAATTATGTGTTTACAAATAGTCGTTATTTTTTAAACTCATTCGTTTGTCCATACAAAATATTTTCGTACGGGATGAATCGAATTCGTACGGGATGAACGAAAATTTTGCCTGGTACGAACAATCGTTCTTCTTTAAATTAACGGTAGTTTTTACTGAACAGACACTTTCACACATCTCTTTCAAACCTTTCCACTCTTCAAATCTCTTAGTGGCAAATTCTAGCAAGCACCAAAAGACCTTGGCTAAAGGTTCTCCAAGAAATATATCCGAAAACTTCCTTTCTAGAGCTAATGAAGAATCATTTGCTAGGTTTGTCTCTGCAAAAATTACCCCATCTAGAGTTCTCCTACAGGATCAATTAACCTTTAAGGTAATGCACTTGTTTGCCTCTACCCACTTTGGTTTAATCCTCACTTTAGTACACTTCTACAATAGAGAAACCTTTCAATATTTCTTGGCAAACATGTCATTCAACTCCGACCATTCTATCATCAGTTCTTTTGTTTTCAAAAAGAAAGTTGAAATCACCAAGGATGACTTTGGTATCTTCCTAAACTTAAGGACTGAAGGCTTAAAAGCACATACCTTAACCACCACAAGTTTTGATTGGACTGAAGTTAATTGTGTGATTAGAGATAGGAGAATTAAGGATCATTTGCCTAAAGTTTCAACCTTGGTGCGTGATGCCCGTATCATCCAACATGTATTAAGAACTTCCATTATACCTAAAGTTGGTGATAGAGTCAACATCACTCCTCTTCTTTCTACTGTTACCTACTTGATTATGACCAGACAACCTATAGATGAGGCCCAACTTCTAATTGACTATATTTATGATCTCTCTGAAATTGGTCAGGTTGATCATAAAAGAAAGAAGAACATAGCTTTAGGTCATCTGATTGCCTATATTTTGGAAAAGAAGTATGATTTAATTCATCCAGAATAAGACTTTGAAGAACCACTCTACTACAATGACGCATCCTTTAGGACTATCTTCAATAAGGACGAGCCCAGCAAAACTCATGTAGTTCTGAGTGAAACAGAAGAAGAAGCTGAACCTTCACATGCTGCTGGACCAAATTATCAGAATTTGGTTCAAAGATTTGATAATTTAGAGGCTCATTTTGATCAAAGGTTTGATCAAATTGAAACTCACTTGCAGCAGCAAGATATTCAGCACAATCAGGACATGGGATTTATGCGTGATCAAATAAATGCCATTATATCCAACATGTTTATGATGAGTAGTTACTTCAACTTCATTGGTGCAACACCACCTCCTCCTCCTCTAGATCAGGGTCCATCTGAATGATTTGTTTAGTGTTTGTTCAGTTTTTGTTCTATGTTTCGTTGTAGTTCATGTGTTAGTAATTTCCTTTAGATTGTTGTATTTTCCTTCTCTTAGTTGTGTTATTAGTATTGATATCTTGAACTTCAATTTGTAATAGCTTCATTCGATATCAATATATGTTCCAATGTTTTGCTGTTTAATGTTTTAGAAATGTGTGTTAGACTTTATGACATTCATTTTTTTAATCTTAATAGTGCTTTATTCTAAATTATAAATTAAAATTAATTTCATTAGAAAATATAATTATTCAAAATTTAAGAGATGCTTATAACTTGATTTTATTAGAATTTTTAATTCCATGTCTCTTATTTAGACTACATTATCTTTAATATTATCATTGCAATTTAGATGTTTTCTTATTTTGTATTTCTTTTTTCAAATAGTATTTATGCACTTAGAAAAATTTGAAATTTTAGATTATTGATTTTGGAAAGAATTCAATTACTTTTGAAAAATTGTACAAATGTACAAAAATCAAAAGGAACGTGCAAAAAATTTGCAATGACAAAAAGAGGCACAAAATAAGCCCAAAGTAAAAAAATGCACAAAAAATGTGCCATAAAAATTAAAAAAGATGTACAAAAATGTGCCATAAAAATTGAAAAAGATGCGCAAAGCGCCACATGTGGTAATTACTTCTTTCCTGACTCTTTTAATCTCTTAGTTCAAATTGATCTATGTTCATTTATAATTGACATTGAAATTTGAAATATAAAGTTTTTTATTCATCCTTAGTGCAATGATTTTCTTTATCTTCATGTCTAAATTGACACATGCCTTTGATAAATTCTTATTATTCTCTAAGTTATATCACTTCTTAAATTATATGAAATTTTATGTTTTTTCTAATGTTTTGATTTTATTCGCATACCTTTTCAATCACTTTCAAGATTAAAATATCAAATGAATTTCATACTTCTGCTTACATTTCTAACATTCTTTTCTTCTTCACTTTTTGATGTTGCCAAAAAGGGGGAGAAATTTTTTGTTGCGTATGTTTTCGTAGTATTTGATTTTCGTATGTGTGTTTGATTTGGTATAAAAATTATTTGTTGCGTATGTTTTCTTAAAGTTTGATTTTCGTATGTGTGTTTGATTTTCGTGTTTGATTTTCGTATGTGTGTTTGATTTTTTTTATTTTGTCTTTTGTGTTGTTTTGTGTTGTATAAAAATTTTGAAAAACAAAATTTCTTTTAAGTAATTCAAATTCATCCTTATTTTCATGAGTTTATCAATTCAGGGGGAGTTTAGGAGATTCTTAGAATTTGAAATCCTACAAACAATAATTATTTTGCCATCATCAAAAAGGGGGAGATTGTAGAGAGAGTTGTTATTTGCATGCTTTACATTCTTGCAACTTGTATTGTTTTGATGATTTCAAATATTATTGTTTTATATATCTCCTAGCACTTTTTGGAAGATTTATTTTTGCTCTAGTGTTTACTAACATTTCAGGAAAATCAACTCCAAGCGATGAAGACTTCAAATTATTCATTTGTAAATTATAAGTTTTGAAATGAGAGGGAGTGATTATAATTGAGTGAAAAATCATAACACACTCTTGTGGAACAATTTTTGTGAACTGATCGTACGGGACGAACCTAGTTCGTATGGGACGATCATGTCAATTAACCCGTCAAAAGAGCAATGGATCAAACAGGCAGATAGAAAATTTTTTAAGGCCTAATCATCCAGGACGAATTTAATATTCGTCCCAAGATGAACGTCTCGAGATTCTCACCTTCCACTGTTTGTCCAGACGAAAAATATGGTTCGTACCGGGATGAAACTCTCTGTATGAAATCGTATAGGATGAAATAAATTTTCATCCCTGGATGAAGCTCTCTGTATGAAATCGTACAGGACAAAATAAATTTTTCATCCATGGACTAAACTCTCTGTATAACATCATCCCAGGATGAAACCTGTTCATCCCAGGACGAACTAAACCTACTTACGTCAGTTGGTTATGTCCTGTAGAATTTTGGGAACCGACCTATGTAATAACCATTTCATACCAGACGAACATAGTTCATACGGGACGATGAGCGTGTATGAACATAGTTTGTACCAATATACATTAGGATTTTTTCCGACACTTTAAGTAAAATCGTCCAGGATGATCCACGATCGTACGAGACGATCCACTGCGTACAGAATTGAAAACTTGTAGTTTTAGGGTAGTTTTTCTTGTCTTTTGTATATATAGCCCAAATTAGACTGCCACCCAATCTTTTTGCTGATTGATCTTTGTGCCTATTGGAAGAAGAGTAAAGGAGAGAGTAGTCAAAGAAGGATTTTTATCACTGGAGCGTGAAGACTTTGCATGGTGTTCAAAGGTAAGATTTCCTACTTGTGATTTGAGATTACTTCACTCTTTTTCTTTCTTCCTTCTAGAATTCTTACTAGGAGATCTGTCAAGGAGATCCGGTTCTCTGCCGCACTAGAAGAGTGTAAAAGGATGAAGGGTTCTCTGCCCACACTAGGAGAGTGTGAAAGGATGAAGGGTTTTCTGCCCACACTAGGAGAATGTGAAAGAACGAAGGGTTCTCTACCCACACTAGGAGAGTATGAAAGGACGAAGGGTTCTCTGCCCACACTAGGAGAGTGTGAAAGGACGACAGTTCTCTGCCGCACCGGGTAGTGGTGAAAAGAGTGCTTGTAAAGGCTTCTCCGCCTTGCTGTGGGTGCAAAAGGAGACACTATTGGTATTAGTGTAATACTCAGAGGGTGCCTCTGGGGAGTGGATGTAGGTCTGGTTTAGACTGAACCACTATAAATCGTGTGTCTATTTATTTTACTTCTTTTTATTTTCTGCATTTAATTTTGTGTTTTAAAAAATTGTGGTTGAAAAATTTTTTATAAAAATTCATTAAAGTTTAATTTCGGTTAGATTTATCAAAAGAGGGAAAATTTTTAAATACCAATTCACCCCCCCCCCCCCCCCCCCTCTTCGTAGCTTTGGGACATTAACTTAGATTTAACAACCTATTCACTAGACTCAACAACATCAATTCACAGAGTGCATTAAAATTAAAATAAATAATCACATCAATTAATACTAGCAACCAACATACAGTGAAAACATAAAAAATATGGCACACAGTAGTAGAAAAGTAAATACATGCATAACCTAAAACTAAAGTCGGTTGTCTTAGCAAACAATCTAAAGTGTATTGAGTAGGCTGTGTGGCTTAGATATGCCTTATATAGGATAATTGGTTTAAGTTATATTGTATTTTTATTTACTTTAGCTTGTATATTGTTTTAGGTTTCCTTTTAATGCAAATTGCATTCTTCAAAAAAAAAAATGGCTTAAAGAATTTTAATTTGAATTAAGTATTAATAAATTGAAGTTAGTTTTAAGATATATTTTAATTATTAATTGATTACTACAATTATTTAAACCAGGGCTGTGAAGTTTATTTCATCTTCCATGGGGCTACGTTAATAGCCTCGTAGGCCTAGGTTACCACGTAGTAAATGTTATTAATTAAGTGACTTAGTTGGATAAGGTTGAGAGTTAATAGTTTTTGAATTAAACTAATTGATTACAAGATTTAAAGGTTGGGTTTAATATTTTCTCAATTTCAAACTTAATTATTGAATTTTCGATTTGCTGGAACTATTTAATATATTAAATTAAGGGGTCAAACCTTAACATTTCAAATTAAAGTGAATTCTAGAGATTTGATATTTTTCTTAAATATTAGATCTTAAGATGAGTAATCAGACACTAAGTTTTCTAGAATTAGATTCTTCTAGATTTAGTTATGAATTTTTAAAGTTTTGAACTATGTTTGACTAAATTGTTGACATTTTAACTTTAACTTAATTCCGGTGGTTTGACATTTTTAATAAATATTAGGACTTAAATGGTTTTGAATGGCGTTGAGATTTCTTAATATATAATTATTTTGGAATTAGGTATGAGTTTTAGAAGTATTCCTATTTAATTGAATTTTAAAATTAATTTAATTAAAGGACTTTTAATGAACTAAACTAATTCCAAACATGTTGAAATCACTCCTAACGGTTAGTAATGACCTAAAGGAGTGTCTTCATGTGATTGAGATTTTTTTAGAATTTTTAATTAGTTTTTAATTAGTTAATTTAGTAAAATATTTATTTTCACATAAAATTAACATAAATTAAATTTTAATTCCAGTAAAGAGGATTTTAATTTTCATTGATTAAAGGGTTTAATATTAGTCAATTTGATGTATTACTTGTATTCTTTGGATTTAATTTGATTTTATTGTAATTTTTAGAAGTTTTGAGCTTACTTAATGGATTAATTTTGAAATAATTAAATAATATAGTTAATGATTTTTAAATATAGTAGGAATTTCACTAGGGTAGAGAATGCCACTATATTTAAGTAGTTCAAATTTCATTCCTATGGGATGTATATTTTATTTTGTGAAATTTTTCTAAATTTTCTAAAGTAGGCCCTTAATTTTTGACCTTAAATATCACTAGGTTATGTAAGTTAAAATCAATGTTCCACTAACCTTTGACACATATACAACTGCATCACATAATCAAAATCAAGAATCTATATCTAGGTGCATGAGCATCCAAAAGCATTAAGATCAATACATTATTTAAATAGTTAAGAAGTTTAAGGAATGGTTATTTGAAGCTTAATTATCCTTTCAATCAATTCTCCATCAAATTCATCCAAATGTGATCAATCTCTGTTTGGAATCTCAAGTCAAAATTAAGAACCACAAAAGAATTTAAAGTATATATAATTTAAAAAAAAAAATCCAAAATGAAAAATAAAAAATTCAAACCTAAGTTTTGAATTTATTAATTCATAATAAAATTAAATATAGCTGAAATAATTTTGGAAATAATCATGGAAGGTTAGAGATATATGAAAAACATTTTCTCAAAATTTGAAAATATTTAAGTTTATATTGAACAAAATATTATGTAAATATTAAATATTTAAAAAATTAAAATTATTTAAAATATAGAAAATAATTCCAAATAACTTTACTTTTAAATTAAATTATTTTAAATTCTAAGCAATTTGATAAATTACATTAATTTTTTGGTTTAAATTTGAATTTTTAAATTTTTTGGGATAATTTTTATAATTAAATGCATTTAACATAATTAAAATTAATTAGGATTCAAAACAGTCAAAAAATAAAATAAAAATAGTTTTGAAGAGTTCACTAAATAAAAAAATACTTTAAAATAAATTTTCGTAATTAAATTTTGAAAAATATTTGGATTTATATTTAATTAAATAACAATTAAAATACCAAATATTAAATGTTTGAAAATATTTTAAAATATATAAAATTTTAAAGTAATTTTAATTTTAAATTAAAGAGCTTGAATATTTTAACAATTTGATATAAAATACTTAAATTTTTTATTAAATTTGAATTTTTTATGGTTTTTTTTTTAAAATTTGTAGGATTTAAATGGATTTTAAATTAATGTAAATTATATTGAAATGAAAAGGTACTAATGGTACTGGAGGGAGGATGCGTGGTGGCTTCTTGTTGGATGGACCAATATATGTGGCAATCATTGTTGGTGGCCCATTAATTATCAAAGATTGCGCCATCGATAATCATTGATAATTAATGCTGTCAAAACGATAGGTCAGATCTGATTTACTTAACCACATCATCATTATCATTAAGACATTGGATCCTCCATTATTTGAAATGAGTTTCTTTGATGTTGTTAAATAAGTGATCTAAGCAACCCGCAGCTCAGCACGATTGAACAAAATTATGGAATGATGAAATCTTAGTTGTTTATCAATAGATCAACAACTGAGATTTTGTACATTAACAAATTGACTAAAATGAAGCCCTGAATGTAAAAATAGTTTATTCTCCAAATCATCTCGATCAAATTTCTTGGAATTTTAAACTTAGGTAAAGTGCATGAATTGAGGTAATCGGGGATTGATTTCAAGGTTTAAAAGTGCTTGTTGAAAAGCTAAATTTGCCTAAGTATTCTAAGTTAAGGTTTGAGATTATACCTAATCTAACCTTTATATTTGAGTGATTTTGGGTTCTCTAAAAATGAATTTTGTCCATGCAACATTCCCTAGTTGAAGCCGTAATCTAAAACTTGCTAAATTAAATGCTATAATCCTTGGATAGATATTGTCTTCAGTTCGTCAGATAGCTCACTGTCAGTTGTGATTTTACAGTGGTTTTGAACTGTGGAAATGGAGAGAGGAACTTTGGGAGCTCGAACAAAAAGGAATTTGGGTTTGGAGCATCTTTCGTGGAGAGATAATATGGATTGAATCAATGAGCATATTTTTAGTGTTTTTCCCAATTCAAATGTCCCCAAATTGTATTGACGGCTGGGATTTCTTTGGTTGCTTCTACATATGTTTAACGCATGTCTCGGAGTTATTAGAATGGTAGTGAATAAAATGACCAAAGGATGATAAGTGTAAAGGTGAATTTGTCCCTATATACACATGTGGAGGGTTAGGCTTGGTTTAACCTTAATCTAAGGATTTAGGGTTAATATAGAAACCTTCTAAAGTTAATTAAATGGCCTTGATCATCTATTATGAGGAATGCCAAATAAGCGAAGTCTTGACCATTTCTCCACTTTTTACCAATTTGTTGACTTGGTTGATTTTTCAACCAATCAAGGGTTGATGAGGTGGCAACTAGGATGGCTTGATAAGCTGGTGGGATTTCTTTGGAGGACTATAAAGCCATGAGTTTGAAGTTTAAATTAGTATGTGAATTTAAATGGTTTTGACCAAGTCAAGTTAAGTTAAATAGGTCAACTTAACTATGATTTATCTTGCTTTGACTTTGAATGTGTTTAAATCATTAAGTAGAATGAAATGAATGGGCTTGATGAGGTTTGATTGAATTGAGCATTCAAATGACTAAAATGTGCAAGTTTGACCAAGTCCAAAGTGTTTACTTGGTCAAATCCATATTGATGTGACTCAAGCTAGGTTTGAATAGATTCAAGATATACCATTGAGTTTTCTAAACGGTCTAAAAGGTTTTTTTGAATGGTATTTGACTTTATGTTGTGAATGGACCTTACATTGACTAGATTTGACAAGACATGGGTCTTATTTAACCTGATGACTAGGTCAAGGTGTCTTATCATATTCATTTCACTAGGGGAGGTGATCAAATGGGATTTGAATGAGATTTGAATGTATTTATACTTAATATAATATGAAAAGGATTAATGGTTAATCAATGGAGTCTGGTTGAGGTGGTATCATGGGTCAGAAAGGTCATTTGGGTCAAAATGACCATTTAGACCCTTAAGGGCAATTTGGTCAACCAAGTTGACCAAGGTGTTAGGGTTTGAGTCCAATGCACTCCTAATGATGTTTAACATGCATTAGAGGAGATTACAAGGTCATATTTGAATAAACCATGTTTAAGTTAGGAGGAAACATCAATTTTTCCAATAAGGAGAATTTTGATCATTTTGACCTATGGTCAATTGAGGGTAAAAATGGGTCTACCAAAATATAGTATAATACTTAAAAAGTTGTAATCAATGGTTTTGACATGATCAAAGGTGTTAGGGGAATGTCTCAAGGTCAAATTCCACAAGGTAGAGGGTCCAATGGCATAGGCCATAAATATTTGAAAGTTTTGTAGCCTTTAGAAATATATTTAGTTTCTTGGGATAGAGGTATCTGATTGAGCTCAAATTTGGAGGGTTTACTCTAGGGACATGTTTAATCAATATACAATTTACAAATCATGATTTGGGATTTATTTTATTAGGATTAAAAATGATTAAAAAATTGTTCAAGAAGGATTCAAGACATATACCTAATAGAACTATCCCAAGGATAACCTTGTGGGGGTGAATTGGTAATTTAAAAATACTCTTGGATTTTAGAAAACTGATTTAAGATTTTTAGCACAATAATTAAATTTTCACAAAAAAAATTTTTAGCTACAGTAAAATCAAATACAAAAAAATAAAAATGCAGTAAAAAAGTAAAGATTGAAGAACACCAAATTTATAGTTGTTCAGTTCAACTCGTCCAATATCTAGTCCTTGAAGACTCTTTCTTTAAGTATTGCACTATATCAAAGTAAATCACATTTTACTCCAACAACAAGGCATATAAGCCCTTAAAACAACCTCTCTTCCACCAAATACAGTGTGGTAGAGTACTAATGTCCTTTCTCACCCTCCTCATAATGGCAGAGTATCAACATCCTTTCTCACCCTCCTGGTTATGGTAGAGTACCAACATCTTTTCTCACCCTCATGATGACGGTAGAGTACCAACATCCTTTTTCACCCACCCGATGATGGCAGTATCAAATCTACTCCAAAGATCTTCTCTCAAGTGTCTTCAAAGAAGTAGATAGAGATTGAAGAACACACAATTAGATCGTACCTTTTGGTCAACCTTGTGAACCTTTAACAGTTTCCACTTGTAAGATCTCTCAAACTTCACTCCCAACTCTCTCCCAAAATACTCTCTTTTTCAGTCTCAGGAGAAAATTCTCAGCAAGTTTTTCAGGACACTTATATTATAAAGACAAGTAAAATAATCCAAAAAACTTAAAATCTCAAGTTGAATGTACTTGGATTGTATAGTACGATCATACTTCATACATACAAATAGTTCAAAAAGCCATGTATGATCTTGTATGAATTTGATTTTCTACTCTATTAGTCATATGTACAAACTGACATTATACTATATGAATAGTTCAAAACATAACAAGTTTGTCCGGTCTGATTTCATATGAAATCATTTCGTACACTATGAATAATCTGTATGAACCATATATTGTATAGTATAAATAGTTTAAACAAATCATGCTTTGTATGGTATGAACATGGACAAACCCATTTCATACTCTAGATGTCATATGTAAAAATCTAACTTGGTACAATGCAAACCATTCAAAAAATTTATGTGTTCATAGGGGACAAACTGGTATGCACCCATTTAGTAATATGTGCATCGTTTATAAGAATCAAACTTTATAAATCAAACTTTGTACAGTACGATAAATTCAAAAAATGGTGAGTTCATTCAGAATGAACTGGTATGTATCCATTTTTTACTCTAGACGTCATTTATAGAATCAACTTTCGTTTAGTACAAATAGTTGAAAAATAAATTTTTCAAGACATGATTTGATTAACTTTGTTATGGAGGAACTATCATGTCAAATCTTCTAATACAATTTAAAAATTGTATAGAATGATTAGTTTTAAAAAAATTAAAGTTTTAACTCACTCCCCTAGTGTGTATGTGCACGGTTACCCAATTACACTCACACTCTCTCAGACTAAAAAAAATAGAAAAAGTGCAGACTTCATTATAAGAAACCCTAATCTAGTATGTCTTGACATCTTCAACAGTATGGAGGGTGATTTTTTTGAAATGTTAGTACACACAAACAACATAAAGAAAATATATCCAATGTATATTAGGAGAGGTAGTGATCATAATAATAATATTTTGGTATCATCAAAAAGTTACATGATATATAAAAAATATAGTATTGAAATTTATGTTGCAATAATCTCCTCCTTTTTAATTATGGCAAAATAATTATTATTTGTGTTAACATTTAAGATAATTTTTCTCCTAGGTCTCCCTCAATGACTGATCAAATTAAAAATAAGGGATTCTAATGAAAATCAAAACTAGAACACCAAATTAAAAAGAAACAAAAACTTAAAAATAAAAATAAAAATGCACAATAAGAACACACAATAACACAATACATATATAACAATAACTAACACGTACCTAATAATACAATACACACATAATAATAACTAATACACACACAATAACACAATGCACACATAACAATAATTAATGAAGGTATCAACATCAAATAATACATTAAATAAAAACTAATGACTCCCCCTTGTGATAACAATAAAAAGGGAAGTACCTATCAGAAGGATAAGTTTCTATGGATAAATCAAAATAGATGATGAAGAAGAAGATTTTAAACTAATTACAAATACAACATTAATGTCCTAATGCTAAAAAGAAAATCTCAAATTTAAAATCAAAGAACTATTAAGATAAGAAAAGTCAATCAGGTTCACTGTTCGTTCTAGACATATCAAATAAAAATAATTATTACAAAAATGATGAAATAAAGATTAATTAGTTTTTAATTCAATAGTGACGATTATTGTTGATTCTATAAATTTCTATAAGAGATAGAAAGATAAAGGAAAGAATATTATGAACTTTTTAGTTGGCGACATTGTGCATCTTTTCAATTTGGGCTAATTTTATGCCTCTTTTCACTTTTGCGAATATTGCACATCTTTTTAAACATATGGCATATTTTGTGCTTCTTTTCAAGTCTTGCACACTTTGTTCATTTTATTACATTTTCGATCTTTCTAATATCAATAAATCTTAAAACAATTACAATAATTAACAAAACTCACTCAAAAAGAAATAAAACAAAATTAAGATATATATTTTTTAACAATTATAGCTAAGTATTATTTGTCTATAAGAACATGAAATTTATTTTCTAATCTAAATCTAGTCAAAATTTAATTTAAAATTTTAAGAGATTAATTTTTCAAGTAAATTAATTTATAGAGAAAAGTAATTTAAAATTTTATTATAGAGATCAACTACAATTGATTTGTCTATAGAAACTTAAATAATTTAAGAAGAGAAATTTCAATACAAGTCAAAACATCATTTCATTTAACATTTATAACACTTACCACCAGTACATCGTTCCAATAAATAAAGAATCAAAATATGAAGAAACCACACATGAAATCACAAGAAACATATCAACAATAAGTGCAAAATCTCAGCAACAACAACAGCATAGAAGTAACAACTAAAATCTTGAGGGGGCTTGGTCTGGAGTGGGATAAGAGGTGAACATCATAAAGTAGCTATTTATCATTGCTACTTGCATGTTAATAAAGTCAAATTGTCATCTAATCCACTTTCATTTTACCTCGCATCTTACTGATTTAGGATATTCTCAATTTTATCAAAACATTGATCAAAATGAGATTCTAGTATATCAAAATGTTATACTATTTCTTGATAGAAATTTTGAACGGGTCCATATGTAGATGTAGGTGTTAGAGAAGGAGCTTATTCTTCTCCCTCAGATCCTTGATCTTGATTAAAAAGTGTACGGAAAGAAGAATTAGTAAAGTAAATAGGAAGCTGAGTGGGAGGGTTTGGATGGATCAGGTTGCACTTCTTTTCTAAAATTTATGCAACTAAGTGTCCTAAGGACACTTTTTTTTTCCTCCTATTGTGAGGAAGTCCAATTTAAGAAAGCTTATAAATATAGTCCATAACTAGTTGGCTTTGTCAATAGGAGTATTAGTCATGATAAGGTATGTGATAGTAGATAAAAGAGGAGTCAGCTTGATACGATCACTAGCTTTAGGTTTTATAGAAGTTCTCAACACATGTTGGATGATCTTGGCATTCTGGTTAAGTGTATACACACGGGAAAGAAGATTTATTTGTGAGACACCTCTAAGAGTTTGGTTAATTTTAGACCAATCAAAATCTGATCTAGAGGTCAAGGTGTGTGCCCTAACCCCTTGAGTCCTAAGATGGAGAAAGTTTCTTAAATCTTCCTTGGTTTTTTGTACTCTCTACTTAAAGACATATGAAGTCAACCAAGTGTGATCCTCATTCACTTTCATGTTCTCAAGAAAATTTTGGAAGGTTTTTGGATTATAGACATAGATCAAAGTGAGGATAAAAGAGAATTGAGTTCAGGCCAAAAGAGGAATAAAAGAGAAGTTTATGTCTCTTTGAATAAGGAGATGAAAGGGGGTAATATTAGCTTCAACAAAATGTTCGTAGGCTTCCTCATTGTCCTCAGAAAGAAAGTTCTCATCTATACCAGAGCGAGAGGATGAGCCCTTAGAAGTTTGTTGATATTTGCTTCCACTAGCCATTTCTAGAGAAGTACACAAGATGGTTTGAGAATAAAGATGATTGTGAAGGAAAACCATTGAATACGTTTCAATTTAAAGAGAAATGATCTATCGTACAATAAGAAATTTCTATCGTATGTATGATTTTGAAATAATATGGGATGAAAATATTTTTGTATATACAATTGGAATTGGCCAAAAAAGAAATGACTTTGCAAAAATTATCAATCTCGATACGTCGTTTCATATAGGTTTTTTGACCATACAATCTTACAGATGAACACATGTTCATCAGGGATGATCATAATAATAAAGATCATTTTTTACGGTTAGGTTGGTCCACATGAGAAACTGACAACAAGATTATATAGAAGAAGTAAAGTTTTATACGTATAATCTGACAAAAATTAACTGAATTTGGAAAACATCCCCAATAATACAGAACAAAAATAATTGATCATACAGATAATGACGATACCATATAGTATGATATGCATTAAAATTTTCAATCTCAAATGTTCAACTAAAAAAATACCATGTATAAACCAAGACTCTCAAAAACCAATCACCCAAGATCCATGACACGCAACAATGAAAAACAAAACCAAAAACACAATACTAACAAAAGAAAAACAAGCACAATTAACAAAACAAACAAATAATAACCAACAATCAAACACTAACAAACAAACACATCAATACATTATAAATCTAATTTGCAAAAATTTAATTTTAAACATTAAGATTAATTACACCTAATCTTGTTCTTAAGGTGCTAAACATTTTAAAAGCCAGTGGTTTTATAAAAATGTTTGCAAGTTAATTCTTAGTAGCAACATGGTGCAATTCAATTTCTCCTTTAACCACATGATCTCTAATGAAGTGATGCCTTATCTATATGCTTGGTTCTAGAATGTTGAATATGATTTTTTGAAATGCATATGGCACTTATATTATCACAAAAAATTAGAATAGTGCCAATTGAAAATCCTAAATCAATTAGTTATTTTTTTATCCAAAGAACCTATTCCACACAACTACCTAAGGTCATGTATTCTTCTACAATAGTAGAAAGGGCTACTAAATTCTATTTTCTACTAGACAAAGAAATTAAAAAGTTTTTAATTAATTGACAAGTTCTAGAAGTATTTTTTCAATCAACCCTACATCCTATAAAATATGAATCAAAATATCTAATGATTTCAAAAGAAGAGCAGTGCTTAGGATACATAATCCCTAAGTTTTGAATTTGCAAAAGAAATCTTAGAATTCTCCTACCAATAATCAGATGTGATTCCTTTAGATCAACTTGAATTCTTGTTCACAAATAAATAGTAAACATGATATCTGGTCTACTAGCAATCAAGAAAAGTAATGATCCAATTATTCCTCTAAATTTCTTTTGATCAACAGAAATTCCCTTATAGTCCTTATCCAACTGCACCGAGGAACTCATTGGTGTTCTCAATGGTTTAGCATTACCCATTCCATATTTTTCTTTAAGATGCCCTTAACATACTTTGACTAGCTAAGAAATGTTCCTTCCCCATTTTGTTTTATACTAAAATAAATAAAATAACTCAAGTTTTCCATCAAACACATTTTAAATTCAATACTCATTATCTTTAAAAAATCATCATAAAGATTTTTATTTGTGAATCCAAATATGATATCATCAACATATATTTGAGCAATGAGAATGCCATCTACTAATCTTTTTAAGAAGAGCATGGTATCCACACATCCTTTCACAAATAACTTTTCTATTAGGAAAGTGGTTAACCTCTTATTCCAAGCCCTAGGTGCCTATTTTAGTCCAAACAATGCTTTTTTTTATTTAAACACATGATTAGAAAATTTTGAATTTTCAAAACCTAGTGGTTGCTCAACATAAAAATTATTTTATATCACCTATTAAGAGAGGCAATTTTGACATCCATTTGAAACAATTTAAAACCTTTAAAACAAGGAAAGGATAGTAACACCCTTATCGTTTCAAGTCTGGCTGTAGGGACAAAAAATTCTTCAAAATGATTTCCTTCCATTTGATTATATCCCTTAGCCACCAATATTGCCTTGTTTCCAATCACAACACCTGAATCATTTATTTTATTTTTGACACCCACTTAGTTCCAACAATACTTTTACCCTTAAGCCTTTCAATCAATTTTCAAACATCATTTCTAAGAAATTGATTCAATTCTTCTTGCATAGCCAAAATCTAAAATTCATCAAAAAAAATACTTAATTTATATTAGTGGGCTCAATCATTGATATAAATGCATAATGGTTCACTTCTTTACTAAGAATATGCCAAGTTCTAACACCCTCTCTTGGTTCACCTAAAATCAATTTTTTAGAATGACTCTTAGAAAATTTTCATTCTCTAGGAAACGTGTTTTCTAATCCAATATTCTCTTCCACATTATTCTTTCACTTCCCTAACATATATCTTCAATATGATCTTCATTTAACCTTGTCTTATCTGAAATACCAGATTCATCAAAAACTACATCTGTGGTCTCCTCAATTACAAATGTTCTCTTGTTAAAAACCGTGTAGGATTTTCCAAAACTAGAATATCCTAAAAAAAATTCATTCATTAAATTTAGGATCAAATTTCTCTGAAGGAGTTTTAACATTATTATGAATGAATACCTTACATCTAAAAACATGCAAATGTGAAAGATTAAGTTTTCTACCCTTAAAAAGTTCATAGGATGTCTTGTTCAACTTTGATCTAATGTTCACTCCATTCAAAATATAATAGGCCGTACTAACTACTTCAACCCAAAATTATTTTAGAAGTGAATATTCATCCAACATGACTCTAATGACTTCTATCAAAGTTCTGTTCTTTCTTTTAACAACGCCATTCTACTTAGTGATCCTAGGTGCTAAAAGGTTATGATCAATTCCTTGCTCTCTACAAAAATCTTCAAATTGTTCATTTTCAAGCTCTCCTCCATAATCACTTTAAATTGATAAAATTTAACACCCTAGTTTCCTCTGAATCCAAGTAGAAAAGTTTCTAAATTCATCAAAATATTCACTCTTATGAGATAATAATTTGACCCAAGTAAATCTTGAAAAATCATTAACGATTACATACCCAAAAAATTTACTTCCTAAACTTATTGTGCTAACCAATCCAGAAGATCCATGTGAATGATTTCTAGTGATTTACTAGTTCTAAGATCTTTAATTGAATGAAATGAGGACTTCACCTTTTTTCCTAATTGACATGCATCATGCATGTGATCCTTAGTGAAGTCTAGTTTGGGAATTCCTCTAACCAATTATTTATGGGTATTCTTTTTAAGATTTTTCATGCTTGCATGACAAAGTCTTCTATGCCATAATCATGATTCATCAATAATTATTTTGAGATAAAAAAATAATATAAGATTTAACAAAATTTAAATCAAGCATGTATATATTATTTACCCTATTTCCATGCAACACTTCAATTCTATTTTGTCTTATTATGCAGCTTGTAGGAAAAAATTTAGCACTATAACCCTTATCACAATGTTAACTAATACTCAACAAGTTGTTCTTTAAGCCTTCAAGAAATAACACATTCTCAATAAAGAAATTATTCTTGTTGCCAATCATACCTATACCCACCACTTTTTTGTTTTTTTGGTATTATCTCCCAGTGTCACTTTGCCTCCTTTTTTGGCTTCCAATGATATGAATTGAGTTGTGTCTCCAGTCATATGCTTCAAACATCCACTATCCATGTATCAATACTCTCACGAAGTATTTTATAAGATCATTTCTATAAAATTATTAAATGTTAGACTTGAGAATCCAAATAAATTTGGGTTTACGTCTTCGAAATAATAATCTAGAAGCATGCTTGATATGCTATGATTTATGCATCTTAGGTCTCTACAAAAAATGTGTTCTACTATGAATCATATAAGTGTGAGAGATATGACCAATCATTCCACATGAAAAACATTTAACTCTAGCAAAAGGATTTGACAATCTATACGAGTTATACTACCTTTTCCTACGTTTTGAAATTTTAGGCTTCTGATCAGGATTTGATAATTATTCAAGTGTTGGGGGTGGCATGTTTTCCTCAAGAGCTTTAAGTTTCTCTTTAATATATGAGTTTATACTTTCTAAAATAGCATTATCAACCCTTAACTCATGTTCTCTTTAATTTATTTCCATCTATATACACCTTACATTAATTTTCAAAATCAGTATAAGATATTTTAATCATTCATGTTTCATATTCAAATCTTAAAATTCACCCAATAATTTTATGTGGTTGCTATCAATAGATGTGTGATCATTCTTAAGGATTCATGCTCTTTAATAAATTTTAATACTCTATGTTTAATTTGGCATGCAATATTTTGAGTTTCCTATATACAGTATGAATTTTCTCGAAAACTTCAAATAACACATTATATGATAAATCAAAAACCTCTTCTTGATCTGACTGATCAAATTTGACAGCCATTAAATATAAGTTCATGACTTCCTCCTCTACTTCTATTTCTGAGGAATCTGATGTGAGTTCACCCAGAATGCTCTCAACATTCTTTTCTTGCCCTTCCTAACATTATTTTTCTCTTCAACTTTCATCTTGCTAATATTAGCTTTGATATTTGGGCAATCAACTTTAATATGTCTAGGCTTCATATATTCATAACAAATTACATCATTAGAAGCCTTTGCATTTTTGTGGAACTTATTCCATTGCTAATGTCTCCATTCCTTTCTTCTTAGGAAACTTTTGAATTGCCTCATCATGAGTGCAATATATTCTTCATCCTCAAGATGTAACTGATCACTTTCTGAGTCATCCACTTTTAATGCAATGTCTTTCTCCTTCTGCTTGTCATCTACATCAATATGTTTTTGAGTCACTCATTACTGGTAAGCAATTAGTGATCCAAGTATATTTTCAATAGATTAAATAGTTAGGTTTTGTAATTCAGTTATGGTAGTTATCTTTGCATCATAAGTGGTAGGTAAACAACATATAATTTAACTAACTTTTATGAATTCATTAGTTCCCTACCTAAATCATGCAATGAAGTGACTATCTATGTACAACGAATATACTTATGGTGATTGATTCATTTAGTTTCACGTAAAAACGTTTGTAATCGTGTAATAGAATATACAATCTAGATTGTTTCACTTTAGTTATTCCTTCATACATTATGCAAAGTCTATCCTAAATTTCTTTTCCAGTATTATAGGTTGAAACACGCTTATTGTCCTCAAATTTTAGGACATAGAGAATCCTGTTTAAAAATTTGTATTTAACCAAGCTAGTTCTTTTTCATCTATTGTCTAATCAGTTAAGCATTTCAGTCCTACTGTCATCAAAAGTCTAATTTGTCTAGTATAAACTTCCTGTACTAAAATTCATATGCGATAGTCAAGCGATTGAAGATAAGTAGACATACGAGTTTTCTAAAAGTTTAAAGGAATGTTATCAAACAGTGGTGGTTTAAGGATCAAATTTCCTTCAGGAGTTACGATTTCCAAAAGTAGCCAAGATCATTTTTCAAAAAGTTATCTAAACCTTAATTTTTGAATATAGGCTCTAAATTCACTTAAAAGTTTGAATATGTTGTTAGACCTAATATAATTATCCCAAGGCTAACTAAGAGGGTGGGTGAACTGGTAATTTAAAAATACTCTTGGATTTTAGAAAACCAATTTATGATTTTAGCACAATAATTAAATTTTTACAAAAATATTTTCAGCCACAATAAACTCAAATGCAGAAAAAAAAAATACAATAAAAATATAAAGACAAAAGAACACAAAATTTTATTATGGTTTGGTCAAACTAGACCTACGTCCACTCCCTAAAGACTCATTCTTCAGGTATTGCACCATATCAAAGTTACTCTCCTTTTACTTCTATAGCAAAGTGGAGAATCCCTTACAACAACCTACATCCATCAAACCTGGTGCTGGAAAGTATTAATGTCCTTTCTCACCCTCCTGGTGATGGCAGTGTACTAACATCCTTTCTCAACCTCTTGTGACGGTAGAGTAACAACTTCCTTTCTCACACTCCAAGTGATGGCAGAATACTAACATCCTTTTTCACCCTCTTCGTAATGGTAGAGTACTGAATCTACTTCAAAGATCGTCTCTCAAAAGTCTTCAAAGAAGTAAGATAGAGATTTGAAGAACACACAAAACCTTTGTGCAACCTTGTGAACCTTTCACAATTTCCACTTGCAAGATCTCTCAAACTTCACTCCCAAACTCTGTCACAAAACACTCTCTTTTTAACTCTCAAGAGAAAATTCATAGTAAGAAGATACATTTATAGTTTTTCAGGATAATTATATAGGAAAAAAGATTTATAAAAAAAATTAAAAATTTTAAGTTGAATGTACTTGGATCGTACAGTACAATCATACTTCATACATATGAATAGTTCAAAAAGCCATGTATAATCCTGTATGAACTTGATTTTGTACTCTATTAGTCATATGTATAAACTGACATCATATTGTATGAACAGTTCAAAATTAAATAATTTCATCCATTATGATTTAGTATAAAATCATTTCATACACTATGAATCATCTGTAAGAACTGTATATCGTACAATACAAAACAATTTAAATAAATCATGCTTTATATGGTACTAACATGGATGAACCAATTTCATACTATAGACTTTGTTTGTATGGATCCAAGTTTGTACAATATAAACCATTCAAAACATTTATGTGTTTGTATGGGATGAATCAGTACTCACCCATTTCATACTCTTGGCATCATCTGTATGAATCAAACTTCGTATAATATGTTTAGTTTAAAAAATGTTGATTTCATTCAAAATGAAATGGTACGTTCTCATTTTATACTCTGGACATTGTTTGTACAAATCAAATTTTATACAGTGCTAATAGTTCAAAAGAAATTTATTTCAAGGCTTGATTTGATGAAGTTCATTATGGAGGAACTATCATGTCAAATTATCTAGTACGATTTAAAAATTCTACATTATGATTACTTTTAAAAATTAAAGTTTTGACTCACTCCCCAGTATGTGTGTGCATGATTATCAAATTACAGTCACACTCACTCAAACTTAACAAAAATAGAAAAAGTACAGACTTCATTACAAGAAACATTAATCTAACCTGTCTTGAAGTCTTCAATAGTCTTGAGTATGATTTCCCTAAAATATTAGTACACACAAACAACATAAAGATAATATATTCAATATGTTAGAAGAAGCAGTGATAACAATAATAATATTTTGGTATAATCAAAAATTGATGTGATATATAAAAAATATTATCTTGAAATTTAAGTTGCAACACCTTTAACCTTAGATTTTGGTATGGAATTATGTATTTAAACTGTATTTTAGATTTGATTGTTTGAATTTAAGTTATCCAAATAAATAACAATCAATTAAATGATTCTTATTGATTGGATAATATTGAAGCTTCATTAAAGGTTGGATTAAGTGTTGATTGAAGATTGGATTGACTTGATGTTTGGATAGGTTTGAAGTTTGAATTAATTTAAAGTCTAGAATGATTTTAGATTTTGATTGAATTAAAGATTGAATAGTTTTAAAGCCTAGGTTTGATTTGATTCTTAATGGGTCCCTATGACCTCATATGAAATTGAGGTCAACAAATGGACCCCCAAAATATGTAGTATAATAAAGTTATATTATACATATTAGTATTGACTGAATAGAAAGGTCAATTTTGGAATTTTTATTCTAAGGGATGGAATAAATCTAACCTTAGGGTATCGAGGTCAAGTTAATACTAGGATAGTTCCATAAAAGGCATACTCAACCACTAGTAGATTTAATCCTAAGGGAATGAAGTGCCTAAACTTAAGAAAAATAAGGCTTGATTTTGGAGTTTGAAATAGAAACTACAATGGTTCCACTAAGGAAATTATCCACCCCTAGGACTTCTAATCCTAAGGAAAGAAAACAAGTTGACTAACATCTAACCTTAATGAATTGAAAACTAGATGATCATATTGGAAGGAAGCATTACTTTCCACAGAAGATCATGTTTGATGTTTGAAATTAGGATGGTGCCATAGAGGGAATGCTCCATCACTAAAATGTCTAATCCTAAGGAAAGAAAGCACGATGACTCGCATATATCCTTAAGGAAATGAAAACTGGATGATCGTATTGAAAGGAAGCATTACTTCTCGTAGAGTATCAAGTTTAAAGTTTAAAGCTAGGATGATGCCAAAAAGGGCGTTATCCACCAATAAGGGCGTTATCCACCAATAAGACGTCTAATCCTGAGGTAAGAAAATACAATAACTCATATATAACATTAAGGAAAATAAAATTGAAAGATCTTGTGGGAAGGAAGCATTGCTTCCCATAGAGGATTGGGTCTAGAGTTTGAAATTAGGATGGTTCCAGAGGGCGCTATCAATCACTAAAATATCTAATCCTAAGGAAAGAAAGTGTGATGGCTCTCATTTATCCTTAAGCGATAGAAAATATGGGAACATCTTATGGAAAGGAAGTATTCCTTTCCATAAAAGATTAGATCTAGAATTTGAAACTATGATGGTGCCACAAAGGGCTTTCTCCACCACTAGAATGTCTAAGCATAAGGCAAAAAAACACAATGACTCACATATAACCTTAAGGAAGAGAGATCTAGAAATTGAGATTTGAAAACAAAAAGAAACATATTTAATTGGATTCAAAACTTGAATAAAATTTTACTGATTTGAAATTCAAGCTAAATCAAGCATATTATTTTTTAGGAAACTTCAATTAACTGGAAACATCGGGTGATTTCCTTTGCAATCATCTAGCTAATATGATCTTTTTTCATAGAATATTTCTATGATAAAGGGTCCTTCCCAGGTTTGTTCAAACATTCCACTGATCTTTTAGTGAGCTAAGATAAGCCTTTGAAGAACCAAGACCATGTCTCCTACTTGGAAGATTCTAGGTCACACTAACTTAACGTGAGCTTGAACCATTCGAGCTTTATAAAACTCTAAGTTTTGTTTGAAAGTTTGTTAGGGATGTTAGGCCCTTATGAACTGGCCCAAGGCTAATAAAGAGAGTGGTGAATTGGTATATCTTTAAAACCAAAGATAAAACTCAAACCAAAATCACCACAGAAAAACAAGTGCGGAAGAAAATAATGCAGAAGCAATAATAAGAAAAGAACACACCGAATTTATAGTGGTTCGATCAACCTTGACCTACTTCCACTCCTTGGAGGCACCCTCCAAGTATTGCACTATAAAAGTGTCTCTCCTTTAGCCCCCACAGTTAGGCGGAGAAGCCCTTACAAAATCACTTCCACCTTTCCCGGTGCGGCGGAGTCATCGGGTCCTTTGACACCAAAGAGATCTTCTTCTTTGGTGAACTTCCCTCGAGACAAGCCTTGAATCTGACCGTATTCAGGTGCGGGCTTGCCGGAGCAACTGTGTGGAACCCCCTTCACACTCCCTTAAGTCCCCCCACACAGGATCTTCTCCCTTTTGAAAGTTCGTTAGGGATGTTAAGCCCTATAGAACTGGCCGAAGCTAACCAAGAGGGGGGGTGAATTGGTATTTTAAAAAATTTTCTTTTCACAAAGAAGTAAAATCTCATAAACCAAATTCACACCACAAAAATAAGTGCAAAAATTAAAGTGCGAAAGCAAGAAGTAAGAACACAGAAATTTATAGTGGTCCGGTCAACTCGACCTATGTCCACTCCCCGGAGGCGCCCTCCGAGTATTGCACTACAATCATGACTCTCCTTTAGCCCCCACAGCTAGGCGGAGAAGCCTTTACAAAGAACTTCTTTTTTCCACCACGACAAGGCAGAGGACCTATCTCCTTTTGCTTCCTCCTGAAACTGGCAGAGAACCACAATCAGATGCTGAATCCTTACCTCTACCGACCCTTCCACGGATGAGAAACTCTAGACGAAGAAGAAGTAGAGCGATCCTTAAAGAAACCCTTGTGAATCCCCTCACAAGCTCCCCCTCACAAGATCCTCTCTCTCTACCTCTCTCTCTTTCTCTCCTCAAGGTCTTCTAAGGTCAAGGCAGCAGCAAAAGATTATTCAAAACATTGAACAAGAGCTCTTAAATAGAAGAGCTTCAAAGGAGCTCTTTAATTGCAAGTTGCTGACAATATCATCCATGCCGATATGGAAATCGTCCTGGCCGATCAGTACAAATCTCAGGAGATCAGCCAGAGCATCGCCTTGAATGCAAACTGGACGATTTAAAATTGGCTTGATCGTCTAGGACGATCTCATGATCGTCCAGGCCGATCAGTTTAAATCAGAGGAAAATCGTCCAGAGCATCGCCCTAAATTTATGCTAGCCGATATTTATCGTCCAGAAGTAACTAAGGTTTTTGAATAGATCATCCTGGCCGATCCTGTGATCGTCCAGGATGATATGATCATGTCAATCATCCTTAATTACCTCCTTGATTTGTCTGATTAATTAAGGCATAATTGTGAATATCGTCTAGGCCGATCCAAGATCATCTTTGACGATTACCAAAAATTACAGAACACCTTAATTATTTATGGAGGCAACTTCTTTCTGTTTTGAGCTTATCATCCTGACTCATACACGTATCGTCCAGGATGATCTGTTAATGATGGCTGCCTTAAATAAGAATCCCGATTAGAATCTCTATTTTAAACTAAATCGTCCAGGCCGATAAAGATATTGTCCTGGCTGAAGTGAGTAAAAATAGAAATTCTAAGTCTCTCAAGTGTGTGTGTGTAGGGTTACTTAGCATCAGTCTGTTTGAACATTATAAATAGACTCAAGAAGAGAAAAAGCAAATTACAGATTGACTCAACCCTAACTTACGCAATCTTGAACTGGCTTCATTTGTTCGTCCGATCTTTGATTCCTGAAAAGTTAGAAGTAACAGACAATCCAAGAGAATCAATAGCGTTTGTCAATCATCAAAACATAAGTCATGAAAAATAGATTTACAACAATCTCCCCCTTTTTGATGATGGCAAATACTAGTAGGAAAATCTTAGTAAAAATAACAGTTCATTAAAATTTCAAAGTTACAAGCAACATCAACTTTTTCCTACCACATCCTACTCCCCCTTTTGTCATCACAAAAAGAGGGTCCTAGATACACAAAAGAAAAAGGAAAAACAAAAAACAACAGAAACTAAAATAAAGTATAAAACAAACTACAAAAAATAGAAAATAGAAAAAACTAGAAAAATAAGGGACCCTGATCATCAGATGGAAGTGGTGGAGGTGGCTGCTGAAAGTAGCTGGAAAGCGTAGTAAACTGAGCATTGAACCAGGCGATGTCCTGGTCATGCTGCTGCTGCTGGTGAGTAATGTAGCTGTCAAACCGGGCTAAGTCTTTTATGCGGTGCTGCTCGTAGCTGGCCAAGTCCTAAGAATGTTGTTGCTCCTGTGCAGCAACGTAAGCGTCGAAGCGGGTCTCCCATTGATCAAAACTCTCCACTAACTGGTCAAGCTGAGAGTGCTGGCGAAGAGGAGTAGGATCAGGAACAGGAGTGGGAGAGGGAGCCTCCTCCATCCTCAGCCCCCCGAGGTTCCTCATCCCCAGGGTGGAGACGAGTACTGTGAAGGGTACTGAAGGAACTGTTTGAGTAGAAGAGAGTTGGGAGGTTGGGTGGAACAGGATATTGAATTTGATATTTGGTTTCAAGGACATAGGCTATGAGGTGTCCTAAAGCTAGATTGGGTTTCCTCTTATGACCTGGATCGCGGATTGTGGTTAAGTGATCAATGTATCAAAAAATTAAGTCTGCAGTATTAAATTTCCTATGTGCCATGATGTAAAAAGTAGTTAGAGAAAGTAGAGGAGTGATGTGAATTCAGTCCCCGACTTTTGAAATTAAGGAGGTGTGAAGGACATGTTGGATTGTCCTAGCATCTTTGACTAAAGAGCTAGTCTCTCCAACATGAAAAGGTGCATTGGTCTAGCGAAGGAAATGATTTGACGTGAACCAGTCAAAGTCAGGATCTGAAACGATTATGTGTAGCTTATCCCCGGTGGTGGATAGCTGTAAAAGTTCAACACAGTCCTGATATGTGATTTCGACCGTGCGTCGATTCACATAGGAGGTCAGGGCTGTGAAAGTAGGATTTATGCGAAGATTTGCAAAGAATTCTCGAAGAAGCTCAGTATAAAAGGGGAAAGTGAGAGAAAGAATGAAACAAAGAGAAGTGTGAGCAAAGAGATCCATTACCGGATACGACAGGTGGACATGATTGATGATTATGGAGAAAGTTATCCCACATTCTTTATATCGATGGTAAGCAGCTTCATCTTCTGCTTCCCTGAAACTAGGGTCAATCCTAGCCCTCGAAGAACTCCCAGAAGTTTGTCGAACTCGTTTCCCACCAGCCATAGTAAGGAGTTAGCAAGGAAACACAAGAGGAGAAGAGATGTGTAGTGCAAAACATGGCTGGAATGGCCTGAATTTAAAGAAACAACCATATCGTCCAGGATCCAGGACGATATGGTACAATAATTACGTACAGGCTAATTGGTCAAAAAGACGATCCGATTGGTCGGGACGATCAGATATCGGCCAGGCCAATTAGATACAGGCGATCGTCCCGAGGAGTCAAGCCGGACGACCGTTGAAAAAGCAGATCGTCCGGGCCGATTAGGTGTATCATCCAGGACGAATCACAATAATTGATCGTACTGGCCGAAGTTAAAACGTTTTAAATCTGTGCCACGTGTATCGTCCAGGATGATCAGTGGATAGGCCGGGATGATTGTCCAATAATGGATCGTCCGGGGCTGATTTTAAGGATTTAAACGTGCTGACACATGGATCGTCCAGGACGATTCAGTGTATCAATCAGGACGATGACCATAAAATGCATCGGCCAGGACAAAATATGTTATCGGCCAGGACTATCATCAAGATAGCAACAGAGTTCGATCAGATCATCCAGGATGATAAATTATCGTCCACGATGAAGAGTTAAGCAAAGAAAAGTTCAGCAGATGGAATTTTGAAGAGAATTTGTCCTATCATCCAGTACGATATGAGAATCAGCCAGGACGATGTGATTACAAATTTGAATTCAAGAAAAGATGTTGATGATCAAAATCCCTCAAAAATAAAAGACTCATAATTCAAAGCTACAAACAACAATAAAAAGGGGAAAAACCAAAAAACAAAGGAAGAAAGTTTTTTTTGTTAACAAAGAATCCATTCATCAAATTTCTCAAATAATTAAATTTTAGAGATTTAAAAGATTAAAGAGTTTAACAAATAAAAAATCTAAAAAGGTAGACTATCCGATCTTGTTATTCCCTAGCTCGGACTTCTTTCAGAGTAATAATCATCATTTTTTAAAAACAAAAGATCTAACTCAGAAAAACTTTACTCGGTAAAAATAAGATTCAATCAAAACTTGGTTACAAATAAAATATTTTATAAATAATATACCAAAGTAATTTGTCTCAATCATGGAATTTGAAATCAAGCCTTTGAAAGCATCAAATAACCAATGAGTTCTCTAAGTTTTAAGAGTTCAAAAAAGAGATAATAGCTTGTATTTAGTGGGCTCATTTTATGCCTCTTGTATCCTTGATTTGGGTCTTTGAGCATCTTGATTTTTTATACACATTTGTGTATATATTTTTTATTTCAATTTTGCATCCTTTTCACTTTCCCTCTTAATTCTTTCAAGCTAAATTCTCTTTAATAAAAACCCATAAAAAGAACCTTAGTTGTGAGTATATCCTCCAAATATTAGAGAATAGGAGCTCTCTCTCTAACATAGGGAAGAACAACCCACAAAACAAAATCATAATCATGTGATAAATGCAATGGCAAGATTTCATTTAACTTGAAAGATATATAAGGACTTTGGATATTATGCACAAGATAGATTATTGTAACAAGATAAAAGAATCTTAGTTTCAAAAACCAGTTGTCATTATGAGATAGACTTTGTCTAGAAAAGAAAATTATGTCACTAAAAGAGATTAGAGGGAGGGAACCCATCAACGACGTTTCTCCCTTTAACTGATTTAGATATGATAATCAATGAATTTAAATCTCCAAAATCTAAAAGCTTAAAAAAATAATCATATCGAAAACCAAATATAAAAACAAAGCGAAAACAAAACAATCTAAAACACCAAAAAGTTAGCACACAATAAAAATAACACAAAACTAATTAAAAAACATTTCAAGAAATTACGAAGCAGCGAGTTTAAGCGATTATGAGCTACGAGCCTCCATATGTCCAATTATCCTATGCTCCCACGAGGTCTTTGGTGAGAGCACACCTGCAAAACTCAACAACAGTTAGATTTAGGAACCCAAACAGGTTTGGTTCCCTTCTCAGGAAAAGTAGAATACAATGTAGGTGTTGTATGTTATGAATCATGTACCTTAGGTCTCCATACCCAATGTGTACTATGGTGAATGGTGCAAGTGTATGAGATGTTTCCTAGCATGCCACAAGAAAAATATCTAACTCCAGGAAAAGTTTTTCTTAATTGGTTTGAGTTATAATGCCTCTTCCTAGGTTTTGGCTTTGGATCAAGAGTAGGCATCATCCAAGTTTTTTTAAGTGTATCCAATTCATTTTTGATCCTCAAGTTTGTATTTTTTAATCATTCTCAACCCTTAAGCTTTTCTCTTTCTCTTTAGATTTCTTAAAATCAGATTGAAGAGAGGTGTGTGAAACTTTTAATGCTTCATTCTCACTAATTAATTCCGAGTGCTTTTTGTTCAAATCATCAAATTCATCAAGAAAAGCCATGTGATTATAATCAATCGTTGAATGATCTTTAAGAATAACTTCAAACTCTTTTTGTAAATTTACAAGTTCCAATTTTAGATTAGCATGAGTCTTCTTAATTTTTTTGTATAATGCATGAATTTTCTCACAAATCTCAAACAATTCATCATAAGTTGGTTTACATACCTCTTCCTCCTCACTTTGCTCAAGATGATCTTCCCCCATTAAGCATAGGTTTGTTGTCTCTTCCTCTGGTTCAGTTTCAGAGGAATCAGTACCAGATTCTGCCAAGAACGCCTTTTGGATTCTCCTCTTGTCCTTCCTAAACTTAGGTTTCTCCTCGCCCTTTTCCTTTTCCTTGCTCGGGTGATCTTGGAGTGTAGGATAATTGACTTTCACATGTCTAGGCTTTCTGCATTCATAACAAACGACATTAGAAGATCCTTTAGAATATTTATGATCCTTACCTTTTCTCCAATTATGCTTTTGCTTCTTCCTTAGAAAGCTTTTGAATTGCCTTGTGATGAAGGCAACTCCATCGCTTTCAGACCCGGAAGTTTCAGAATTTGATTTGTTCACCTTTAGTGCAACTGTTTTCTCCTTCTTGTTCTCACCTACATCAAGATTTCTTTGATTTACCCCTTGCTCGTAAGCAATGAGTGAGCCAAGTAAATTATCAATTGAATACGTGTTCAAATCCTTAGATTCAATTATAGCACTGATTTTAGCATCAAAAGATGAAGGTAAGCATCTCAAAATTTTGTTTACTTTTTCAAAATTCGAAACTTCTCTTCCTAAGGCATGCAATGAAGTAACAATTTGAGTAAACCTTGTATACATGTCAGCAATAGATTCATGAGATTTCATACAAAAAAGTTCGTAGTCATGCAAGAGAATGTTTAAACGAGATTATTTAACTTCATTAGTGCCTTTATAAGTGATACACAATCTATCCCAAATTTCTTTACTAGTTTTTCAAGTGGAGACACGCATGTAATCCTCAGATTTTCAAGCACAGAAAAAATAGTTCAAACATTTTGTATTTAATTGGGCTAAATCTCTTTCATTGAAAGTCCATTCAGTAAAAGCAATTTTAGTTTTAACACCATTAATTTCACAAGAATGTGGAGAATAATCCTCTTTGAAAAGCATCTGCATGCGATAATTAGTAGATTGTAAAAACGTCGACATGCGGGTTTTCCAGAAATCAAAAGGTAGGTTATCGAACAGGGGAGGTCGGGTAATAGAATACTATTCCGTAGTGTTACGATTCCCAAGGTTAGCCATGGATCAAAATTCAAAAAGTTTTTAAACTAATTTTTTATGAATCTTGCTCTAATACCACTTGAAAGTTCGTTAGGGGTGTTAAGCCCTACAGAACTGGCCCAAGCTAACCAAGAGGGGGTGAATTGGTATTTTAAAAAATTTTCTTTTCACAAAGAAGTAAAATCCCATAAACCAGAATCACTCCACAAAAATAAGTGCGGAAATTAATGTGCGAAAGCAAGAAGTAAGAACATAGAAATTTATAGTGGTTCGGTCAACTCGACCTACGTCCACTCCCCAGAGGCGCCCTCCGAGTATTGCACTACAATCGTGACTCTCCTTTAGCACCCACAGCTAGGCGAAGAAGCCTTTACAAATAACCTCTTTTTGCCACCCTGGCAAGGCAGAGGACCTATCTCCTTTTTCTTCCTCCTGAAGCTGGTAGAGAACCACAATCAGATGCTGAATCCTTACCTCTACCGACCCTTCCATGGATGGGAAACTCTAGACGAAGAAGAAGCAGAGCGATCCTTGAAGCAACCCTTGTGAATCCCCACACAAGCTCCCCCTCACAAGATCCTCTCTCTCTCTCCCTCTCTCTCTTTCTCTCCTCAAGGTCTTCTCAGGTCAAGGCAACAGCAAAAGATTGTTCAAAATGTTGAACAAGAGCTCTTAAATAGAAGAGCTTCAAAGGAGCTCATTAATTACAAGTTGCCGATAATATCGTCCAGGCTGATATGGACATCATCCTGGCCGATCAGTACAAATCTAAGAAGATCGGCCAGAGTATCGCCCTGAATGAAAACTGGATGATTTAAAATTGGCTTGATCGTCCAGGCTGATCTCACGATCAACCAGGCCAATCAATTCAAATCAAAGGAAAATCGTCTAGAGCATCGCTCTGAATTTGTGCTGGACGATATTTATCGTCCAAAAGTAACTAAGGTTTTTGAATAGATCGTCTTGGCCGATCCTGTGATCCTCTAGGACGATATGATCGTATCAATCATCCTTAATTACTTCCTTGATTTGTCTGATTAATTAAGGCATAATTGTGAATATCGTCCAGGCCGATCTAAGATCATCCAGGCGTCCAGGCCGATCTAAGATCGTCCTGGTTGATTACCAAAAATTACAGAATACCTTAATTATTTATGGCGGCAACTTCTTTCTGTTTTGAGCTTATTATCCTGGCCGATATACGTATCGTCCAGGACGATCTGTTAATGACGGTTGCCTTAATTAAGAATCCCGAATAGAATCTCTATTTTAAACTAAATCGTCCAGGCCGATAAAGATATTATCCTGGCCAATATGAGTAAAAATAGAAATTCTAAGTCTCTCAAGTGTGTGTATGTGTAGGGTTACTTAGCATCAGTCTCTTTGAACATTACAAATAGACTCAAGAAGAGAAAAAGCAAATTACAGATTGACTCAATTCTAACCTATGCAATCTTGAACTGGCTTCGTTTGTTCGTCCGATCTTTGATTCCTGAAAAGTTAGAAGTAACAGACAGTCCAAGAGAATCAATAGTGTTTGTCAATCATTAAAATATAAGTCATAAAAAATAGATTTGCAACACCTCTCTTAAACTCCACCCTTTCCTCACTCCCTTTCAAGTTCTCTCTTCAAGTTTCCCCCAAAAAATGAAGCTATAATGGCTACCAAAGACACTTAACAAGTGCCTTGACAAAGCTTAAATAGAAGTGCTCAAAATGAGCTCATTAATGCAAGTTATTGACATTATCATCCAGAATGATAGGCATATTGTCCTGTACGATCAATATAATTTAAGCTCATTAGCCCGGGATGATTTGGGATGATCAGAAGAAAATTGGTTACATCGTCCTGGCCGATCTAACGATCTTCCCGGACGATTAGTTTAAAACTGATTTCAATCATCCTCATCATCTCCCGGAATAGATGCTGGCCGATGTAAATCATCCAGGACATCGGCCCAGACGATCCTATGATCATCCCGGATGATGTGATCATATCAATCAGCCATTAATGCTTTCCAAAGATACCAGATCAATTTAGGCATAATTGAGTTAGATGATCCTGGACGATATCTATATCGATCTGGCCGATTTCCTAAAATAATGAATAGCTAATCTGATAATGGCGGCTGATTCTTTCTGAATTGAGCTTATCGTCCTGGCCGATATAAGTATCGTCTAGGCCGATCAGCTTATGACGGCTGACTTAATGAGGATGCTCTAATTAGGTTTTTTCTTTTGGACCGATCGTCCAAGATGATATAAATATCGTCCCGGATGATGTTACCAAAAATAGAAAACTTTAGGGAACAACAGAAAAATCTTCCAAGCTACAAAACATCAGGAGCCACACTAAATATAATAGACTCAAGAAAGGAAAAAGTGTACAAACTGACTCAGACTTGGTCTACCCAATCTTGAGTTGATTACAAATTGCAGTCCGATCGTGTGAACCTAAAATGTCAGTACATAAGGCATTCGTAGAGAAATAAGAATGTTTGCTATCATCAAAATCATAAACCATTGATCCGCAACAATCTCTCTCTTTTTGATGATGGCAAACAATTCAATTTGAATTTTTTTAAAAAAAAAAGCAATTTCTCCTTATCTCCGCCTCACTAGAATAAACCCTTTTAAAAAATAGGGGTGATAAAAAATATTTTTGTTATTTTTAATTTTTTGAAAAGAAAAAAAAGGATACAAATTCAACATTACGTTCTCCCCCTTTGACATTATCAAAAAGAGAGGAAGCACAAAAAACAAAACGAACAAAAGAAAAAAAATGTTCCCTGATTTAGTGAAAAAACAAATATTCTTAAAATGAGAAAGTTACCTCTTAGTTTTAATCAAAAAACTTAGTAGAATTGGATTGACAATGCAGAGCCCATAAAAGGTTAGAAATTCAGAATTTGATAATCCAAACTCAAGTTCTTTTAAAAAGGCTAAAATACTTTTTAATTCAATATCAAAATCAAGGAATAAATTAGAGAAAGAAACAATCATTTTTCAAAAACTCCTTCCATAAAATATATCTAATAGAAGATCAATGCACGAATTGTTGAATCAAGAATCAAGATTTTCAAACTCAAATACCAAAAGTATCAAGGGCTTTCTTAAGCTTTTAAGAAGTACAAGAATGGTAAGCATTAAACTTTGTGGGCTCATTTTATGCCTCTTAACAGTTGGTTGGCACACTGCACATCTTTTGATACACTTTGTGTATCTTTCTCAATTTGGCGTCATTGCGCATCTTTTAATTTGGCGTCATTTGTCACTTTTTTTTATTTGGCATTATTGGCCATTTTTTTTAATATGCTACCTTTCTGAAATTTTAAAAACAATAAGTAAACCCATTCTATGGACACAACGAACTACTTGATTAAGAAAATTATGAGGTAGATTTAACAATCTTGCAAAAGATTCCTATGCGATATATAAAATATAGGGAGATGAAAAAAGTATTTCAAAAACTAATTTAAAAGATGAAAAAGATTTTAAATCAAAAGTAGAATAACCTCTTTTAGGAAACAGAGATTGAGAGTCAAATACATGAGTTTCTTTCCTTTGACTGTTTTTAGAGAAGTCAATCGCAACTTACCAAAGAGTTCAAGAAAAAAATAGGAAGTAGATTTTTCATTTTTTAGAAAAGTGAACGTGTGTGTTGATCAGAAAAAAAACTTTCACGAAAAAAATTTCAAAGAATAAACAAAATAAAAACACAAAATAAAAATGAAAAACATAAAAAGCTAAACAAAACATAAAAATATGAAAGGCTTTTAACCATTATCTCTCTCCTGGTCTGATGCTTCAGAAACCAGATCTGCCCATGAGATTTTTTGCCTTTCATTATTTTCCCAGTTTAAATTTTGCTTCGCCTTGCCCTTTTCTTTTGCAGGAAGAATTTTTAAATTAGGGCACTAATTTTTCATATGTCCAGGCTTCCTACATCGAAAGCAAATAACGTCAAAAGGAATATGAACATCCTTATCATTTTTACTTTTTTTTCACTTTTGCTTATGTTTTGGTGAGCTTTGTGATTTGCTTGGCAAGTCATTGCATTCGTCACCAACTAAGCTATCTCTTTCTATATCTTCAGCTTTTAAAACAATCATTTCACTTGCATCCAAAAGTCTTTGACCCAAACTTTGCTCGTAGGCAATGAGTGAGCCAATTAAATTATTAATAGAATATTCATTTAAATCTTTTGATTCAAAAATAGCAGCTACTTTAGTACTGAACTTATCCAGTAGACAACGAAGAATTTTCTTAACTTTTTAAAAATTTGAAAATTCTTTTTCTAAGGCATGCAATGATGTTACAATTTGAATGAACCTTGTGTACATGTCTAAGATCATCTCATAAGATTTCATGAAAAATATTTCAAAATCATGCATTAACAAATTCAACTTGGATTGCTTGATTTCACTAGTGCCTTCATATATGGTGTGTAGTTTATCCCAAATTTTCTTACCAGTAGTGCACGTGGATAATAACATAAAATCTTCAGAATTTAAAATATAGAAAAAGTAATTTAAAGATTTTGCATTCAATTGAGTATCGATTCGTTCATCTATATTCCATTGACTAAAAGGAATGTCAATTTTAATTCAATTTAAAATACGTGACAGTGATGAATAACAAGTTAAAATCATATGCCACATGCGAAAATCAATTTATTGCAAAAAAATAGAAATGCGAATTTTCCAAAAATCAAATGTAATATTTTCAAACAAAGGTGGTCTTGTGATTGAATAACCTTCCGCAATATTACGATTACCAAAATTAGCCATGGATCAAAAAATTCAAAAGGATTCAAAAACTTATTTTATGAATACCGCTCTAATATCACTTGAAATGCTCAGATGACATTAGAAAGTGCTCTAATACCACTTGAAAGTTTGTTAGGGATGTTAGGCCCATATGAACTGGCCCAAGGCCAATAAAGAGAGTGGTGAATTGGTATATCTTTAAAACCAAAGATAAAACTCAAACCAAAATCACCACAGAAAAATAAGTGTGGAAGAAAATAATGCAGAAGCAATAATAAGAAAAGAACACACCGGATTTATAATGGTTTGGTCAACCTTGACCTACTTCCACTCCTTGGAGGCACCCTTCAAGTATTGCACTACAAAATTCTCTCTTCTTTAGCCCCCAAAGCTAGGTGTAGAAGCCCTTACAAAATCACTTCCACCTTCCCCGGTGCGGCGGAGTCGCCGGGTCCTTTGACACCAAAGAGATCTTATTCTTTGGTGAACTTCCCTCGAGACAATCCTTGAATCCGACGGTATTCAGGTGCGGGCTTATTGGAGCAACCTTGTTGAACCCCCTCGACACTCCCTTGAGTCCCCCCTCAAAGGATCTTCTCCCTCTCTCAAACTCCACCATTTCCTCACTCCCTTTCAAGCTCTCTCTTCAAGTTTTCCCAAAAGAATGAAGCTACAATGGCTGCCAAAGACACTTAACAAGTGCCCTGACAATGCTTAAATAGAAGTGCTCAAAACGAGCTCATTAATGCAAGTTGTCGACATTATCGTCCAAGATGATAAGCATATCGTTTTGTACGATCAGTACAATTTAAGCTCATCAGCCCAGGACGATTTGGGACGATCAAAAGAAAATTGGTTACATCATTTTAGCCAATCTAACGATCGAATCTAACGATCGTCCCGGACGATTAGTTTAAAACCAATTTCAATCATCCTGATCATTGCCCAAAATAGATGCTGGCCGACATAAATCGTCCAGGACATTGGCCCGGACGATCCTATGAAAATCCTGGAGATGTGATCATATCAATCAGCCATTAATGCTTTCCAAAGATACCAGATCAATTTAGGCATAATTGAGTTAGATCATCCTGGACGATATCTATATCGTTCTAGCCGATTTCCTAAAATAATGAATACCTAATCTGATCATGACGGCTGATTCTTTCTGAATTGAGCTTATCGTCCAGGCCGATCAGCTTATGACAGTTGCCTTAATGAGGATGCCCTAATTAGGGTTTCTTCTTTTGGACCAATCATCCAGTACGATATAAATATCATCCCGGACGATCTTACCAAAAAATTGAAAACTTTAGGGAACAATAGAAAAATCTTTCAAGCTACAAAACATCAGGAGCCACACTAAATACAATAGACTCAAGAAAGGAAAAAGTGTACAAAGTGACTCAGACTTAGTCTACCCAATCTTGAGCTGATTCCAAATTGCAGTCCAATCATGTGAACCTAAAATGTCAATACATAAAGCAGTCATAGAGAAATAAGAATGTTTGTTATCATCAAAATCATAAACCATTGATCCGCAACATTGTTGAGCTTGGAGATGACATTCTTCAAGACCCTTTAGGTATTAGAGTAGTGCATTTAATTCTATTATGATCTGGTTCTGAATTATGATTCTAAGTGAAGGAATTTGAACTTCTAGATGGAGTACGACCTCAGACCCATTTGTTAGTGTAATGGAGTGGATTGGGTTGGGGTTCTGTAAGTGGTCTGATAGACCCACAAATCTTCAACCAACCTCACACCCCATTGGTATTTATTATAATCTTGGGTTTTTGATGATTTGCACCAAGGTTTTATTGAAGACCTCAGCTAACCCATTAGCCCGTGGGTAATATATTTTTTAGTATCTCCAATCAATATTATGTTGACTTTAAAATTTATTGATTTTCATAGACTTGAAAGTAGACCCAATATCTAAAATTTATTGATTTTCATAGACTTGAAAAATCTTATTGTGTTGAATTCTTTTTCTCCTAACATATATTGGAAAAAATGTTTTGTGTTATTTGTGTGTACTAACATTGTAGGAAAATCATACTCCATACTACTGACGACTTCAAGTTAGATTAGATTAGGGTTTATTATAATTGAAGTCTATACTTTTTCTATTTTTCTTGATTCTGAGAAGGTGTGATTGTAATTTGAAAACCATGCACACACACACTTAGGGAGAGTCAAACCTATATTTTTAAAACTAATCATACTGTACGATTATGAAATTATACGGGATTATTTGACCTAAGTGTTCCTCTCAAAATCAAATAATCTAATCTTGCCTTAAAATTTTTCATTGAATTGTTCATACTGTATAAAGTTACATTAGTATAGAAGACGTCCAAAGAACAAAATGAATACATACCAGTTCAACCTGAATAAACTCATAATTTTTTAAACTTATTGTGTTTTACGATCATAGTTTTGTACATACATCTAGAGTACAAAATGGGTGCGTACTATTATAAACATACGAAAATATAAAATTTTTGAATTGTTCATACTGAAAAAAATTAGTTTTGTATAGACAATGTCTAGAGTATAAAATAGACTTATCCATTTTCATACCAAATGAAGTATGATTGGGTTAAACTTATCATATGGTATAAAATGAATTTTGTACAGTATGCTAACTAGAGAATAAAATGCATTTGTATCGCATCGTACATGACAAACTTATTCATTTTTTAATTGCTTGTACACTACGATGTCAGGTCATACATACGACTAACAAAGTACAAAAATATATTCTTATAAGGAATTTTGAACTATTCATATGTATGATGTGCAATCATACTGTATGATCCAAGATGGACAAATTAAAATTTTCAATTTTTAAGATGGTTTTTCCTATCTTTCATATTTAAGGTCCTAAAAACTGTTTGACACCAAACTCCTATAAACTCCTACTATGAATTTCTTTTGAGAGTGCCCTTAAAGAGTGTTTAGGAGAGTATATTGGGACTGAAAAGTGAGAGATCTCTTAAGAGGGATTTGTGAGTGGATTCAAAAGGTTTTCTAAAGATGAGAATCTCTTGCTTGTTCTTTAAAGTTCTTCCCTACTTTCTTGAAGTCTCTTGAAAGAAGATTTTTAAAGGAGTGCCTGTACTCTACGAACACCAGAAGGGTGTGAAAAGATGATGGTATTTTGTCGACACCAGGTGAAAGTGTGACATGCGCTATAAAGGGGGGTTGAATTAGATATTTAAAAACTTCTTTAATAAAAAGAAAAATATTTTTATAACTTGATGAGGAAGTGAATAATATTCACAATAAAATGATAAATTATCAATTTCACCCACACAATTAATCACAATAAATATAAATGTGGAAATAAAGTGCAAAAATAATAAAGGAAAGAACACACCAGATTTATAGTGGTTCGGTCAAACCTTGACTTACGTCCACTCCCCATAGGCACCCTCTGAGTATTGCACTAAAGCTTAAGTGACTCTCCTTTAGCCCATACAACTAGGCGGCCAAAGCCTTAAGAAATCACTTCCACCTTCCCCGATGTGGCGGAGGAGCCGGGTCCTTTGACACTAAAGAGATCTTCTTCTTCTTAAAACTTTCCTCAAGATGAACCTTTAATTCAAAGGTACTAAGGTGCAACTTTTCATAGCAACCGTGTGATATCTCCTCCACACTCCCTTGAAACCCCCTCCAAGGATCTTTTCCCTCTCAAACTCTACCCTTTCCTCTCTCCCTTTCAAGTTCTCTCTTTAAGTTTATGCAGAAGAAAAAAACCATAATGGCTGCCAAAGACTCTTACAAAGTCTTATGAGAAAGATTAAATAGAGGGCTTCAAAAAGCCCTAAAAATCAATTTAGCCATCAAAGATAGTATAGTATGATCTAAGGATCATCTAGTATGATGTGCAAAATTTGACCTGTTAGTATTATACGATCACCAGTTACTTCTGTATGAATAGTTCAATTTGCATGTTTGTACTATATGATGTCCAGCAAGTAATGTACAAATAGTTCAATCAAAATGCAGTTCATCCAAGATGAAGCATGGGACGGTCAAAATTATCTTTATTGATCGTACAGTACGATTAAAATATCAAAATTAAGCCATTTTGATTAACTAATCACATGATTAAATAAGGCAATATTTTAAACATTGTATAGTACGATCAACTTCGTATAGTATGATTAGAACAATTTTTCAAATTCAAATTTTTGCCTAATTTAATAGACAGTTGGCTATCTAATTATAACAGATCATCCAGTATGATGTGGTGTTTGTACTATATGATTAGTTATATTTCAAAAATATTTTTTTTTTGGAAAATAAAATATTTTAATTAATTTTTGTAACACTAGATCGTACAATATGAACCATATCGTACAGTATGATGTACAGAAAAAATTATAATATTTAAAATCATTTTTATTCCCTCTGTGTGTACGATCACTAAGCTAACATATACTATTATAGAACTTTACTCAAAAAATAAAAAATAAATAATTAAAAATTACATACTCATTTAACATAATATATTCTACCCAATCTTGAGACCTAAATTTTTAAATAAAAGTTCATGGTGTACCTGAAATATTGGTTAAACCATAAATAAATATGCACTATAAATATTAAGAGAAATAAAAATGTAATTAATATTATTTGTTAGCATCAAAATCATGTACTTGGCAGCCTGAGTTGCAACACCAGTAGGGTGTGAAAGGATGCCAGTTCTCTGTCATCACGAGGAGGGTGAGAAAGGATTCTACCACACTGGGGATTGGTGAAAGAGAGCTTAATTGTAAGGGCTTCTCCACCTTACTCTGGGAGAAAAAGGAGAGTCACTTTTGTATAGTGTAATAGCTGAATAGATAGTCTTCATGGAGTGGACATAGTTCTAGTTGGACCGAACCACTATAAATTTTTGTGTTCTTCTATTTTTATTTTTTTTTACATTTTTATTAGTTTGCACTTTTAATTTTATGGTTAAAAATTAATTTTGAAAAAAAAATTGTTGTGCTTAATAACATAATTTGGTTTTCTTAATTTATTATGAGAATTTTAAATTATCAATTCATGCCCACTCTTGGTTAGCCTTGGGACAAATTGAATAGGTCTAATTACCTATTCAGACATTCAAATTGTATCAGAGCCTACTATCAAAAATTAAGGTTTAGACAACTTTTCTGAAAAAGATCATGGCTACTTTTGGAAATAAGAATACACCCGAAGGATATTTGATCATAAGGACCCCATTGTTCGATAACATCCCTTTCAATTTTTAGAAAATATGTATGTCTACCTTTCTTCAATGACTTGACTACTGTATGTGGATTTTAATATAGGAAGGCTACACTAGACGAACTAGTCTTGTAGATGGCACTATAACTAAAACACCATTTACTGATTAGATAATAGAGGAAAAAAAATTGGCTCAGTTGAATGCTAAATGTTTAAATAATTTTTTCTTTGCACTTAAGTCTAAAGATTATATGTATGTCTCAATTTGTAGAATTGGAAAAGAAATTTGTGATAGACTTTGTATCACTTATAAAAGAACTAATGAGATGAAATAATCTAGATTGAACATTCTACTACACGATTATGAACTATTTCACATGAAACTGAATAAATCAATCATTGACATGTATACTTATTTTACACAGATAGTCACTTCATTGCATGCTTTAGGTAGGGAACTAACAAATTCTGAGAAAGTCAATAAAATACTTCATTATTTACCTACAGCTTATGATGCAAATATTACTGTTATAACTGAATCTGAAGACCTAACTATTTATTCTATTGATAATCTTCTTCGATCACTAATTTCTTACGCGCAAGGAGTGACTCAAAGATAGATTTATGCATGTGAGAAGCGAAAGGAGAAAAATATTGCTTTAAAAGTGGATGGCTTGGATAGTGATAAGTCTTTGCTCGAGGATGAAGATGACATTATATTAATGACAAGGAAATTCAAAAGTTTCCTTGAGAGGAAGCAAAGGATATGTTAGTAGTGGAATAAAGGTAAGTTCCACAAAAAAGCTAAAGCTTATAAAGATGTAATTTGTTATGAATGCAGGAAGCCTTGACACCTTAACTCTAACTGCCCAATTCTCAAAACTAATCCTAGAAATTAAAAGGTTAAGGAGAAAACAAATGTGATGAAGGGAAAGAAGAGATTCCAGAGAGGATTTTGGACGGACTCAGCTTCAAATTTCTCAAAAATAGAAGCAAATGAGGAAGTCACAAACTTATGTTTAATAGCTAGACAAGCTTGATCAGTCAGATCAATAGGAGGTGTGTGACATCACCTATGATGAGTTATTTGATGTTTCTGAGAAAATTCATACTGCATAAAAGAAACTCAAAAAATTGCATGTAAAGTTGAACTTAGAATTTTCAAATTTATAAAAAAAGATAATTAGATGGGTTTGATGATTTAAATGAAAAGTATGAACTATTGAAATCATCACATACTAAACTTTGAAAATGATTTTAAAACATTTATGGGTGAATCTGGTCATATGAGCACTATTTGAAAGTTTACAATGCTATTTTAGAAAGTGCTAACTCATATTTTAGAGAGAAAATAAAAGCCCTTGAGGAAAATAGGATACCCTCTACACTTGAAGATTTTTCTAATCCTGATAAGAAGCCAAAAACTTTAAAACCTTGGAAAAGATAGTATAATTCATGTAGATTGATAAATCCTTTTCTTGGAGTGAAATGTTTTTTTGTGGATTGAATGGGCATATCTCACACACTTCTATTATTCATAGTAAAATTTATTTAGTGTGGAGACCTAAAATACATAAAACATTGCATATAAAACATACATCTATATTATTTTTGCCAAGAGAAGAACCCAAACTTGAATGGATTCCCAAGTATAACATTTGATTATCTTTTAGAAACGCTCTCATTCAAGACCTTGTGAGAGCATTTGGTATCTAGACAGCGGATGTTTGAAGCATAGGATTAGAGACATGACACAATTCATATCGTTAGAAGCTAGGAATTGAGGCAAGGTTACACTGTAAGACAATACCATTAGAAGAGTTATAAGCACAACTAAGATTGGAAATTTTTTTTCTGCATTTTTATTATTCTGCACTTTTAATTTTATGGTTAAAAAATCAATTTTGAGAAAATTTGTCATTGTGTTAAATAACTTAAATTGGTTTTCTTACCGCCCGCCCCCCCCCCCCCCCCCCCCCCCCACCTCTTGGTTAGCCTTGGGACAAATTTAATAGGTCTAACAACCTTTCAATCTTTTATACATTGTTTGCTAGTGCATATAATAGAGCATATTTCTTAATTTGATTGGCTAGTAACCTGTCGTAGGGGAGCTTTCCTTCTTAAAGGAAATAGATCAACTGTTGTCTCAAATCACCTTCTTCATTGATTACTGAAGAGGTAGATAGGACATGGGAATAATTATTATTGATGTGCTCCAAAACAATATGGGATAGCACCTAATGACTCTGAACCTCTATAAGAAATGAGTCTTCTTCTAGACAATAAAATTCCTTTGCAACTTTTGCTGGGGCATCCTCTAAAGAATTACTTCTATGTGGAATCATATACATAATTACAATAAGAATCGGCTTGAGCAGGTGACTGATATACTGGTGGTACTTTAGTTGTTTAAGATTTAAAACATTATAGGTCCCTTCAATCTAGTTGATCACAAGTTGAGAGTAACCAAAGATTTTAATCTCTTTAATCTCCATCAAGATTTCTAATTTGAGGCTAGTTATTAGAACTTTATACTAAACCATGTTATTCATGCAAGGCTTTGATAAATGGTAGGAAAGTACATCACTCCCTTATTTGGTGTTATGAAAACCATGCCAATTCACTCTTTTCCAAGAATAGTATATTGTTTTTCATTACAACGCCAAGAGGATGTTGGACCATCAAAATATATTTTCTATACTTGATTATTGGATTCCTCAAAACTCATGATTTGTTCATGAAGTAAATAATCATTTAGAGGTTTTTTCGGTAGCGGGTATGCCGCAAGAAAGTTAGCAACGACCTATCATTTCATAGTAAGTATGGAAATGATAGTGATTTCAAGATAAAGTAATATCATATACATTATATTAAATGTCTTGACAATGTAGGTTGGGTCATAAGATATTATAGGGGATTGTCACTGGAAATCAAGTTTACCAGGTGTGAAAATATTTAATACCTTAGTTTTTGGGCTGCAAAAACTAAAGCAAGATAATGTTTCTTGATTAAGGGATACCATATTTCTGCAGGGAGAAGTCTACAATTTTGGTAGTAAATAGTGTTCTCTTCCCTTCTTCATTGACTTAGACTAGTAATATGCCGAGAGACTCATCAAGTACTAGATTGTAAAGGATTAGAGGTTTTCTAGAAATAAGGTGCTACCAAAACTAGTGGATTTGAGAGGTATTGTTCGATACTTTCAAAAGTAATTTGATATTTCTTGACCCATATGAATTTGGTGTCCTTTTTAACCAAGATCAATAAAGGTTGACATCTATAAGAGAGTTTAGAAATGAATCTTCTTATATACACCAGTCTATTATAAAGAAACTTTAGTTGAAGAAGGCTCTTAGGAGACGGCATATTTAAGATATCTTTGATTTCGACAGGCTCAACTTTGATTTTGTGGTAGCTCACTACAAAATCTAGAAACTTCCTTAATGTGATGCCAAAAGAACACTTCAAGGGATTAATCTTAATGTCGTAACAGTGCAATTGTTCTAAGATGATTCTTAATTCATAAAGATGAGCCTCTTTGACTTTCTCTTGATAACTAAATCATGGATGCAACATTTGACTTGATTTCAAATTAAGTCATCAAAGATTTGAGTCATGTCCCATTGGTAAGTTGCACCATCAATTTTAAGGTCGAATGACATCACCTTATATAGAATATTCCCATACGGGTTATGAATGTAGTGTTTCTCTCATCTTCTACAGCCATATTGATTTGATTATAACTACATGAGCAATCCGTAAAGGAGAAAACAACATGCGGGGAGGAAATATCCACCATAAGTTAAGATATAGGAAAAGGAAATTCTAAAATTTTGTGAGGTTTGTTAAACTCTAAAAAACTAATTCCGAGGCTAACCAAGAAGGGGGTGAATTAGTTATTAAAAAAATTTTTTACAAATGAAAATTTAAACCCTTTAATGTAGAAATGGAACTAATTTAACAATAACAAACATAAGATATTTCAAACACAAAACAAATCATAAAAAACTGTTGCAAATCTATTTTTCATGGCTTATATTTTGATGATTGACAAACACTATTTCTCTTGGACTGCTTGTTTCTTCTAACGTTTCAGGAATTGAAGATCGGACGAACAGGACGAAGCCAATTCAGGATTGCGTAGGTTTAGGGTTGAGTCAGTCTAAACTTTTGTTTTTCACTTCTTGAGTCTACTTGTAATGGTCAAAGAGACTGATGCTAAGTAACCCTTCACACTCACACTTGAGAGACTTAGAATCTCTGTTTTTACTCATATCGGCCAGGACGATTTTTGGATCGACCTGGACGATCAGGCTTAAAACAGAAAGTATAAATAAGGATTCTTAATTAAGGCAGCCGACATTAACAGATCAGCCTGGATGATACGTGTATCGGCCAGGACGATAAGCTCAAAACAGAAAGAAGTTGCCGCCATAGAAAATTAAGGTATACTGTATTTTTAAATTATCCGCCTGGACGATCCTAGGATCGGCCTGGACGATATTCACAAATTATGCCTTAATTGATTAAGAAATCAAGGGAGTAATTAAGGTTGATTGATACGATCATATCGTCCTGGACGATCGCATGATCGGCCAGGACGATCCAGTCAAAAACCTTAAGTTACTTCAGGACGATAAATTTCGGCCAGCTCGTATCCAGGGCTATTGTCAAGACGATTTTTCTCTAATTTGAACTGATCGGCCAGGACGATCATGAGATCGGCCTGGATGATCAAGCCAATTTTTAATCATCCAGTTTTGCATCCAGGGTGATGCTCTGGCCGATCTTCTTTGATTTGTACTGATCGGCCAGGCCGATGTCCATATCGGCCTGGACGATATTGTCGGCAACTTGCAATTAATGAGCACCTTTGAAGCTCTTCTATTTAAGAGCTCTTGTTAAACGTTTTTTTAATAGAATGACCTTTTGCTGCTGCCTTGACCTGAGAAGACCTTGAGGAGAGAAAGAGAGAGAGAGGGAGAGAGAGAGAGGATCTTGTGAGGGGGAGCTTGTGAGGGGATTCACAAGGGTTGCTTCAAGGATCGCTCTGCTTGTTCTTCGTCTAGAGTTTCTCATCCGTGGAAGGGTCGGTAGAGGTAAGGAGTTAGCTTTTGGTTGTGGTTCTCTGCCAGCTTCAGGAGGAAGCAAAAGGAGGTAGGTTCTCTGCCTTGCCGGGGTGGCAAAAAGGAGGTTCTTGTGAGAGCTTCTCCGCCTAGCCGTGGGGGCTAAAGGAGAGTCATGTTTTGTAGTGCAATACTTGGAGGGTGCCTCCAAGGAGTGGACGAAGGTCGAGTTGACCGAACCACTATAAATTTCTGTGTTCTTATTTTTGCTTCCGCACTTTTATTTTCGCACTTTGTTTTTCTGTGGTGATTTTGGTTTGTGATTTTCATTCTTTGAGAAAAGAAATTTTTTATTTACCAATTCACCCCCTCCCCCTCTTGGTTAGCTTGGGCCAGTTCTATAGGGCTTAACATCCCTAGCAAACTTTCAAGTGGTATCAGAGCGGGATTCAAAAATTTAAGTTTGAAAACTTTTTGAATTTGATCCATGGCTAACCTTGGGAATCATAACACTACGGAAGGGTATTCTATTACCCGACCTCCCCTGTTCGATAACCTACCTTTTGATTTTTGGAAAACCCGCATGTCAACATTTTTGCAATCTACTGATTATCGAATGTGGATGCTTATTCAAGAAGGTTATTCTCCACCCTCTTGTGAAATTAATGGCATTAAAACTGATGTTTCTTTTACTAAATGAACTTTTGATGAACGAGATCTAGCTCAATTAAATGCAAAATGTTTGAACTATTTTTTCTGTGCTTTAAAATCTGAGGATTACATGCGTGTCTCAACTTGCAAAACTGGTAAAGAGATTTGGGATAAATTGTGCATCACCTATGAAGGTACTAATGAAGTTAAACAATCCCGTTTGAACATTCTCTTGCATGACTATGAACTTTTTTGCATGAAATCTCATGAATCGATTTCTGACATGTACACTAGATTCACTCAGATAGTTACTTCACTGCATGCACAAGGAAAAGAACTTTCAAACTATGAAAAAGTTAACAAGATTTTGAGATGCTTGGCTTCGTCTTATGATGCTAAAATCACTGCAATCATTGAATCTAAGGATTTGAACACCTATTCTATTGATAACTTACTTGGCTCACTCATTGCTTACGAGCAAGGGGTAAATCAAAGAAATCTTGATGCATGTGAGAAGAAAAAGGAGAAAATAATTGCACTGAAAGCGCACAAATTGGATTCTGAATCTTTCGGGTCTGAAAGTGATGAAGTTGCCTTCATAACAAGGCAATTCAAAAGCTTTCTAAGGAATAAACAAAAGTATTATCAAAATTAGAAAAAAGGTAAGGAACATAAACATGTTAAAGGATCTTCTAATATTGTCTGTTTTGAATGCAGGAAGCCTGGACATGTGAGAGCCGATTGCCCAACACTTCAAGATAACATGAGCAAGGAAAAGATTGAGGAAAAATCTAAGTTTAAAAAGGAGAAGAAGAGAATCCAAAAAGCATTCTGGGCAGAATCTGGTACTGGTTCCTCTGAGACTAAACCAGAGGAAGAGACAACAAACATGTGCTTAATAGGGGAACATCATCTTGAGCAAAGTGATGAGGAAGAGGTATGTAAACCAACCTATGATGAATTATTTGAAATTTATGAAAAAATCCATGCATCATACAAAAAACTTAAGAAGACTCATACTAGCCTAAAATTAGAACATTCAAATCTACAAAAAGAGCATGAAGTTTTTCTCAAAGATCATGCCACGATTGATTCAAATCACATGGCTCTTCTGGATGAATTTGATGAGTTGAACAAAAAGCATTTGGAATTAGTTGATGAACATAATGCATTAAAAGCTTCACACACCTCACTTAAGATTAATCTTAAGAAATCTAAAGAGATTGAGAAAAATTTGGGGATGAAGAATGATGCATTAAAAAGAACTAACTTGAGGATTCAAAATGATTTTGATACATATAAGAAAAATCGGATGACTTCCACTTTTGATCTTAAGCCAGAACCTAGGAAGAGGCATTATAACTCAAACCATTTAAGAAACCCTTTTCCTGGAGTTAGATGTTTCTCATGTGGCATGCTAGGACACATCTCACACACTTGTACCGTTCACCGTAGTACACATTGGGTGTGGAGACCTAAGATGCATGATTCACATCATATCATACCTGCATTATATTCTACTTTTCCTAAGAAGGATCCCAAACCTGTTTGGGTTCCTAAATCTGACTGATGTTGAGTTTTGTAGGTGTGCTCTCACCAAAGACCTCGTGGGAGTATAGGATAACTGGACATAAGGAGGCTTGCAGCTCAAAATTGCTTAAACTCGCTTCACGTGCTTGAGATTTTTTTTGTTGTGTTATTTTTTTTTTTTTTTGCTAGTTCTTGTGCTTATTTGGTGTTAGTCTAGGTTGTGTTGTTTTCATTTTTTTTGTTTTTTTTAAATGTTTTTTTTTCACGGTGTTCTTTTAATTTAGCCTTACATATGATGAATCTTTTCAAGTTTGTAGATTTTAGAGTTTTTGGAGATAGTGTTTAGCTTTTCTAAATCGGTTAAAGGAGAAATCTTGTTGATGGTTTCCCTCCTTACTTTGTTTAGTGGTATGATTTTCTTCTCTAAACAAAAGTCTAAACTCAGTTTAACCAATAACTTTGTATTTAAGATCTTTTTCTTATCTTGCTACATTAATGTATCTTATACATAATAGACAAAGTTCTTATATATCACTCAAGCTTTTGAAATCTTGCCATTGCATTTATCACATGATTTTGATTTTGTGTTATGGATTATTCTTCCCTATGTTAGAGAGAGAGCTCCTATTCTCTAATATTTGGAGGATATACTCACAACTAAGTTTTTTTTAAGGGTATATTTAAGCATTTTTAGCTTGCAAGAGTTAAAAAGGAAAGCGGCCAATGAAGCCAAATTGAAAATAAAGCCATATACACAAAAGTGTATTCGAATCAAAAGATGCTCAAAAGAGCCAATCAAAATGACAAGAGGCATAAAATGAGCCCACTAGATGCAAGCTATCCTCTCTTTGGTAAAACTGTTAAAACTTAAAAAAATAAATAAAAAAAAACTCATTGATTATGTGATACTTTCAAAGACTTGATTTAAATTTCCATGATTGAGAAAAATTACTTCGGTTTATTATTTATGATATATTTTATTTGTAAACAAGTCTTGAATGGATCTTTTTATCCTATTTAGTTATTCTGAGTTAGATTTCTGTTTTCCAAGAATTTTGTACCCTGAAGGATGTCCGATCTAGGGTTAACAGAATCAGATGTTCTACCCTCTTCTGATTGGAATTTGTTAAACTTCTTGATCTCTTGGAACTCTAAAAGTTTAACTTTTTGAAAAGAATTATCATATGATGCCTCTTTAAATCAAAAAAAAAATAGAAAAATTAAAATCCAAAAATATTCGTTTTTTGTTTTTTCATGTGTTGTTGTTTTTTGTTTTTCTTTTTCTGTGTTTTGACTGTTTTTCTTTTGTTTTATTTTTTGAGGGTCTTGATCATCATCATTCTTCTCTTGATTTCAATTTCAAGTCACATCGGCCTGGACGATACTTTTATCGTCCTGGACGATGTGACAAATTCTCTTCAAAATTCATCTGCTGAACTTTTCTGTGCTTGATGTAACTCATCGTCCTGGACTATCATCGTCCTGGACGATATAGTATCGTCCAGGACGATTTGATCGAACTCATGGTGATAGTCCTGGCCGATGGAATATTTCGTCTGGCCGATACATGTTATGTGCATCATCCTGGCCGATACACTGGATCGTCCTGGACGATCCATGTGTCAGCACGTTTTGATCTTTAAATTCGGCCCTGGACGATCCATTATTGGATAATCGACCGGGCCGATCCACTGTTCGTCCTGGACGATACACGTAGTAGTGATTTAAAACGTTTTAACTTTGGCCAGTACGATCAATTATTGTGCATCATTCTAGACGATACACCTAATCGGCCTGGACGATCTGCTTTTTCAACGGTCGTCCGGACTGACTGCTCGGGACGATCGCCTGTGTCTAATCATCCTGGCCGATATCTGATCGGCCCGGACGATCGGACTACCTTTTTGACCAATCGGCCTGTACGTAATTATTGAACCATATCAGCCTGGACGATTCTGCGATCGGCCAGGACGATATGGCCATTTCTTTAAATTCAGGCCATTCCAACCATGATTTTTCACTCTTCATCCTTTCTCCTCTTGTGTTTTTGCTTAGTCCTCTCTATGGCTGGTGGGAAACGCGTCCAACAAACTTCTGGGAGTTCTTCGAGGGCAAGAATTGACCCTCGTTTCAGGGAAGCAGAAGATGAAGCCGCTTACCATCATTACAAAGAATGTGGGATAACTGTCTCAAGAATCATCAATCCTGCCCACATCTCATACCCGGTAATGGATCTTTTCGCTCACACCTCCCTTTGCTTCATTCTGTCTCTTGCTTTCCCTTTCAATTCAGAGTTTCTTCGAGAGTTTTTCGCAAACCTTCGCATCAACCCTACCTTCACAGCCCTGACCTCCTATGTGAATCGAAGCCCTGTCGAAATCACATATCAGGAATGTGTTGATCTTTTACAGCTATCCACCACCGGGGATAAGCTGCACTTAATCGCCTTTGACCCTGATCTTGACTAGTCCACGACAAATCATTTCCTTCGCCAGACTAATGTACCTTACCTTGTTGGAGAGACTAGCTCTTTAGTCAAAGATGCTAGGACAATCCAACATGTCCTTCGCACCTCCGTAATTCCAAAAGCAAGTGACCGAATCCACATCACCCCTCTACTTTCACTCACTACTTTCTACATCATGGCTCATAGGGAATTTAATACTGCGGACCTAATTTTCCGATACATTGATCACTTAACCACAATTCGTGATCCAGGCCATAAAAGGAAACCCAATCTAGCCTTAGGACACGTCATAGCCTATGTCCTTGAAACCAAATACCAACTTCAGTATCCTATTCCACCAAACCTCCCAACTCCCTTCTACTTAAACAATTCCTTTAGCACCCATCACAGTACTTGTCTCCACCCTGAGGAACCTCAGGGGATTAGAGAGGAGGAGGCTCCCGCTCCCGCTCCCGTTCCTGATCCTGTCCCTCTCCACCAGCATTCTCTGGTTGATCAGTTGATTGAGAGGTTTGATCGTTGGGAGACTCGGTTTGACGCCTACGTTGCTGCACAGGAGCAACAACACTTTGAGGATATTGCCCGCTACGAACAGCACCGCACTAAGGATTTAGCCCGATTTGACAGTTACCTTACTCACCACCAGCAGCAGCATGACCAGGACATCGCCTGGTTCAATGCTAAGTTTACCACGCTTGCCAGTTACTTTCAGCAGCCACCTCCTCCACCTCCATCTGATGATCAGGATCCCTCGTTCTTTTAGTCTGTGCTTTCTGTTGTTTGTTTCCTGTAGTTTGCTTTTAGTCATTATTTGTTTTTGGACCCTCTTTTTGTGATGATAAAAGGGGGAGTAGGTGTGGTAGGAAAAGTTGTTTGTAACTTTGAAATTCTAATGAATGTTTTTGGATATTTTCCTACTTGTGTTTGTCATCATCAAAAAGGGGGAGATTGTTGCAAATCTATTTTTCATGGCTTATGTTTTGATGATTGACAAACACTATTTCTCTTGGACTGCTTGTTGCTTCTAACGTTTCAGGAATCGAAGATCGGACGAATAAGACAAAGCCAATTCAGAATTGTGTAGGTTTAGGGTTGAGTCAGTCTGTACTTTTGTTTTTCACTTCTTGAGCCTACTTGTAATGGTTAAAGAGACTGATGCTAAGTAACCCTTCACACACACACTTTAGTGACTTAGAATTTTTGTTTTTACTCATATCGGCCAGGACGATTTTTGGATTGGCCTGGACGATCAGGCTTAAAATAGAAAGTCTAAATAAGGATTCTTAAATAAGGCAGCCGACATTAACAGATCGGCCTGGACGATACGTGTATCGGCCAGGACGATAAGCTCAAAATAGAAAGAAGCTGCCGCCATAGACAATTAAGGTATACTGTATTTTTAAATTATCAGCCAGGACGATCCTAGGATCGGCCTGGATGATATTCACAAATTATGCCTTAATTGATCAGGAAATCAAGGGAGAAATTAAGGATGATTGATACGATCATATCGTCCTGGATGATCGCATGATCGGCCAGGACGATCCAGTCAAAAACCTTAAGTTACTTCAGGATGATAAATTTCGGCCAGCTCGTATCCAAGGCTATTGTCAGGACGATTTTCCTCTGATTTGAACTGATCGGCCAGGACGATCGTGAGATCGGCCTGGATGATCAAGCCAATTTTTAATCATCCAGTTTTGCATCCAGGGCGATGCTCTGGCTGATCTTCATTGATTTGTACTGATCGGCCAGGCCGATGTCCATATCGGCCTGGACGATATTGTCGGCAACTTACAATTAATGAGCTCCTTTGAAGCTCTTCTATTTAAGAGCTCTTATTAAATGTTTTTTCAATAGAATGACCTTTTGCTGCTTCCTTGACCTGAGAAGACCTTGAGGAGAGAAAGAGAGAGAGAGGGAGAGAGAGAGGATCTTGTGAGGGGGAGGTTGTGAGGGGATTCACAAGGGTTGCTTCAAAGATCGCTTTGCTTGTTCTTCGTCTAGAGTTTCTCGTCCGTGGAAGGGTCGGTAGAGGTAAGGAGTTAGCTTTTGGTTGTGGTTCTCTGCCAGCTTCAGGAGGAAGCAAAAGGAGGTAGGTTCTCTGAGTTGCCGGGGTGGCAAAAAGAAGGTTCTTGTGAGGGCTTCTCCGCCTGGCCGTGGGGGCTAAAGGAGAGTCACGTTTTGTAGTACAATACTTGGAGGGTGCCTCCAAGGAGTGGATGTAGGTCGAGTTGACCGAACCACTATAAATTTCTGTGTTCTTATTTTTGCTTCCGCACTTTTATTTCCGCACTTTGTTTTTCTGTGGTGATTTTGGTTTATGATTTTCATTCTTTGAGAAAAGAAATTTTTTAATTACCAATTCACCCCCCCCTCTTGGTTAGCTTAGGCTAGTTCTATAGGGCTTAACATCCCTAATGAACTTTCAAAAACTATGGAAATTAAAATGTAGAAAAATAAATAGAAAGAAGACACCAAAATTTATATTTGTATGGTCAACCAGACCTACATCCACTCCTTAGATACTCCCTCTCCAAGTATTACACTAAATCAAAGTGACTCTCCTTTTGCTCCAACAGTAAGGCGAGAAGCCCTTACAAAATATTTCCACTGACTCAGTGAGGCAAAGATCCTTGAATCATTTTACTCTCTCATGGAGTAGGCAGAGAACCAGAAAAATCTTTTTTCACTCACCTAGAAAAAGCAAAGAACTTGGGAATTCAGTTACTCTCTCTTGAAGTAGGCATAAAATCTCTGAAATCCTTTTTTACCCACCTGGTGAAGGCAAAGAACCTAGATCTGATGCTGATCAAGATCTCCCCTAGAGCCACCAAAGAATTAGAGAAGCAACTTGAAGAAGATAATGAACAACTTACTTGGAGCAACCTTTGTGAATCGGTCACATGCATCTCTCTCTCAAGCTCTCCCTCTTCCTTCTCTAAGCTCTCTCTTAGATCTCCTTTATAACAAAAAAGATTTTTCTCAAGGGATAATATAATTGCTTAAATAGTGGGCTTTAAAAAGACCTAAATTTCAACAAATCCATCTTATATTTGTACAGCACTATATATATCATACAATACAATCAGTATAGTTTAGAATCATTCAGGCAATTCATACAAATGAACTGTTTAACTACTATTATAGTTTGTATAGTACGATCAAAACATTGTATGGTATAAAAAGTATATTTCTCCTCTGTTTATTTGGAATGATCCTTAGGATGGCCAATTTCATACATGGGTGATCATCTAGCACTCTGGACATCGTATGATACGATCAACAAAAAAATAAAGGATTTCATTTGGTACAATCTCTAGAATGACCCATTTTGTACACGGGTAATTATATAGTATGAACAAAGTCATACAATTCGATATATGGTAATAATTTTCCATTATTTAATTGCCTAATATCAAGGGATTCATTAAGGAATATTTTGATTAGATCGTATAGTATGAGCTAAACCATACATTATGATCAGCATATATTAAGTATCTTCCTTAACCTCTAGCAGCTAGGGTTTTGACAGAGTTCAACAGATCATGCAATATGAATAAAAAGAAAATAGTACGATACACATATCTTATAGTATAAAGAGAGATCATATAGTATGAATTACTTAAAAAGAAAAACTCTCTCTAAAATATTTTTCTCTCCCCCCTATGTGTGTGTAAGGTTGTTTCGTAAACATATCCACCCAATTACATGATCTGACCTAACAAAGAAAAAAAAACATAACATATTGAAAATTATAGACTATAACGCTAGTCTACTCAGTCTTGAGCTGATCAGAATTGTAAGTGAATGGTGGACTTAATTCCTAAAATGTTAGTATACACAGAACAAAACACAGTATCACAAAAATATGAAAAAGTTGTGATAGACATAATAATTTTTATTATCATTAAAGTCGCGGTGCTTAGATCAGATATGAAATAATCTCCCCATTTTTTTTGATGGCAAATATTATTGTTTAGGATTTAAAAATAACCGCCCCCCCCCCCCTAAAAAATAAATAACAATACAAAACAAAGAAACAATAAAACATCACATATCCCCCTTTTTACATCACAAAAAGAAGGAAATAATAGGATGAAGAGAAAAAAAGGAAAATAGAAACAAACACATGAACAAAATAGAAAGCATAAAACAAATAGAAGCACAATGACTATCAACACAAGATTAACAACATTGTAGACATGAGAACTGTCGTGGGCAATTTTTGAATATAATAAACTTACTCTACAAATAGAAATAATAAATATGATAAGTGTGGACTTTATTGTAACCAAAGGATTTGGATTCTAAAGTTTGCACACCCAGCTTAACATCTGAATAGGCTAAAATCCATTATTTAAACATAAATCTAATTCAAGAATTATAATTAGATAGGGAAATTCAACCTCTTCAGACTGCTAGCATGAAATACATTGAATAAAATATTACTGTTAAAGTGAGGAATGAGGAACCAAGATTTTTGAAAATCAAGTATTAAACATATTTTAAAACACAGGAATTTTCTAAGAGTTAAAGATTTATCAGAAAGAGAATCTAATTAAAGTTGGGCTCATTTTGTGCCTCTTTTATCAGTTTTATGCTTAAATTTCACATCTTTTATTTTTGATACATGTAGTGCATCTTTTACTTTTGGCTTCGTTGTTAATCTTTTGATTTTGAACTCATCTTATGCCTCTTTTGAATTTTTTCAAATTTCTTCCTTTCTAAATCTTTAAGAATCCAACTTGTAAAATTATCTTCAAAATAGAAGAGAAGAAAAAACTCACTCTCTTATATAGGGAGGAATAATCTACAAAGCAAACTCGAGTTCTCCAATAGGAATAAAACCCAATGTAGAAAAATAAGGAATTTCATTTGCCAAATTACAAAAAATATCCACGATATAAGAACATTTAGTACAGTGAATAAGTTTTCATTTCAGCTATCTTAATTCCAATTTGAATTAATTTTTTATGTAAACACAAAGGATTATCATGCAAAGGAAGTAAGAAGAGATATGAAAATTCATAAGATTCTATTATCCTTCAAGTTTTAACAATGCCGACAATTACTTATTGAATCTTTTAAGTCAGAATAGAAGTATGTTTATTACAAACAGCAAATAGCATTAAAGAGAGTTCAGTTGTACAGTATGATCCAAGTCATATAGTACGAGTTAAATCATACAGTATGAATTCAATCATATAGTACGATCAATAGAAACACATTTCCTTTAACTGCCGATGTCTCAAGTAAAGAGCACATAAAGTAGATCAATGAGCATAAAAATAGCTAGAAGGAAATACCATTTGGAAGACAGAATAATAGCACAAATTATTTTATGAAAAATAGCACACAAAAAAGGACTAAAAGAAGATTCCATTACAAAAAAAGTACAAACTAGTATGCATAGACATAAGAATAAATAGTACAATCATAATAAAAACATAAATAAAACAAATATTATGGTGGATCCTAATCGTTAGGTGGAGGTGGAGGTGGTTAGAAAAACTGGCTAAAACTATCATACTACGACTAGATGATGGAGAAGTAGTGTTGAATATTTCAAAATTACTCCCTAAACCAACCTAGATCATTATTGTGTTGGATTTGATGTTGATCCAGGTGAGTCTCTAGTTCATCAAATTTTTGAATCGACTCTTCATATGGGTAGTGTTGAGGAGGTGGTGTAGGTGCAGCTCCTCCTCCTTCATAAAAAAGAGGATCTACATGCTACTTATCCCTACGAAATAACATCCAAAAGGAGGCATCCAAAAATAAGATTGGAGTGTGATTAGGAGTAAGATATGTGATATTTTACTTTCTATTAAGGATATATCCAATTGCATGTCCTAGGGTGATCTTTTGCTTTCTCCTAGTTATTGAGAGTCAAATAGAAGCGAGGTTATGGATGTAGTCAATTAGCATTTGAGCTTCATCCATTTAAGTGTTTGATATTATGAAGAAGGTAAAAATTGGTAGTAGGGGAGTCATATTTATCCGGTCTCCAACTTTAGGGATGATAGATGTTCTCAGAAAGTGTTGGATAACCCTTGCATTTTTATTTAGACTTTGTACTAAAGGATGGTAGTAGTTTAAAGCAACATTTTGAAGTAAGAGATTCACAATGCTCCAGTGAAAATTGGATCTAGAGGCCATGGGAAGAGGTCAATTTCTTTGGGTGTTTAACTGAAGATGGACTTCTATGTCATCTTTAGTAATTTCAACATTTTGGCAGTCAAAATGGATGGTCATTATAGTAGCATCCCCACTAATCCTATAGTTTGTAAGAAATTCATAAAAGATTTCAAAATGGAAGAGATAGGCTAAGGTCAGAAGAAATTTTAAGTGCAGTAGAGTTCAAGAGATTCATTACTGGGAAACTAAGGGCCTGCTAATTAAGAAGCCTAGAAGGCGTGATCTTGGCTTTTTTGTATTTTTTGTAGGCAATTTCAACATAAGCTATTAGAAAATGATCGTATGTGTGGTTTCAAGAGGAGAAAGCCCTGTGGGTTTGTCAACTGTGTTTTCCACCAGCCATTACAAAGATTGAAATGCAAGAAGATAGGATTTGAGGTGTTATTGAAAAATTTTGAATGAGGTTGGATATTTAAATATAAATTGAATAGATCATATTATATAATCATGAGATTATATGGGATGATCATGTATAATTAATTCAGCAAGATGAGAAGTCAAAATGTTGTGTCTGATCTTATAGTACGATCAGACTTCATAAGGAATAACTAGAGCCATGGATCTCACCCTGAGGAGTCAAGATGTATGACTTTTGACAAAAAAAAAAGGTTTCTGTAGTATGAATAGGTATTCATACACTATGATCAATAATAAATATCGTACCAAACTGAATTCAATTCATACCAAGCAGAGTTGACATGTGGATCGTATAGGACAAAAAGTTATTCGTACAGTATGATGGTCAATCATATATAATATGGATCATTCATCAAGCTAAAGGTTGTAATCAAAGAAGTGTTGTGTAGATCATATAGTACGAATGAGATTCATACAATATGATTAGAAGATGAAATTTTTAATTTTCAGGAAAAAAAGTGAAGTTCAGTGAAGTGGTTTGTGAGATGATCAAGACACAAACATAAAACATAATAATAATAAAATCAAAAGAACAAAAAACAAAAAAAAATTAATAACAAAAACAAGTTAAAGACTAAACAAACAAATAAAATAAAATCAAGAAAATCATAAGGCACCACAAACAAAAAACATAAGATATGTAAACAGAAACAAATATAACAAAAATAAATAGAACAGAAAAGAAAGTGTTAGTTTGAAGCATGAATATCGATCACACCTAATCTAGTTCTTAAGGTGCTAAATGTTTTAAAAGCCAATGGTTTTGTATAGATATCAGCCAGTTAGTTTTCAATGGCTATATGGTGTAGCTCTATGTTTCCTTTAGTAATGTGGTCCCTAATGAAATAGTGCCTTATGTCAATGTAATTGGTCCTCGAGTGTTGGATTGGATTCTTTAAAATATAGAAGGCAATAGTGTTATCACATAGGATTAGAATTGTGCCGCCAAGTAATCCTAAATCTAGAATTTATTTTTTTAACCAAAGGACTTGGGCCACATAGCTTCCTAAGGCTATGTACTCAGCTTCAGCAGTGGACAGGGAAACTGAGTTCTATTTTTAACTAGACCATGAGTCTAAGGATTATTCTATGAATTTACATGTTCCAAAAGTTCTTTTTCTATTAACTCAACATCCTACAAAAATTGAATCAATATATCCTAAGATTTCAAAGGAGGTGATATGCCTAGGATACCAGATTCCTGAGTCTTATGTCCCTAAGCGATATCTAAGAATTCTCTTAACAATAGTTAAGTGGGACTTTTTTGGATTAGCTTGAAATCTAGCATAGAGACAAATGCTAAACATAATATCAAGTTTGCTAGTAGCCATGTAAATAAGTGATCTAATTATTCCTCTGTATTTCTTTTCATCAATAGATTTTCCATTTGAATCCTTATCTAGCTAAACAATGGAGCTCATGGGAGTGTTGATTACCTTAGCTTTATCCATTTCATATTTCTTAAGAATATCCTTAAAATATTTTGATTGATTATGAAAAGTTTCATCTTCCTTCTACCTTATGCAAAATCTAAGAAAGCATGTTAGTTATCCCATCATACTCATCTCAAATTCCTTACTCATTATTTTTGAAAACTCATCACAAAAGCTTTTATCATAGAATCAAAATAAAATATCATTAATATAAATTTGGACAATCAGACATTCATCTCCTATATTTTTCAGAAATAGGGTGGTGTCTACACTCCGCTTAACAAAGGTTCTTTCTATTAAGAATGTGCTTAGCCTTTCATACCATGCTGTGGGTGCTTATGTCAGTCTATAGAATACCTTTTTTTTTTAATTTGAACACATGATTATGAAATTATGAATTTTCAAAGCCTGGGGTTATTCAACATATATATCATCTTTTATTACCCCATTCAAAAAGGCATTCTTAACATCCATTTGGTACAGTTTGAATCCCTTAAAATAAGCAAAGGCTAGTAGCACTATGATTGCTTCCAATCTAGCTACAGTGGAAAAGTCTACTTCAAAGTCAATCTCTTTTATTTGGTTATACCCATTAGCCATCAATCTTGCCTTATTCCTTACCACTACACTAGAATTATTCTTTTTATTTTTGAAAATTCAACTAGTTTCAACCATACTCTAGTCCTTAGGTCTTTCAATAAACTCCCAAAAAACTTTTCGTATACATTTATTTAGTTCTTCTTACATGGAAAGGATCTAGAATTCATTAAATAAGGCATGATTTATATTGGTGGGTTCAGTCATTAAAATAAAGGTAGAGTGGTTTACTTCTTTTCTAAGTCCATGCCTAGTTCTCACACCTTTAGATTGGTCTCCTAAGATCAGTTCTTTAGGATGACTTAAATAATATCTCCATTCTCTATGCATTATATTTTCAGGTTCTACCCTTCTCTCCAAATTTATAGATTCTAATCTTTGGGTGACATCTACAACCTCTTCTTTTTCTACCCTATACCCTCCAATATTATCGGATTCATCAAATTCAAAATGAGTGGTCTCCTCAACTACTTGTATTTTTTATTAAAAACTCTATAAGATTTCCTAACACTTGAGTAACCTAGAAATTCCTTCATTAGATTTGGAGTTAAATGTTTCTTATAAAGATTTCCCATTACTCAAAATGAACACTTTACATCCAAAGACAAAAAGGTGTGAGAGGTTGGGTGCCCTACCCTTAAGAATTTCATAAGGTGTCTTGTTTAACTTGGATTTAGCATTTACCCTATTTAGAACATAAAAAGGTTGAATTAACTGCTTCTATCCAAAAGTATTTAGGAAGTGAGAATTCAGCTAACCTAGCTCTAGTGACTTCTACCAGGGTCCTGTTCTTTCTTTTAGAAACCTCATTCTACTGAGGTGTTCTAAGAGCTGAAATATTGTGATATACACCTTGCTCCTTACAGTAAGATTCAAATTTCTTATTCTCAAATTCTCCAATGTGGTCACTATTAATGGTTAGAATTTCATAACCTAGCTTCCTCTGAATCCAAGTGGAACAAGACTTAAACTCCTTGAATGATTTACTTTTATGAGATAGGAATTTAACCTAAGTAAACCTCGAATAATCATCAATAATCACATACCCAAAAAAATTTTCCTCCTAATCTTACAGTGCTGACAGGTCCAAAGAGATCTATGTGTAAGACTTTAAGAGTTTTCTAGTGTTAATTTCTTTGATAGAGAGGAAGGATGATTCGACTTATTTCCCTAATTGATAGGCATCACATAGGTGGTACTTAGTGAACTCTAGTTTTGTTATTTCTCTCATAAAGTCTTTTTGGGTGATCTTTCTAAGGTTTTCATGCTTATATGACACAATCTCATATGTCATAACTAAGATTCATTAACAACAACTTTTAAGCAAAGAGCAGTATCAATTTTAAGGCAATTTAATTTAAGGATGTAGACAATGTTGATCCTTTATCCCTAAAAAACAATATTATCATTTAAGTTTATAATGCAGCTAGCAAATAAGAATTTGATATTGAAGCCTTTATCACAGAGCTGACTTATGATGAATAGATTATGTTTTAAACCATCTACCAGTAAAACATTTTCAATAATGAAATTCTTGGAGTTACCAACTATACCTAATCCAACCACTCTCCTGGTAGTGTTATCTTCAAGTGTTACCTTGCCTCCTACCCAAGCCTCCAGCAAAATAAATTGATTTGCATCTCTTGTCATATCCCTTGAACATCTATCGTCTAGGTACCACATGCTATTACAAGGCCTTCTATGAGAGAAATCCTATAAAATCATCAGATGTTAGATTTGGGAACCCAAACAAGTTTGGGTCCCATCTTATGGAAAGAAAAATGAAATGCATGCATGTTATGCTGTAAATTTTAAAGTTTTGGTCTCCACACTAGACGTGTTCTATGGTGAACGGTGCAAATATGGGAGATATATCCTACCATGTCATAAGAAAAATATCTAACACTAGGAAAAGGATTTACTAATCTATATGGGTTATGGTACCTCTTCCTAGGTTTAAATGAAATATGCTGATGTGATGGATTATAAAACTCTTCAAGGGAAAAGGTGATTTTTTATTTTTCTTTAAAAGAATTTAATTTGAATTGTAAAAAATAGTTTGCACTTTCAATAATTGAATTTTCCTTTTTAGATGCATTCTCCTTATTATCTATTTCAAATGTAAGAGTTTCTAATCTCTTGTAGGCATTTTCTAATTGCACATGTAATATTTTCAAGGAATCATACAACTCAGTTAATTTAGAATGCTTATTGTTTATAATGTCAAATTCATCTAATAAATCCATGTGATTACTATCCAGAGTGGAATGATCTTTTCATAAGCATTCATATTCTTTTTGTAGAAATTAAAAATTAGATTTAAGGTTGGCAAATGATTTTTTAAGCTTCCTATATGTAGTATGAATTTTTTTCATAAACTTCAAATAATTGATCATAAGTAAGCTCACATACCTCCTCTTAATCAAAATGATCAAGATGATCTCCTGCCACTAAGCATAGTTTGGATACCTCCTCTTCTACCTCAATTTAAGAAGAGTCTGATGCTGAATCTGCCTAGAAAGCTTTTTGGATCCTTTGCTTGCCCTTCCAATTTTTTCACCCTTCTCTTTGCTTAGGTGAGCTTTAAGACTTGGGCAATCAGACTTCATGTGCCCTGGCTTCCTGCATTCATATCATATAACATTATAAGAAATTTTAGAACTTTTAACATTGTTACCCTTATTCCATTATTAATGACATATTTACTTTTTCTTTAAGAAGCTCATGAATTGTACAGTAATCAAAGCAATGTCATCATCATCTTCTTCAAAAGAGTCACTGTCAGAATAATTATCCTTTAAGGCTATATTTTTCTCTTTCTTCTTTTCAGCTGCATCAAGTTGCCTTTGACTCACTTCTTACTCGTAGGCAAATAATGATCCAAGTAAGTTATCTATGGAGTAAAAATTTAGATCTTTGGATTCGCTAATTGAAGTTATTTTTGTATCATTGCAAGATGATAAAAAAAGAAGAATTTTGGATAACTTTTCATAATTTAGAAGCTCTATTCCTTAGGCTTGCAGGGAATAAACGTCTGTGTAAGCCTACTATACATTTCTAAAGTAAATTCACTAGGTTTCATACAAAAATGTTCATAATCATGAAGAAGAATATTTAGCCTAGACTATTTTACTTCATTTGCTTCTTCATATGTAATGCAGAGTTTGTCCCAAATCTCTTTACTAGCTGAACTAGTTAAAACACGCATAAAATCCTCAAATTTTAATGCATAGAAAAAATAGTTCTGACATTTGACATTCAATTGTGCTAAATCTTTATCATTAGTAGTCTATTCAAAAAAAGGAATTTAAGTTTTAATGCCATTTACTAAATGAAAAGATGCAGAATAACTATCATGTACTAGCATCCACATGCAATAATTAATTGATTATAAAAAGGTGGACATGTAATTTTTCCTAAAATCTAAATCAATGTTATCAAACAGAGGTGGTCTAGTTATTGAATATCCATCCATAGTGTTACGATTACCAAAGTTTTCCATGGATCTTTTTCAAAGGTTTTCTAAAATTTAATTTATGAACCCTGCTCTGATACCACTTAAAAGTTTGTGATGGTTATTAAACTATAAAGAACTAGTCCCGAGGCTAACAAAGAGGGTGGGTGAATTTGTTATTTAAAAATTTCTTTAATTAATGAAAATTTAAAACCCCTTGATGTAGAAGTAGAACTAACTTTATAATAACCAAATCATATATTTTAAATTAAATAAAAAATATTAGGAAATTAAAATACAAAAAAATAAATAGAAAAAATACACCAAAATTTATAGTGGTTTGAACAACCTGACCTACGTCCACTCTTTGGAGACTCCCTCTCCAAGTATTGTACTAAATAGAAGTAACTCTCCTGTTGCTTTCACAATAAGGCAAAGAAGCCCTTACAAAATCTTTTGACCGTCCTTATGAGCCAGAGAACCTTGAATCCTTTTACTCCCTCTTGGAATAGGAAGAAAACCTGAAAATCATTTTTCATCCACCTAGTGAAGGAAGAGAACTTGAAAATCATTTTACTCCCTCTTAGAGTAGGTAGAGAACATTAGAAATCATTTTTCACCCACTTGGTCAAAATAAAGAACTTAGATCTGATGCTAATAAAGATCTCCCCCAGATCCACTAAAGAACTAGAGAAGAAACTTGAAGAAGATGATGAACACCTTGCTTGGAGCAACCTTTCTGAATCCCTCAAAACCTCCCCTCACAAGGAACTCTCTCTCTCTCTCTCAAGTTATCCCTTTTTCTTCTCTAAGCTCTCTCTCAGATCTTCTCCATAATAAAAAAGTTTTTTCACAAGTAACAATGCATTTGCATAAATAGTGGGCTTCAAGAAACCATAAATTTTAAGAAATTCCTTTTTTGTTTGTAAAATATGATACATGTATCGTACAATACAATCAAGATAATTTAGAATCATCCAGGCAATTCATGCAGATGAACTGCTTAATTATTATAACATTTTGTACAGTATGATCAAAATATCATATGGTACGAATAATAGATTTTTTTTTTTTTGTTTATTTGGGATGATCCTTAGGATGTCTAATTTCTTACATGGGTGATCGTCCAGCACTCTGGACATCGTATGGTACGATCAACACAAAAATCATGGATTTAATTCGGCACAACCTCCAGGATGACCAATATCATAAATGGTTAATCGTACATGAACCAAGTCATATAGTACAATATATGATAATAATTGTCTATGACTTGATTACTTGGTATTGAGGGATTAATTAAGGAAGATTTTAATTAGATCATATAGTACAAGCTAAACCGTATAGTACAATGAGCATATACTAAGAATCTTTCTTAACGTCTAGCGGTTAGGGTTTTGACAGAGTTCAACTAATCATATGGTATGAATAAATAATATATAGTATGATACACATATCATATAGAAAGAAGAGAGATTGCACAGTATGAATTACTTAAAAAGAAAAACTCTCTAAAAAATATTTTTCTCTCTCCCCCTATGTGTGTGCAAGGTTGCTTAACAAAGATATCCACCCAATCACATCATATGACTCAAGAAAGAAATAACGTACATAACAAATAAAAAAATTACAAAATGTAACCCTAGTATACCCATTTTTAAGCTGATTAAAATAGCAAGTGAACGGTGGACTTAGTTACTGAAACATTAGTATACACAGAACAAAACACAGTATCATAGAAACATGAGAACATAGTAACATACACAATAATATTTGTTATCATTAAAATCATAGTACTTAGATTAGATCTGTAACAAATTTATCATTGGGACACACCTTATTCATATCCCTTTGTCAACACATACCCGAATTTGACCATTCTTCTTTATAACAGTCATGACACCAGCTATATAAGAGGGATATTGTTCCTCTCGAATAAATCCATCATTGACCAATTTTTTGACTTCATAAATTACTTCTTGTTTGATATCCAGACGAATGTGTCAAGGAGCTTCTTTACAGGAATGGCATAGTGTCGGATACCAAGTATATGGAACACTACATCAGCGGACAAACCCAACATTTTGGCATATGTCCATGTGAAGAAATGATCACACTTAGTAAAAAATTAAATTAGATCCTCAAACCCATCCTCACTCAATAAAGACCTTATATAAGTAGGACGAGGGTCGTCCTTTGTTCCAAGGTTAATTTCTTTAATATTGTCAACTATCAAATTAATCTTCTTCAAAATCAGGGGGTGCATCACAAACTTGAAGTTCATCAGAGTCATCTAAAGTCTCCAAAAAAAGTTTATTAATAGAATTGATGACTTCCATTGAGACATTCTCATATTCAGGATGACTCGTTATCATTAATCATTATGCATCAACATCAAAAGAACTAATGGTACCAAATGTTATATCACCTGTCCAATTTTTTTTTTTTTTTTGAATGCCAGATGCTTTCAAGGTATCTAGCTTAACCCTTAGTCCATCGATTCAATGTAGACCCTTAAAGATAAGGGTTCTAAGACCAATAGGAAAGTATAAAAAATATAATTCAATTAATTCATTAAAATATGCCTCCTTATGGATTACATCATCTTCATTCTTTGAAGAGGAGGAGAGAGGGAAGAACTTCTTGACTTTCTTTACTTCATAATCAAGACTAGGGGAATCCTTAATTACTAACCCTAAGACGCTGTTAGTAAACAGTGGGGTTAAGTTTAAGGTTTCAACCGCCCTATTAACCTTTTCATAAAGAGTCCATTCAAGCTCGTCACTTTGAACTTTTTAATTTTCATCTTCTATATCACCATCTAGTTCTAAAGTGAGATCAATTTTTAGTTGAAGATTTATTTTTTGATAGTTAAAAGAAATTATGGTGACTAATACTTTTGATTTATTATTATAAATTAATTCCAGTTTGATGTACATTAGAGGTATTCTTATTTTAATTGAAGTACGACCTCAAGAACATACTCTTTCTTCTATCCCCATACCTCTTTGAGGTAAATTTTTTGGAGGTCTAAAGATCACACCCTCAACATCATCTTTGCTACATAAATTTTTTTTTCTTATTTTTAACTTTTAAATTGCTTTTAAAATTTCTTCATCTGCTTTCTCCTATTTAAAATTGATCTCTCCCTTAGAACAGGTAGTGGACCCTTTAGGTGTGTAATAGGCAGCATCCTCGTATATCATAATCTCGTGAGTATTGTAGATCACCCTTAAATTCATGCTCAATGCCATCTTATTAATACTTGATGCATTGGTGTAGGGTCAATGGAATCATCTTATACTAATGGATAATGGCTCAACCTAGGAGTGCATTGAAGGACATTGCTAAATCAATTATAATGAAATTTTGTCTCTGTTTTCAATTCTCATATCTCTAGAAGAAGGGTAATTCAACCAAAAGCCTTGTTACCCATTTCATTGAACCCAGATAATAAAACTTATCAGAGGAGAGTTTATGGGTATCAACTTTAAGGTATGCAAGAGTTTTTATATTCATCTTATTTACCAATGTACCCTGACCAACCAAAACTCTAGATAACTTAAAGTTTCCCATATTTACAGTGATGTAAAGTGGGCAACTACGATCGACAGTATCCAGAAGTAATTCTTCATTAGATAAGATTATGTCTGGGATTTCCTTAATTTATAAAGCTTCTCCTTGAGAAGTTAAAGCTAAAAGAGCTAGGTAAATCTCTTGGTCAAGAAGTGTAGATTCCCTGATCCCTTTCAGAGGATAACGGTGTCATAAATGCTCAACTTCACAGGAAATTTCTTAAGATGAGCTAAGACAATATAATAAACCTTAGGAACATTAGGATTGGGACCCGGTGCATTAGAAGGAGGTTTTATTGTTAATTGGAGATTTGAATCAGATCACAGGAGACAACTTGCTTGCCTTTTTCCTTAGGAAGAAGCCTAGGGGGAAAGACCTTACCGCCTCATAGTTACACACCTCCACGATCTCCTCAGGAGGGTAAACTGTAGCATGGTCTATGATTTCCTTAGGCAATTGAATGTTATTTTCTTAGAGTGAATCCAAATCTGAATAGTCTATCACAATAGGACTTTCTTGAAAGTTAATTTTTGGGGTGTCACCATTTGATAAGACTTCAAATTTGTTTTTACCTTGAGATGTCATATTTGGAGAGCTAATTTTTTTAACATCTTGAACGATCTCAACTAATTTTTTTATTATAATTAATAGAAGTTTCACTTGGAAATTCATTTTCAAATATAATTAATAAAAAAAAAATTTGAAGGAGCATTCTTTATTTATTTTTGACCCTTTGCCATTGATGAGGAAAAGTTAAAGATATATAACATCAGCGGGGACCCTTTTATGCCACCATCCATCACTTGGATACATCTCTCATCAACACATTTCCTCTCAACAAAATTATCTCTCTTTTCATTTTTATTGATTATAGAAGTTCCTAACACTACTAAAAAGGAAAGTATCTCACGTCTTCTTAAGAAGCCTCTAAGCTAACTGCCCAGATTGAGCTTCGTGCTCTCGTCAATAGCTATTGAGAAAGATAAAAATATTTGTTAATAAACTTATTAAATGCTCTTTATAGAGCAATATCCCAACCATATTCAATGGATAGGGAAATGTTTGAATTTTTACCAAAGATTAATTTGATTGACCCCTTGTCTGGATCTACTAGGTACTCCTTTGGAATTATGTTATTATGCTGTCAGAAGTTCTTTTTGAGCCAGTCCTTAAAGATTATACAGTCTTTTATTGTGTACCCAAACATATGGCTATAGGGACAAAAATTTGGTTATCCCTTTTATTTGTCTCTTTTGGCTTCTTGTCCTCTGATAATCGAAAGTATGGTTTCTTTAAAAGACTCTTGTAGATTTCCTTACCAATTCCCTTTTAAATGAATAAGGATGAGCCTATCTCTCTTTAAAAGATATTGAGTGAGGCTCCATAGTGGACTAAGAGGTTACCTAGAAAGGTTGTGGTTTCTAGACTTATTGTACTTGAGGACCACTGGACTAGGCATTGAAAGGTTTCTTTCCATCATTGACAACAGGGACTTTGGATGCCCTTTTCTTGATAGACTTTAATGGTTTATTGTACTTCTTATTATTAGATGTCTCCTTCAAGAATGGCGTATAAAAAGCCTCTTTATGTAGGTTATTTAACTTCTTGAGAAGTTTCTAAAAAGTTTTGATTATAAACTACTTTAGTAGAAAGTAATAGGCTCATGGATATTCTTTCGAAGAATCTCCAATGTTTGTTGCTCCTACAACTGGGGTTCATACTTTATCAAGAAATTTTTCCACCTCAAGATGTATTCAATCAAAGACTCTCCAAGTTTTTACTTTTTGTTGACAAGATAACCCACAGTTATACGTTTTTGGGCTCTAGAGAATCTCTTTAAGAATAGACCCTCCAACTTAGCAAAGGTTCTCACCAAACTGTTCGGCAAATCTATGTACCACTCAACAGTAATCCTAAATAGACTAAAAAAAATTGCCAAAATAGTAGAGCATCCAACCCTCATGTATTGCAACAGCTAGCTCAGAAGTGAGCCAAATTTTATATTGGGCTTTCAAGACCCTTGAAGACTTTGAAAGGTGGAAAAAATCCCTTTGATTAAGGAACTAGATCATATTCTTCATGGTAAGGTCTACTCTTTAGAATAAAAACAATCCCTTGAGAATGAGATAGGGCCACCCTTACTTGTGTTTCTATAATCCGTTTAATGTCTTTATCTACTAGTGTAGGAGAAATGACTGGAGAAATCACTAGTTCTTCTAGATGAACTACTGGTATAGACTCTAGAAATGTGGGGCTTGTATCTGATCTTCTACTCTGCTCACCTACAGTGTGTATTATAGTCTATAACTACTTGGGCTAAGATTGATGTGCCTTAAGTTGACTTTGGATTTGTTAAACCCTTAACATCATCTCCTCAACTTTCTTCTAAATATTTATTACGTACTCATCTTTTTCCTTAAGTTTGATGAAGCTATCTGAATTTGAGTCAACTGTAGTTGAATCTTCTCCTTTAACAGACTAGTATTTTGAAGGTTCAGCATATCTGGTAGATGCTCAAGTATCAACCATATAAGTATTATTGGTAGAATCTTCATCCATCAAAGATCATCTGAATCTGGATTAAAGGCCTCTATAGCCTTCTTCTTAAGGATATCCTAGATTTCCTAGACTACCTCATCGACTAATCTAACATCAATCGATTTAGAGTCGATTGATAAGTATCCCTTATATTTGAACATTTCATCAAATTCATTTTCCTCAATTGAGAACGGATATCCTAGATCTTTAAGTCTTCATCAATAAGTTTCCCTACTACTAACTATTCAAGCATCTCCACATCTGTGTCTAGAACAATCCCCTCTCCTTCGACTGTCCAAGAGTTAGTAGTAATGAGGGTGACATCCACCATAGGCTGAGGTACATCCACCTTGATAGATGATAAAGGGGTTTAAAGAGTGGGAACTTCTTCATCAGGTGGGGTAGGTTCACATCCCTCAATGGGAAGTTTGAAGACATCCATTGGTGGTTGAACACTATTAGTTCTGCTAAACTTCTTAGGTGAATGCAGCTTTTCTAGCAACATGGGCCTCTTGCCCTTAATATCTTAAATATTTAAATATTAAATGGCCTCTTTAGACTTTATTACTATCGAGGCCAGCTTTGATAATCTTGAAGTGGGGATTGGCAGCCTACTACTATGAAGGCAGCCCTTGCCCTTAATATCTTAAATATTTAAATATTAAATGGCCTCTTTAGACTTTATTACTATCGAGGCCAGATTTGATAATCTTGAAGTGGGGATTGGCAGCCTACTACTATGAAGGCAGCCCTTGCCAAATACAGTTAAAACTTTCTCCTCCATCATTACAGACAAGAGGTGAGGCACCTAGTGGTATCCATCAACCAAAATAGAGGTGGGCAACTGCTTAATAAATTTATTAATTCTCCTCACTCACTAAGGAGTTAGATTCCTGGCTTCAGAATTTTCTTCTTTTAACACTTACTTCTCAAATTTATGTGAGATCTCCCCCTTCAGTCATCTCATGTACTATTCTTTAGTTTCTCTTGCTTGAGTTACACAGGCATGGATGATATTCCTTAACATCCTTATGCTCAATATTTTATTCTCCTTGGGGTCTTCCTGACGAAGTAGTGCAATGGGCATGGTGGAAAGATGACTATCCTGGAGATTCTCTCCTCCCCCGCAACAACTGCCTGAGGTAAAAATGATTCATTTTGAGGAGTGAAGAAGAGGTAGGGATGCGCAGCTCTTTAATATCCTCTAACTCTACTTGACATAAGGCCTTTAGCTAGGCCATCTTCTTAGACTTGGTGAACTTTTTTTAGCCCTTATAAGGTAATTCTTCCTTTGATTCATAGTAGTGAAAAGGGATTTCAGAACACAAACTTGACCGCAAGGTCAACAACAGACTTGAATTCCTTATCCTCCCTGGAGGATACAATATGTACAGGGGGAAATAGCTACCTCCATTTTAAGAGTGGGGGTGTCAATCCCCGCCCCGACTAGCAACTTAAGAGTTTTAAAGCCCATTTCAAACTACATCGAGTTATTGAAGACCAGCTCCTCAACATATGGGTCACATTCAATCTAGAAGATCAGTTTTTCATCCATTGCTTGATAATTTGATTGTCTATAATTTAGGAGAGAAGATTTTATTTGAAAAAAATATCTTATATTTTGTCATGTACATTAAATTATAAAAACTATAATCCAATATATAATGATAAAATATAAAGATTGATTAAAATTTGAAGGAGATTAAATTTGCATCACTTTTTATTTGGGGGGGGGGGGCACAGAGGTCTATGCGTTAATATAAAAAGGGAATTACAAGGTCCTTAAAGGGAACATTTAGCTTACTAATGCTCAAAAGAGCTATAAAAAAGTTAAAATAAAACCTATGATTTGATGGTTCCCAATACTAAGATTAAAAAAAAAAAACCTTAATAACATTATAGGGCTTCAAGAAGCAAGCACCCAAAAAGGAAGAAAAGATAAAGCATATTTAGCTCAAACATCCTACCAAAAAATATCCAAATGAATCACAAAAATCTCAGTCCAATGAATCTGCAAGAAATAGGTACTGCAAAACAAAAGCAAGCAAAGAAAAACATAGTAGTAACACGAAAGTTTAGAAAGATTAAGGATTTGAAGGTTATATAATTATTTAGAAAAAACTTGAATCCTTCACCATCCAGTACTAAATGATCATTCTTATTATACATCAGACCCACATGAAACAAACCAACATAGCTCATAATAAGTTCTAACCTAATAGCAACCCAAATAAGACAATCAAGGCAATTATGAAACTAGCTCATAGCAACAACATAGAGAATACAAAAGATCAAGCAAAATACTATATCATAATTCAAATCATGATATTAGGAATGGCACACTCCATCTTTAAACCCCATATCATAATACCCCTCATAGCGTAATACCAAGAAAAAGCAACAGCTATGACCCAAAATAAGTAAATCAAATTGGTTAAATGAAGAGTAATAGAAAGCTTACGGTTGTAGTGTCTGTGCAACTAGCTTGAAAGAACACAAAGCTACCACACAAATCTAATCTCAATCCCACTAGAAGAAGGCCTCTAGTAGAGAAAAATCTAAAAGAAATCAAGTCATAGCCTAAGCAGCACCAAGTTGGAATAGACCCAAACATCAACAAAGAAATAACCAAAGAAACAAAATTCACCCATGATAGCCAAAAAGGTTAACCATGTAAACTGGAAATCGACCAAGTTTAAAGCCTGAAAACTAAGTGACAAACAAAATATTTTGAAAATAAAGGAAAAAATGAGGTGGGAGTGACCATTAAAGCTCATGCAGATAGTATATGTTTTGCTATCATGAATGAACTTCAAATGCCACACCAATCTACTCCCACACCCAACCAGGCTCACATGGAACATGCACGGGGAATAACCACAAGAATAGAAAGGGAAGCACGTGATCCTGAACAAAAGCTCCACATAACCATAAAATATCCCCCCACACTCTACAAATATCTATAAGATCCAATGATTACTCAAAGCCTTTATCACAGTAGTAGAATATACAAAAAAATTAAAATAGAGAGAACTTAGGAAAGGGACATCCAGATAGCCCCACCTAACAAGCCAAATAACGTAAATCCAAGGAGTATATTAGCAGCAAATAGGGTATTGATCTGCATGAACCTTTATCCAATCATTGCTCGAAGCAATCCCATCTTAATAGATAACAACAAAAAGGAAAACATGAATCACGTTAGATTGAGAGAACAACCAATGCTGATAGTAATCCTTTGAAATCATACTATTAAAAATATATTAGTGGAAACATGAAGTTTCTTCCAGATCAGTAAATACATACACTAGAGAGAAGCAACCACCAAACTAATAATCATAACCAGAAGGCAACTAGCCAAAATTAAGACAAAAATAGAATAGCTGAGCCAATCACGACCCAAAATTAAAAAAAATAAGTTCTAACATAAGGAAGACCAAGATTATCTAACCTAATGATGCCTTTAATTATGAAAGGAAACAAATTATAAGAATTCAATATAAAATTAGAGTTTAAAACCATGATTAGCAACCAAATCAATACAAGCATTGCCTTCTCTATGAATATGAGTTAAGTTCACATTAAAGAACATAAAAAGGTGCATAATTTCCCTAATAAGATAAAATAAATCAGGACTACAACTATTTTTCAGCATTACCATTAAGACAAATGAGCATGTGTAAAGCATTCACTTCAATCCATATATTAATCATACCATGGGAACGACATAGTTGCTAACCAAAGAGGATCTAGAAAGTTCAAAAAAATAATAGAGCATTTAGAAAGTGGTCTAGCATAAGAAGTAACAAAATTACCATTAGAATCTCTAATGATACCACCACAACCTCACATCTCCCCTTTGACGGAACCATCAGTATTTAACTTGAACATATTTTGAGGAGGTTTATTCCAATAAATTAGTCTAGATCCATCATTGGTATACTTATCATAAAAGACTAAACCAAGTTCATTAGCCACAAGGAAAAGAACTTTAAAATTCTTAGACTTTATTAGATTGGCATGAAATAACCTATTGACTTTATATTTAACATTTCTAATACTTTGATCATGATTCATAATAATATTGCTAAAATGGAATTTTTCCTAGCCATCCAAAGATACCAAATAATAAGACAAGGAATAATATTGGTGATATGACCTCTAGAATTAGTAAACCATAGTTGAAGGATATCCTTGACAGAAAAATTCCCCTTAAAATAATTAAGTTTGAAAATGTCCTCAAAATAAATCCAAATTTTGGTAGCAATAGACCCAAACATAATAACGTGATGCATATTCTCAGTATGGTAACAACAATGATACTTAGAAGACAAACTAATGAATTTGCATCACATATGTTAAACAATAAGAGGATGTCGTATGAAGAGATTTAGTTACAAGGATTGTTGTTGATTTAAGTGATTTTGAAAAGAATTTTGAATGTCAGAAAATTGACAAAGTTGCCTCAAGTTTTGATACTCAATTAACTGAGTTTCCACTCAACATAATGGTTTATAAAATTGATGATAAGGTTTTAAAAAATTTTGCTCGACTCTTTCACCCCACCTATTGACTTTGAGGGGAAATATCAAAGCCTATGCTTGAATTTAAAATTGAGATTGAGCTTTAAACTTGGAGTTGAAATAAAACGAATCTTCTTATAATTTTGAAACTCAATATATTTAGTTTCACTCAAATATGTAGTTTATTAAATTTATAAAAAGGTCCTAGAAGTTTAGCATGACTCTTTTGCTCCACTAATTGACTTAGGGGCAACATGTCAAAGCCTCAATTTAGAGGAGGTGTCCTCACTTACCTCTCTTTTTTATATGTCTTTTTGATGTTGGACACACTCACCCAAGCAAGAAATGGGTAGAGGGACCAATAGAAGGAAGGTAATCAAAACAACTAATGTAATAAAAATTTTACCATTATTAAAGATGGAGATAAAGATTTATCCCCAATGGACTTGCTATTTTTTGTTTGAGTTTAAAAAAGAAGATTTAAAATTTTAATTTTTCTTTGGGGAAAAGTTATTTTTTTAGAATTTTAATTTTAAATTAAATACATCATTATGAACGATATATCGCCTTGGGAGGCAAAGATATCATTCTCTAATAGAATCTTATTACAAAACTTTGAGTTTATTCTGGTTATTATAATTAGATTCAGGGAAGAACCACATAGGACCCTAAAGGTCAAAAAAATGTTCGATCTAATATTTAGTTGTGATAATCTGGATAAAGGATCATTGATTTCATAATCAAAGCCGTGATAAAAAAATGACATATCTTTTTAGTGAAAGAATATATCGTTTATTATCAATCATTTGAACATGATGATAATGATCATTGACTTTCATTTTCCTAATGATAATTAAATAAATTTCAAAAAATTTATTTTAAAATTTTTTTGGGTTCTAAATCACCAACAAATGCAAGCCCTCATAGTTAATTACATCGTAGGAAATCAGGGTTTTCTATGAATACTTTCGATTAAAATAATGATAGAAATTTCATTTTAAGTTTTTTAAGGAGTGATTTTAAAGGACTAATATTTAAATTTTAAATAGGATTGGATTGAATTTTGAATACTTATTTCTAGATGTCGATTAAAGAAAGATAGGAGGTGTTCTAAGATTTTGAAACACTTCAGAAACACCCCTGCCTACCCTATGTTTTGGGTTTTAAGTTTAGATTTGAAAAAAAAAAATTGTTGAGTTGATAAATTATTATAAAGTAGCAATTATATTTCCAAAAGGTGAGTACTTATGATTTTGAGTCAGCCCTGAATCCAAAATCTAAATTGGGCATTGGACAATAGTAGTTTGAACCTAGCTAACGTAGTGCAAATCTCGGCTTAACCCAGCCTAGATTGGAGAGTGAACTAACCATCTAAGTGCTTAAAATCCATGAATATGATCTTTAATAAAAGATAGGTAGGGATGTTATTTAATTAAGTTTGAGGAATCATGGCCAAAATCTAGAGCATATCATAATTGGCACCTTAACTTATGTAGAGTAATTGTTGCTTGAAATAATATGCAATTAAAAATTTTAGACACTTTTAAATTTATTTGTAATGCAATTAATGTAATTGACTCTATAAATACATAAAATCTGTATGAAGCAATTTTAAAACTAGGCATAAAAATAGATTTTGTCTTAGAGATTGCACAACATCCCATTTATAGGACTACACCCTAATAGGTCAGGTGGCCTGCTAGAACCCCCAGGCGGGGATATGCCTAACAAGGAAGAGAAAGTTCTAAATGAATGCATGTGAACTTCAAGGTCTTTCCTAGGCTTACTTCCTAAAGTTATTAAGTTTCTATGTTAGCTTAAAAATTTTTAATTATAATTATATTAAAAAAAAGTTTATTCGTACCATCACAAGTCTGCATTCAAATCTAGACTAAAATAAAGATCGATATGCAAGTAAAATGATTAGAAAAGAATATAATTTCTACTACGCAATTAATGTAAATAAATACATTAAACTAATTAAATTAAATGTAAATTTCAAGTGGAAATTGCCATTTAATATTACAACCCAGGATTTCTAGAAATTAAAAGTGGTTGGGTACCACTAACAACAACTTGGATTCTACTCCTAAAACTGACACAAGTAATTTTAAGAGTGGAATTCCTATCTATCTTCTCTCCTTCATCCTTCTACGGGCTCCTTGGATTCATCTAGCCCAGATATCAAAGTGGAAAAAAACTCCTCTCCAAAGGGGTGTTTTCTTTTCTTCTTAGATACTTGAAATCATCCAAATTTGGATCTCCAAATGGAAAAGAAATCTCACATAAGGGTTGTTCCTTCCTCTTTAGATTATAAATTGGATTTATATCATCCCATCTCAAAAGGTCACTTTTATTTTCTAACTCTTAACTTAATCAAGTTACATTGATATTTAAAAGATAAGACTAGTCTCAAGTACAACTTGTAAGGTTAACCTAAGGAATTAAATTTAAAATCAACATCCCAAGAAATTATATATATTAAAACATTTAAATATCAATCATAGCCATGGTTGTCATGCTCTTTTAATTTTAAGGGGGATTAGCATGCTTAGCACCTATAGAAATTTATTAATCAAATCTTAATTTTACCCCCTTTGATTTAGCCATGTACGAGCATAGCTACCTGTAGAAGATTAAGTAAGCAACCAGCTCGTTCTTAACTTAAGGGTAAACTAATGCCCATCACATCAATTTATAGAGTGCTTTAAAATTAAAGTAAATAATCACATCAATTAATACTAGTAACCAGCATGTAATGAAAATACAAAAAATATTGCACCCATAATTTCCTAAAAAGTAAACAATAACCTAGCCTAAAACTAGAGTTTGTTGTTCTAGCAAAACATCTAAAGTGTGTGGAGCAGGCTGTGTGGCTTGGATATAACATATATAGGATAATTAATTCAAGTTAAAGGCTTAAGGAATTTTTAATTTTAATTTAATTATTAATAAATTAAAGTTAAGTTTAAGATGCATTTTAAATGTTAATTGACTACTACCTTTGTTTACATTAGGGTCGTGAGGTTAATTTCATCTTTTTTAGGCTAAGTTAATAGTCACGTATGCCCGATTTGAAAGTTGATAATTCTTAAATTAAACTAATAGATTGTTGGATTTAAAGGTAGGGTTTAATATTTTCTTGAATTTAAAATTAATTATTGAATTTTAGAATTTTTTGGAATTATTTAATATATTAAATTTAGGGGTAAAATTTTGACTTTTCAAATTAAAATAAATTTTGGAGATTTGATATTTTTTAAAGTATTAGAATGTGAGATGAGTAATTGATACTAAGTTTGATGGACTTCTAGTTTTTAAAATTTAGTTCTGAATTTTTGAAGTTTAGACAAAGTTTTGAACTACATTTGACCAAATTATTGACTTTTTAACTTTGACTTCATTTTTAATAAATATAAGGCCTTAAATGGAGTTGAATGGCTTGGAGATGTCTTAATTAGGAACTTTCTAGAATTCGTTATGTTTTTTTTTTTAGAAATTTGACTATTTAATTGAATTTTTAAATTGATTTATTTTGATCTGATCTTAAATGAATTGAATGCAAATTGATTCCAAACTTCTTAAAATTACTCCCAAAGGTCAGTAACAACCAAATGGAGTGTTCTGAAGTGTTTGAGAATTTTTTGGAATTTTTAATAATTTTAAATTAATAAATTTAATTAAATATTAACTTTTGCTTAAAATTAAATTAAACTTAAAATTGAATTCTAATCAAGGGGCTTTAAATTTTCCTTGATTAAGGGTTTAATTTTGATCAATTTGATTCATTATTTGTATTTTTTATTTAATTTAAATTTGTTATAAATTTTAAAAATTTTAACTTATTAATGGATTAATTTTGAATTCATTAAATAATTAAGTTAATGATTTAAAAAATAGTGGGAATTTTCCCTTGGGTAGAGAATGTCACTAAATTTAAGTTTTTTAAGTTGTGTGCCTATGGTATATATATATTTATTTTCTAAAATATTCCTAAATTTTCTAAGATCGGATCTTAATTTTGTCCTTAAGTGTCACTAAGTTATGTTAGTTAGAATCAATATTCTACTAACCCTTGAGACGTATACAAATGCATGTGCATCCTAAAGCATTAAAATTAATACATTATTTAAACAATTGGAAAGTTTACGGAAAGGGTAATTGAAGCTTAATTATCCACTCAATCAATTCCCTATCAATTTCATCCAAATGTCATCAATCTCTGTTTGAAATCTCAAGTCAAAATTCTGAGAAATTAGAAGGATTTAAAATATATATATTTTTAAAATAAATTCTTCCAAAATTTTAAATTAAAACATAAGTTTTGAATTATTAATTAAACTAATATTAAATTTAGGCCAAATAATTTTGGAAAAATCATGGAAGGTCAAAGATATTTCAAAATAATTTTTTTAAAAATTTTTAAATATTTGAGATTATATTTAATTAAATATAGAATATTTAAATAATTAAAATTATTTAAAATGTATAAAATATGTTAAAAGAATTTTAACTTAAATTAAAGTATTTTAAAGTATGATTAAATTGATATATTACATTTTTTTTAATTAAATTGAAATTTTTATAATTTTTGCAAAAAATTGATAATTAAATGCATTTAACAAAATTAAAATTAATTAGGGTTCAAAATAGTCCTAAAATAAAATAAAACATTTTTTGAAAAGTTCTCTAAAAATTAGGAACATTTTAAATTTTCTTTCTAATTTGAAATATATTTGGATTTATTTATAATTAAATAATAATTAAAAATACAAAATAATAAATGTTTAAAATTATTTAAAATACATAAAACATCTTAAAGTAATTTTAATTTTAAATTAAAGAGCTTGAAAATCTGAATGATTTAATATAAAATACTTAAATTTTGGATTAAATTTGAATTTTGTATGATTTTTTGAGGTTTTTTAAAATTTAAAAAGGATTTTAAATTGATTTAAAATCAATTTAAATGAAAAGGTGATGTGGACGGTGGTGGGAGGATGCATGGCAGCTCTTGGTTGGATGGACCAAAATGTGCTCAAATAATTGCCAGTGGTATATTAATTATCAATAATTGCATGCATCATCTAAAATCATTGATAATTAATGCTAACCAAAACAATAGCGCGAACAGGGTTTACTTAACCACATAAGCGTTGTCATTTAGCCATTGGATCTACTACTATTCAAAATAAGCGGTTTTGATGTAGTTGAATTGGAGATCTAAGCAACTAGATACCCAACATGGTCGGACAGAACCACAAAATGATGAAATCTTGGTCGTTGATAATGAGATCAATCGTTGAGATTTTGTACTTTAATAAATTGCATTAAACTTAAGCCTAAACATAAAAATAGCTTATTCTCCAATTCAGCTTGGTAAAATCTCTTGAAATTTTAAACAAATGTAGCGTATATGAACAAAAGCGATGGGTGATTTATTTGAAGGATTGAAAAGCGCTTGTTGAAAAAGTTATAATTACCTAAGTGTTCTTTGCTAGTATATGAGATTATACCTAATCTAACAGTTGGATTTGAGTGATTTTGGGTTCTTTGAAATTGTAGTATGTCCATGCAACTTTCCTTAGTTCAAGTCGTGGTCTTAAATTCTCTGGATCGGATGTTATGAGCCTTGGACGGAGATTACCTTCGACTTGTTAGAGAGCTCATCATCGAGAAGTTTTTGATAGTGGATTTGAACTATATAAATGGAGAGGGGAACTTTGGGAGCTTGAATAAAAAGTAATTCGGGTTTGGGCAGTTTGAGTGGTGAGATAAGATGGTATGAATCAATGAGCTTGTTTTAAGTGTTTTACCCTATTCAAATGTCCTCAAAATGAATGGACAGTTGTGATTGCTTTTGTTGCTTCCTCAGATGCTTGATGCATGTCTTGAAGTTTTAGAATGGTAGGGAATTAAAGGGCCAAAAGACAATTGGGTGGAAAAGTGAATTTGGCCCAATATACACAAGTGGAAGGTTAGGCTTGGTTTAAGCTTAATCTAGGGATTTAGGGCTAATTTATGAACCTTATAGAGTCAATTAAATGGCCTTGATGGGCTTTATAAAGTGGAACTCCAAATAAGCAATGTCTTAACCATTTGACCACTCTTTACACATTTGTTGACTAGGTTGACTGGTCAACTAGTCAAGGGTTGATGAGGTAGCAACTAGGATGGCTTTATAAACTGGTGGGATATCTTAAGAGGACTATCAAGCCATGAGTTTGAAGTTTAAATTAGAGTATGGGAATTTAAAAGGTTTTAATCAAGTCTTGTTAAGTTGACTAGGTCAACTTGGTTATGATTTTTCTTTCTTTGACTTTAAATATGTTTAAATAATTAAAGGGAATGAAATGAATGGACATGGTGATGTTTGATTGAAGTGACCATTGAAATGAATAAAATGTGGAAGTTTGATAAATTCAAAAGCATTGACTTGGTCAAATCCATATTGGTGTAACCCAAGATAGGTTTAAATATATTCAAGATATACCATTAAGTGTTATTGAGGGTTTTAAAGGTTTACTTGAATGGGATTTCACTATATGTGATGAATGGACCTTATGTTTACTGGATTTGATCAGACATGGCTCTGGTTGACCAATTCAACAAATGAATGGTATGGGCGTCAAGTCATATTCATTTTAATAGGGGATGAAAGTTCGTTAGGGATGTTAAGCCCTATAGAACCGGCTCAAGCTAACCAAGAGGGGGGGGGGTGAATTGGTATTTTAAAAAAATTTCTTTTCACAAAGAAGTAAAATCTCATAAACCAAAATCACACCACAAAAAAATAAGTGTGGAAATTAAAGTGCGGGACCAAGAAACAAGAACACAGAGATTTATAGTGGTTTGGTCAACTCGACCTACGTCCACTCCCCGGAGGCGCCCTCAAAGTATTGTACTACAATCGTGACTCTCCTTTAGCCCCCACAGCTAGGCGGAGAAGCCTTTACAAAGAACATCTTTTTGCCACCCCAGTAAGGCAAAGAACCTATCTACTTTTCCTTCCTCCTGAAGCTGGCAGAGAACCACAATCAGATGTTGAATCCTTACCTCTACTGACCCTTCCACGGACGAGAAACTCTAGACGAAGAAGAAGCAGAGCGATCCTTGAAGCAACCCTTGTGAATTCCCTCACAAGCTCCCTTCACAAGATCCTCTCTCTCTCCCTCTCTCTCTCTCTCTCTCTTTCTCTCCTCAAGGTCTTCTCAGGTCAAGGCAGCAGCAAAAGATTATTCAAAACGTTGAACAAGAGCTCTTAAATAGAAGAGCTTCAAAGGAGCTCATTAATTGAAAGTTGCCGACAATATCATCCAGGCCGATATGGACATCGTCCTGGCCAATCAGTACAATTCTCAGAAGATTGGCCAGAGCATTGCCCTAAATGCAAACTGGATGATTTAAAATTGGCTTGATCGTCCAGGCTAATCTCACGATCGTCCAGGCCGATCTCATGATCATCCAGGCAGATCAGTTCAAATCAGAGAAAAATTGTCCAGAGCATCGCCCTGAATTTGTGCTGGCCGATATTTATCATCCAGAAGTAACTAAGGTTTTTGAATAGATCGTCCTGGCCGATACTGCGATCGTCCAGGACGATATGATCGTATCAATCATTCTTAATTACTTCCTTAATTTGTATGATTAATTAAGGCATAATTATGAATATCGTTCAGACCGATCCAAGATCGTCCTGGCCGATTACCAAAAATTACAGAATACCTTAATTGTTTATGGCGGCAACTTCTTTTTGTTTTGAGCTTATCGTCCTGACCGATACACATATCGTCCAGGATGATCTGTTAATGATGGGTACCTTAATTAAGAATCCCGAATAGAATCTTTGTTTTAAACTAAATCATCTAGGACGATAAAGATATTGTCCTGGCCGATGTGAGTAAAAACAAAAATTCTAAGTCTCTCAAGTGTGTGTGTAGGGTTACTTAGCATCAGTCTCTTTGAACATTATAAATAGACTCAAGAGGAGAAAAAAGCAAATTACATACTGACTCAACCCTAACCTACGCAATCTTGAACTGGCTTCGTTTGTTCGTCCGATCTTCGAGTCCTGAAAAGTTAGAAATAACAGGCAGTCCAAGAGAATCAATAGTGTTTGTCAATCATCAAAACTTAAGTCATGAAAATAGATTTGCAACAATCACCCCCTTTTTTATGATGGAAAAACACAAGTAGGAAAATCTCAGTAAAAATAGCAGTTCATTAAAGTTTCAAAGTTACAAGCACAACAACGTTTCCTACCACATCCTACTCCCCATTTTGTCATCACAAAAAAGAGGGTCCTAGACACACAAAAAGAAAAAGGAAACTAAAACAAACTACAAGGCAAACTACAGAAAACAAAAAACAAAGACTTGAAAAATAAGGGATCATGATCATCAGATGGAGGTGGTGGAGGTGGCTTCTGAAAGTAGCTTGCAAGCGTAGTAAACTGAGCATTGAACCAGGCGATGTACTGGTCATGTTGCTACTGCTGGTGAGTAATGTAGCTATCAAACCGGGCTAAGTCCTCTAAGCGGTGCTGCTCGTAGCGTGAAATGTCCTCAGAATGTTGCTTCTCCTGTGCAACAACATAAGCATCGAAGCGGGTCTCCCATCGATCAAACCTCTCCACTAACTGGTCAAGCTGAGAGTGCTGGCGAAGAGGAGTAGGATTAGGAACAGGAGCGGGAGAGGGAGCCTCCTCCTCCTCAGCCCCCCGAGGTTCCTCATCCCCAGGGTGGAGACGAGTACTGTGAAGGGTACTGAAGGAACTGTTTGAGTAGAAGAGAGTTGGGAGGTTGGGAGGAACAGGATATTGAAGTTAATATTTGTTTTCAAGGACATAGGCTATGAGGTGTCCTAAAGCTAGATTGGGTTTCCTCTTATGACCTGGATCGTTGATTATGATTAAGTGATCAATGTATCGAAAGATTAAGTCTGCAGTATTAAATTCTCTATGTGCTATGATGTAAAAATTAGTCAGAGAAAGTAGAGGAGTGATGTGGATTCAGTCCCCGACTTTTGGAATTATGGAGGTGCGAAGGACATGTTGGATTGTCCTAGCATCTTTGACTAAAGAGCTAGTCTCTCCAACATGAAAAGGTGCATTTGTCTGGCGAAGGAAATGATTTGTCGTGGACCAGTCAAAGTCAGGATCTGAAACGATTATGTGCAGCTTATCCCTGGTGGTGGATAGCTGTAAAAGTTCAACACAGCCCTGATATATGATTTCGACCGGGCGTCGATTCACATAGGAGGTCAGGGCTGTGAAAGTAGGATTTATGCGAAGGTTTGTGAAGAATTCATGAAGGAGCTTAGTATTAAAGGTGAAAGCGAGAGACAAAATGAAACAAAGGGAAGTGTGAGCGAAAAGATCCATTACCGGATACAAAATGTGGGTAGGATTGATGATTCTGAAGACAGTTATCCCACATTCTTTATATCGATCGTAAGCAGCTCCATCTTCTGCCTCTCTGAAACGAGGGTCAATCCTAGCCCTTGAAGAAATCCCAAAAGTTTGTCGAACTCGTTTCCCATCAGCCATAGTAAGGAGTTAGCAAGGAAACACAAGAGGAGAAGGGATGTGAAGTGGAAAACATGGCTAGAACGGCCTGAATTTAAAGAAACGGCCATATCATCCAGGCCAATCACAGAATCATCTAGGACGATATGGTACAATAATTATGTACAGGCCGATTGATCAAAAATGCGATCCGATCGACCGGTCCAATCAGATATCGGCCAGGCCAATTAGAGATAGGAGATCGTCCCGAGGAGTCAAGCTGGACGACCATTGAAAAAGCAGATCGTCCGGGCAGATTAGGTGTATCGTCCAGGATGATACATAATAATTGATCGTACCGGTCGAAAATAAAATGTTTTAAATCTGTGCCACGTGTATCGTCCAAGACAAACAGTGGATCGGTCGGGACGATTATCCAATAATGGATCGTCCAGGGACAATTTTAAGGATTTAAACATGCTAACATGTGGATCGTCCAGGATGATTTAGTGTATCGGCCAGGACGATGACCATAAAATGCATCGGCCAGGACGAAATATATTATCGGCCAGGACTATCATCAAGATAGCAACAAAGTTTGATCAGATTGTCCAGGATTATAAATTATCGTCGAGGACAAAGAGTTATAGCAAGCACAGAAAAGTTCAACAGATGAAATTTTGTAGAAAAATTATCTTATCGTCCAGGACGATATGAGAATCAGCCAGGATGATGTGATTAGAAGTTTGATTTCTAGCAAAAGATGTTGATGATCAAAACTCTCAAAAATAAATGACTCACAATTCAAAGCTAGAAACAATAATAAAAATAAAAAAGGCTAAAAACCAAACAAAGAAAGAAAAAATTTTTTTTTTCTTTTTTGTGTTAACAAAGAATCCATACGTCAAATTTCTCAAAACAATTAAATTTTAGAGATTTAAAAGATCAAAGCGTTTAACAAATCAAAAATCTGAAAAAGGTAGACTATCTGATCTTGTTAATCCCTAGCTCGGACTTCTTTCAGAGCAATAATCATCCTTTTAAAAATAAAAGATCTAACTCAAAAAAACTTTACTAGGAAAAAATAAGATTCAATCAAAACTTGGTTACAAATAAAATATTTTATAAATAATATACCAAAGTAATTTGTCTCAATCATGGAATTTGAAATCAAGCCTTTGAAAGCATCAAATAATCAATGAGTTTTCTAAGTTTTAAGAGTTCAGAAAAGAGATAATAGCTTGTATTTAGTGGGCTCATTTTATGCTTCTTGTATCTTTGATTTGGCTCTTTGAGCATCTTGATTTTTGATACACATTTGTGTAAAAATTTTTCATTTCAATTTTGCATCCTTTTCACTTTCCCTCTTAATTCTTTCAAGCTAAATTCTCTTTAACAAAAACCCTTAAAAAGAACCTTAGTTGTTATATCCTCCAAAATATTAGAGAATAAGAGCTCTCTCTCTCTAACATAGGGAAGAACAACCGACAAAACAAAATCATAATCATGTGATAAATGCAATGACAAGATTTCATTTAACTTGAAAGATATATAAGGACTTTAGATATTATGCACAAAATAGATTATTGTAATAAGATAAAAAGAATCTTAGTTTCAAAAACCAGTTGTCAATATAAGATAGACTTTTGTCTAGAAAAGAAAATTATGTCACTAAAAGAGGTTAGAGGGAGGGAAACCATCAACGGTGTTTCTCCCTTTAACTGATTTAGATATGATAATCAATGGCTTTAAATCTCCAAAATCTAAAAGATTAAAAAAAACTAATCATATAGAAAACCAAACATAAAAACAAAGCGAAAACAAAACAATCTAAAACACTAAAAAGTTAGCACACAACAAAAATAACACAAAACTAATTAAAAAACATTTCAAGAAATTACGAAGTAGCAAGTTTAAGCGATTATGAGCTGCGAGCCTCCATATGTCCAATTATCCTATGCTCCTATGAGGACTTTGGTGAGAGCACACCTGCAAAACTCAACAACAATCAGATTGAAGAACCCAACCTAGTTTGGGTCCCTTCTTAGGAGAAGTAGAATACAATGCAGGTGTGGTATGCTATGAATCATGTACCTTAGGTCTCCACACCCAATGTGTACTATGGTGAACAGTGCAAGTGTGTGAGATGTGTCCTAGCATGCCACAAGAAAAGCATCTAACTCCAGGAAAAGGATTTCTTAAATGGTTTGAGTTATAATGCCTCTTCCTAGGTCTTGGCTTTTGATCAAGAGTAGGTGTCATCCAAGTTTTCTTAAGTGTGTCCAATTCATTTTTAATCCTCAAATTTGTGTTTTTTAGAACATCATTCTCAACCATCAAGTTTTTTTCTTTCTCTTTAGATTTCTTGAAATCAGATTGAAGTGATGTGTGTGAAGCCTTTAATGCATCATGCTCATTAATTAATTCTGAATGCTTTTTTGTTCAAATCATCAAATTCATCAAGAAGAGTCATGTGATTAGAATCAATCGTTGAATGATCTTTAAGAATAACTTCAAACTCTTTTTGTAAATTAACAAGTTCCAATTTTAGATTAGCATGAGCCTTCTTAAATTTTTTGTATGATGCATGGATTTTCTCACAAATTTCAAACAATTCATCATAGGTTGGTTTACATACCTCTTCCTCATCACTTTGCTCAAGATGATCTTCCCCCATTAAGCACAGGTTTGTAGTCTCTTCCTCTGGTTCAGTCTCACAGGAATCAGTACCAGATTCTGCCCAGAACGCCTTTTGGACTCTCTTCTTGTCCTTCTTAAACTTAGGTTTCTCCTCACCTTTTTCATTTTCTTTGCTCGTGTGATCTTGAAGTGTAGGACAATCGGCTTTCACATGTCCAGGCTTCCTGCATTCATAACAAACAATATTAGAAGATCCTTTAGAAATTTTATGATCCCTACCTTTTCTCCAATGATGCTTTTGGTTCTTCCTTAGAAAGCTTTTGAATTGCCTTTTGATGAAGGCAACTTCATTGCTTTCAAACCCGGAAGATTCAGAATCTGATTTGTGCGCGTTCAGTGCAATGGTTTTCTCCTTCTTCTTTTCACCTGCATCAAGATTTCTTTGATTCACCCCTTGCTCGTAAGCAGTGAGTGAGCCAAGTAAGTTATCAATAGAATAAGTGTTCAAATCCTTAAATTCAGTGATTGCAGTGATTTTAGCATCATAAGATGAAGGCAAGCATCTCAGAATCTTGTTTACTTTTTCAAAGTTTGAAACTTCTCTTCCTAGTGCATATAGTGAAGTAACTATCTAATTAAACCAAGTATACATGTTAGAAATTGATTCATGAGGTTTCAAACAAAAAAGTTCGTAGTCATGCAAGAGAATGTTCAAACGAGATTGTTTAACTTCATTAGTGCCTTCATAAGTGATACACAATTTATCCCAAATTTCTTTACCAGTTTTGCAAGTGGAGACACGCGTGTAATCCTCAAATTTTAAAGCACAGAAAAAATAGTTCAAATATTTTGCATTTAATTGGGCTAAATCTCTTTCATCGAAAGTCCATTCAGTAAATGCAATTTCAATTTTAACACCATTAATTTCACGAGAAGGTGGAGAATAACCTTCTTTGATAAGCATCCACATGCGATAATAAGTAGATTATAAAAAAGTTGACATGTGGGTTTTCCAGAAATCAAAAGGTAGGTTATCAAATAGGGGAGGTCGGGTAATAGAATACCCTTCCGTAGTGTTACGATTCCCAAGGTTAGCCATAGATCAAAATTCAAAAAGTTTTCAAACTAATTTTTTTATGAATCCCGCTCTGATACCACTTGAAAGTTTGTTAGGGATGTTAAGCCCTATAGAACTAGCCCAAGCTAACCAAGAGGGTGGAGGTGAATTGGTATTTTAAAAAATTTTCTTTTCACAAAGAAGTAAAATCTCATAAACCAAAATCACACCACAAAAAAATAAGTGCGGAAATTAAAGTGTAGAAGCAAGAAATAAGAACACAGAGATTTATAGTGGTTCGGTCAACTCGACCTACGTCCACTCCTAGGAGGCACCCTCAAAGTATTACACTACAATCGTGACTCTCCTTTAGCCCCCACAGCTAGGCGGAGAAGCCTTTATAAAGAACCTCTTTTTACCACCCCGGCAAGGCAGAGAATCTATCTCCTTTTGCTTCCTCCTGAAGCTGGCAGAGAACCACAATCAGATGTGTTGCAAACCTATTTTCATGGCTTATGTTTTGATGATTGACAAACACTATCTCTCTTGGAATACTTGTTGCTTCTAACTTTTCAGGAATCGAAGATCGGACGATCAAGAGGAAGCCAAGTCCAGGATCGCGTAGGTTTAGGGTTGAGTCAGTCTGTAATTTTATTTTTCACCTTTTGAGTCTACTTGTAATAATCAAAAAGACTGATGCTAAGTAACCCTTCACACACACACTTGAGAGGCTTAGAAATTCTGTTTTTGCCCACATCGGCCCGGCCGATATTTATATCGTCCGGGACGATCAGCTTAAAACAGAAAGTCTAATTAAGGATTCTTAATTAAGGCAGCCGACATTAACATATCGGCCTGGACGATACGTGTATCGGCCAGGACGATAAGCTCAAAATAGAAAGAGATAGCCGCCTTAGACAGTTTAGGCATACTGAATTTTAAATTATCGGCCAGGACGATTCCAGGATCGGCCTGGACGAAATTACCAAATTATGCCTTAATTGATCAGGAAATCAAGGGAGTAATTAAGGATGATTGATAAGATCATATCGGCCAGGACGATCGTGAGATCGACCTGGACGATCAAGCCAAATTTCAATCAGCCAGGACTGTTCCCAGGGCTGTGCTCAGGATGATTTGCCTCTAATTTGAACTAATCGGCCAGGACGATCGTGAGATCAGCCTGGACAATCAAGCCAAATTTCAATCGTCCAGGACTGTTCCAAGGGCTGTGCTCTGGTCGATCTTCCTTGATTTGTACTAATCGGCCAGGCCGATATCCATATCGGCCTGGACGATAAAGTCGGCTACTTGCAATTAATGAGCTCCTCTTGAGCTCTTCTATTTAAAGAGCTCTTCTTCAACATTTTTAAAAGACCTTTGGCTGCTGCCTTGACCTGAGAAGACCTTGAGGAGAGAGAGAGGGAGAGAGAGAGGATCTTGTGAGGGGGAGCTTGTGAGGGGATTCACAAGGGTTGCTCAAGGATCGCTCTGCTTGTCTTTCGTCTGGAGTTTCTCGTCCGTGGAAGGGTCGGTAGAGGTAAGGAGTTTTGCCTTTGGTTGTGGTTCTCTGCCAGCTTCAGGAGGAAGCAAAAGGAGGTAGGTTCTCTGCCTTGCCGGGGTGGCAAAAAGGAGTTTCTTGTGAGGGCTTCTCCGCCTAGCTGTGGGGGCTAAAGGAGAGTCACGTTTTATAGTGCAATACTTAGAGGGTGCCTCCAAGGAGTGGACGTAGGTCGAGTCGACCGAACCACTATAAATCTTGTGTTCTTATTTTTGCTTCCGCACTTTTAAATTCCGCATTTGGTTTTGTGGAGTGATTTGGTTTGTGAATTTATTTCTTTGTCTTAAGAATTTTTAAAATACTAATTCACCCCCCCCTCTTGGTTAGCTTGGGACTAAGTTCATAGAGCTTAACATCCCGAACGAACTTTCAAGATGCTGAATCCTTACCTCTACCGACCCTTCCACGGACGAGAAACTCGAGACGAAGAAGAAGCTGAGCGATCCTTGAAGCAACCCTTGTGAATCCCCTTGCAAGCTCCCCCTCACAAGATCCTCTCTCTCTCCCTCTCTCTCTTTCTCTCCTCAAGGTCTTCTCAGGTCAAGGCAGCAGCAAAAGATTATTCAAAACGTTGAACTAGAAACACTACTGAAGGCTATTCGATTACACGACCTCCTCTATTTGACAACTTACCTTTTGATTTTTGGAAAACCCGTATGTCAACGTTTTTACAATCTACTGATTATCGCATGTGGATGCTTATTCAAGAAGGTTATTCTTCACCTTCTCGTGAAATTAATGGTATTAAAACTGAAGTTTCTTTTACTGAATGGACTTTCGATGAACGTGATTTGGCTCAGTTAAATGCAAAATGTTTGAACTGTTTTTTCTGTGCTTTGAAATCTGAAGATTACATGCGTGTTTCAACTTGCAAAACTGGTAAAGAGATTTGGGATAAATTATGCATCACCTATGAAGGTACTAATGAAGTTAAGCAATCCCGTTTGAACTTTCTCTTGCATGACTATGAACTTTTTCGTATGAAACCACATGAATCGATTTCTGACATGTATACTAGGTTTACTCAGATTGTTACTTCATTGCATGCACTAGGAAAAGAGCTTTCGAATTATGAAAAAGTTAACAAGATTTTGAGATGCTTGCCTTCGTCTTATAATGCAAAAATCACTGCAATCACTGAATCAAAAGATTTGAATACTTATTCCATTGATAACTTACTTGGCTCACTCATTGCTTACGAGCAAGGTGTGAATCAAAGAAATCTTGATGCAGGTGAGAAGAAAAAGGAGAAAACAATCGCACTGAAAGCACACAAATCGGATTCTAAATCTTCCGGTTCTGAGAGCGATGAAATTGCCTTCATCACAAGGCAATTCAAAAGCTTTCTAAGGAAGAAACAAAAGCATCATCAAAGTTGGAGAAAAGGTAAGGATCATAAACATATTAAAGGATCTCTTGATGTTGTTTGTTTTGAATGCAGGAAACCTGGACATGTGAAAGTCGATTGCCCTACACTTCAAGATCATTCAAGCAAAGAAAAGGAAAAAGGTGAGGAGAAAGCCAAGTCAAGGAAGGACAAGAAGAAAATCCAAAGAGGATTTTGGGCAGAATCTGGTACTGATTCCTCTGAGACTGAACCAGAGGAAGAGACTACGAATTTGTGTTTCATGAGAGAAAATCAAAGTGATGAAGAAGAGGTATGTAAACCAACCTATGATGAATTGTTTGAAATTTGTGAAAAAATCCATGCATCATACAAAAAACATAAGAAAACTCATGCTAGCCTAAAATTAGAACATTCAAATCTACAAAAAGAGCATGAAGTGTTTCTCAAAGATCGTGCAACGATTGATTCAAATCACATGGCTCTCCTTGATGAATTTGATGAGTTGAACAAAAAGCATTTGGAATTAATTGATGAACATAATGCATTAAAAGTTTCACACACCTCACTTAATTTTGATCTTAAGAAATCTAAAGATCTCGAGAAAAATTTGAGGATTGAGATTGATGCATTAAAGAGAACAAATTTGAGGATTCAAAATGATTTTGATACATGTGAGAAAAATCGGATGACTTCCACTGTTAATCTTAAGCCAAAACCTAGGAAAAGGCATTATAACTCAAATCATTTAAGAAATCCCTTTCCTGGAATTAGATGTTTCTCATGTGGCATGCTAGGACACATCTCACACACTTGCACCGTTCATCATAGTACTCATTGGGTGTGGAGACCTAAGATGCATGATTCACAGCATACCTTACCTGCATTACATTCTACTTTTTCTAAGAAGGATCCCAAACCTGTTTGGGTTCCTAAATCTGACTGTTGTTGAGTTTTGCAGGTGTGCTCTCACCAAATCCCTCATGGGAGCATAGGATAACTGGACATAAGGAGGCTTGCAGCTCAAAAATTGCTTAAACTCGCTGCTTTATCACGTGCTTGAAACATTAGTTTTGTGTCTTTTTATTTTATTTTTTTAATTTATTTTTTCTAGTTTTTGTGCTCACTTTGTATTGATTTTAGTTTGCTTTATTTTTCATTTGTTTTGTTTTGTTTACTCGTTGCTCTTTAATTTTGGCCTTCCATATGATTAGTCCTTTCAAACTTTTAGATTTTGGAGTTTTTGGAGATAGTGATTTAGCTTTTCAAAATTGGTTAAAGGGAGTTTTCTGTTGATGTTTTCCCTCCTTCAGACTTTATTTAGTGGTAAGTCTATTGATCAGAAGAAGTATAGAGGCATGATTGGATCTTTACTTTACTTGACTGCGAGCCGACCTGACATCATGTTTAATGTTTGCCTTTGTGCTAGGTTTCAGGCTGACCCTAAGGAGTCCCACTTGACTGCTATTAAGAGAATTTTTAGATACCTTTTGGGGACACAAGGATTAGGGATTTGGTACCCTAGACATAGCACTTCTTTTGAGATTATTGGTTTTTCTGACTCTGATTTTGCAGGATGCAAGGTGGATAGAAAGAGCACTTATGGAACTTGTCAATTCATTGGACAATCTTTGGTCTCTTGGTCTAGTAGGAAGCAAAACTCTGTTGCTCTTTCCACTGCTGAAGCTGAATACATTGCTCTTGGAAGTTGTGTGGCCCAAGTCCTTTGGTTGAAACAACAGGTATTGGATTTAGGATTACATGTAAGTACCATCTCAATCTTTTGTGACAATACTAGTGCCATATGCATCTCTAAGAATCCTATCCAACATTCAAGGACTAAACACATTGACATTAGGCATCACTTCATTAGAGATCATGTGACTAAGGGAGACATTGAGTTACACCATGTGACAACTAAAAATCAACTAGCAGACATCTTTACTAAACCACTGGCCTTCGATACTTTCAGCTCTTTAAGGACCAGATTGGGTGTGATTGACATAAATGCATGAAACTTTTTACTTTCTTTTGTTTTTCTTTCTTTTGCTTTTGTTTCCTGTTTTGTTGTTTTAGTTCTTTTTGTGGGTTTTATTTTTTTTTCCTTTTCGTCTCCTTTACTTAGTTTTCAAAATCATGGCTAATATGGTATTTTATTCCTTGTCCTTGCTTTTAGGAATTTGTAGTCAATATGCTTTTATCTACTCAATCTCTTAGATGGTAGAAATATTTTATGATTGTGTCTCTTTCTCTAACCTATTTTAGTGGCATAATTATCTTCTTTAATAAAAAATCTCTCTCAAGTTAAAGATTGTTTATGGAATTGAGATCTTTTCTTAAACTTGCTTAAAAAACTCTATCTTATACTTATAATGTTTAAAGTTTTTTTTTCACATCAAAATTGCTCGTTACTCTTGTCCTTGATTATTGATTTTGCTTGTGATAACTCTTCCTTTGGTTAGAGAGAGTGCTCCTATTCTCTAATATATGAGAAGATCTATTCACAACTTTGTCTTTAAAAGATCATAAAAGAGACTATAGCTTGCAAAAAAAAAAAGGCCAATGATGCCAATTAAAGATGCGCAAAGCGCCAAATTGAAAAATATAGAATACACAAAGTGTATCAAAAGATGCGCAGTGCGCCAACCAATTGTCAAGAGGCATAAAATGAGCCCACTCCAAAACAAGCTACTCTCTCTTTTTAAATCTTTTAGAACTTAGAAGTGTTGGTTATCAAAGACTTGACTTCGATTAAATTGCGATTGTGATAAATTTACTCTACCTCATTATTGTATGAAGATAGTTTTTTCTTAAGCCAAGTGATAAGTAAATTCCTTTTTTTATCATAACCAATTAATTTCTTGAGTTAGGTCATTGATTTCAAAAGATAATTCTACCCTAAAAAATGTCTGAGCTAAGGGTAGCCATGATCGGATATTCTACTATTCTATAGATTGATGAGCTTATTAACACATTAACTCACAAATTTTTGAATCAATCACATGGAATGCTATATCATGTTCATGCCTTTATTAAAAAAAAAAAAAGAAAAAAAAAAGTGGGTCTCTTTGCTTTGCTTTCTTGAATCCTCCTTTTTGATATGTCAAAAGGGGGAGAAGTTTATGAGGTTCTTTTTTACATCAATCCTGAATTTTTTCCATTAACTGTTTTCGTAGTGGTTTGCCATTATCAAAAAGGGGGAGATTGTTGCAAACCTATTTTCATGGCTTATGTTTTGATGATTGACAAACACTATCTCTCTTGGACTACTTGTTGCTTCTAACTTTTCAGGAATCGAAGATCGGACGATCAAGAGGAAGCCAAGTCCAGGATCGCGTAGGTTTAGGGTTGAGTCAGTCTCTAATTTTATTTTTCACCTTTTGAGTCTACTTGTAATAATCAAAAAGACTGATGCTAAGTAACCCTTCACACACACACACTTGAGAGGCTTAGAAATTCTGTTTTTGCCCACATCGGCCCGGCCGATATTTATATCGTTCGGGACGATCAGCTTAAAACAGAAAGTCTAATTAAGGATTCTTAATTAAGGCAGCCGACATTAACATATCGGCCTGGACGATACGTGTATCGGCCAGAACGATAAGCTCAAAATAGAAAGAGATAGCCGCCTTAGACAGTTTAGGCATACTGAATTTTAAATTATCGGCCAGGACGATTCCAGGATCGGCCTGGACGAAATTACCAAATTATGCCTTAATTGATCAGGAAATCAAGGGAGTAATTAAGGATGATTGATACGATCATATCGGCCAGGACGATCGTGAGATCGGCCTGGACGATCAAGACAAATTTCAATCGGCCAGGATTGTTCCCAGGGCTATGCTCAGGACGATTTACCTCTGATTTGAACTAATCGGCCAGGACGATCGTGAGATTGGCCTAGACGATCAAGCCAAATTTCAATCGTCCAGGAATTTTTCCAGGGCTGTGCTCTGGCCGATCTTCCTTGATTTGTACTAATCGGCCAGGCCGATGTCCATATCGACCTGGACGATAAAGTCGGCTACTTGCAATTAATGAGCTCCTCTTGAGCTCTTCTATTTAAAGAGCTCTTCTTCAACGTTTTTAAAAGACCTTTGGCTGCTGCCTTGACCTGAGAAGACCTTGAGGAGAGAGAGAGGGAGAGAGAGAGGATCTTGTGAGGGGGAGTTTGTGAGGGGATTCATAAGGGTTGCTCAAGGATCGCTCTGCTTGTCTTTCGTTTGGAGTTTCTCGTCCGTGGAAGGGTCGGTAGAGGTAAGGAGTTTTGCCTTTGGTTGTGGTTCTCTGCCAGCTTCAGGAGGAAGCAAAAGGAGGTAGGTTCTCTGCCTTGCCGGGGTGGCAAAAAAGAGTTTCTTGTGAGGGCTTCTCCGCCTAGCTGTGGGGGCTAAAGGAGAGTCATGTTTTGTAGTGCAATACTTGCAGGGTGCCTCCAAGGAGTGGACGTAGGTCGAGTCGACCGAACCACTATAAATCTTGTGTTCTTATTTTTGCTTCCACACTTTTAAATTCCGCATTTGGTTTTGTGGTGTGATTTGGTTTATGAATTTATTTCTTTGTCTTAAGAATTTTTAAAATACCAATTCACCCCCCCCCCCCCTCTTGGTTAACTTGGGACTAAGTTCATAGGGCTTAACATCCCGAACGAACTTTCAAGATGCTGAATCCTTACCTCTACCGACCCTTCCACGGACGAGAAACTCTAGACGAAGAAGAAGCTGAGCGATCCTTGAAGCAACCCTTGTGAATCCCCTTACAAGCTCCCCCTCACAAGATCCTCTCTCTCTCCCTCTCTCTCTTTCTCTCCTCAAGGTCTTCTCAGGTCAAGGCAGCAGTAAAAGATTATTCAAAACGTTGAACAAGAGCTCTTAAATAGATAAGCTTCAAAGGAGCTCATTAATTGTAAGTTGCCGAGAATATCATTTAGGCCGATATGGACATCGTCCTGGCTGATCAATATAAATATCAGAAGATTGGCCAGAGCATCGCCCTGAATGCAAACTTGATGATTTAAAATTGGCTTGATCGTCCAAGACGATCAGTTCAAATCAAAGGAAAATCTTCTAGAGCATCGCCCTGAATTTATGCTGGCCGATATTTATCATCCAGAAGTAACTAAGGTTTTTGAATAGATCATCCTGGCCGATACTGCGATCGTCCAGGATGATATGATCGTATCAATCACTCTTAATTACTTTCTTGATTTGTCTGATTAATTGAGGCATAATTATGAATATCGTCTAGGCTGATCCAAGATCATCCTGGCTGATTACCAAAAATTACAGAATATCTTAATTGTTTATGGCGGCAACTTCTTTCTATTTTGAGCTTATCGTCCTGGCTGATACACATATCATCCAGGACGATCTGCCAATGATGGCTGCCTTAATTAAGAATCCCGAATAGAATCTCTGTTTTAAACTAAATCTTCCCTGCCGATAAAGATATCGTCCTGGCCGATGTGAGTAAAAATAGAAATTCTAAGTCTCAAGTGTGTGTGTGTAGGGTTACTTAGCATCAGTCTCTTTGAACATTACAAATAGACTCAAGAGGAGAAAAAGCAAATTACAGACTGACTCAACCCTAACCTACGCAATCTTGAACTAGCTTCGTTTGTTCGTCCGATCTTTGATTCCTAAAAAGTTAGAAATAACAGGCAGTCCAAGAGAATCAATAGTGTTTGTCAATCATCAAAATATAAGTCATGAAAATAGATTTACAACAGAGGAGATAATCAAAGGGGATTTGAATGAGATTTGAATTCCTTTAACACTTGATGTAATATGGAAAGGGCTTAATTATTAAATTTATCAACCAGGATGACCCATGGTATGGGTTTGGGGTAAAAAAAATTAGTTTCATCAATAGAGTCTTGTGGAGGTGGTCTCATTGGTTAGAATGATCATTTGGGTCAAAATGATGATTTAGATCCAAGGTCTGGGTTTGAGTCTAATGCACTCCTAATGATATTTAGGATGTATTAAAGGAGATTTCATGGTTTGATTTGAATGGACCTTGTTGAAGTTTGGAGGACACTTCAACTTTTCCCTTAAAGAGCATTTTGGTCATTTTGACCTTGGTTAACTGAGGGTCAAACTGGGTCCACCAAAATTCATTTTAATGCTTAATAAGTCATAATTAAGAGTTTGGATATGATTAAAGGTCTTGGGGAATGTATTAAGGTCAACTTCCATAAGGTAGAGGGTCAAGTGGCATAGGCCATAAAAATTTGAAGATTTTGCAACCTTAAGAAATAGATTTAATTTTTGGGGCTAGAGATCTCAAATTGAGCATAAATTTGAAACTTTAATGAGGTTGTAAGACCTCAATGAACTATTATTAAGCCACACTATTTTCAATGTGATGGAGTAGTCGGGTCATTTAACACCAAAGAGATCTTCTTCCAAAAACTCCCCTCAAGATAAACCTTTACATATGGAGGAACTCCAATAAATGTTAGATGGAGGAATTGTGTGGAATTCTCTCTAACACTTCCTTAAAATCCATAACGATCTTCTCCATTTCTCATAAACCTCGCCCTTTCTGTGTCTAGCTCAAGGCTCACTCTTCAAGCTTACTCCAAAAGAAATGAACTCAATGAATGCCGAAAAGACTCTTACAAAGTCTTATGAGAAAGCTTAAATAGATGGTTTTAAAAAACCCTAAAAATTCAATTTAGCCGTCAAAGATCATACAGTAAAATTGTAGGAATGTCTAGTACAATTTGTAAAATTTATCCTAATAGTATTGTAAGATCATCAATATGAATGACCAGTCTGAAAGTTTGTTAGTGATGATATGTCCCGGTGAACTAGCCCAAAGCTAACCAAGAGGGGGCTGAATTGGTATTTTTAAAAAATTTCTCAATAAAAAACACAATCTTAAATCAAACCAAGATTCATCACAAGAAATCAAAGTGCAAAAATTAAATGCAAAAAAAAAAGCAATAAGAAAGAACACAAAGAGATTTAAAGTGGTTCGGTCAACTTGACCTATATCCACACCCCGGAGCCTCTCCACCGGGTATTGCACTAAATTCAATGACTCTCCTTTTTCTTCCACAGTAAGGTGGAGAAGCTTGTAGAAACCTCCTTTTGACCAATACCGATGAGGCAAAGAACTCAACTCCTTTCCCTTCCTCCTGAAGCAAGCAGAGAACCCAACTCCTTTTGCTTCCTCCTAAAGAAGACAGAGAATCCGATCAATCTATGAGTAGACCTCTTTAGAACCACCAAGGAAGAAAGGACAATGATCAGAGAAGATGACTTAGATCCTTGCTTGGAGTAAACTTTATGAAACCCCTCACAAACTCCCCCTCACAAGAACCTCTCTCTCCCTCTCTCCCTTTTTCCCCTATCCTCTTGGCTCTCTCAGGTCAAGACAGTAGCAAGAGATACAATCTTGGGTAAACAAGAGGTCTTATATAGAAGAGCTTCAGATTTTCTCTTAATTGCAACAAACCGACCTTATCGTCCAGGACGACCGGCCGATCATCCCGTACGATCAGTATAAATTCAGCTTAATCAGCCAAGACGATCTGGGAGAGTCTGGATGATTAAAAGTCTTATTTGTTCTGATCATCCAGGATGATAAAAATTCATCCTGTATGATAAATTCAAAATTATTGAGTCTCATCCAGGACATCACCCTGATTGCTTGTCTGGATGATGTAAAGCTAAGCTAATCGTCCAGGTTGATTAGTTCAAAATACCAAACATTATCCAGAACATCACCTTGAATGCATCCCTAGACGATGGAAAAAATAACTGATCATCCAAGACGATATAGGATCATCCCTGACGATTAGTATAAATCATTACACATCATCCAGAACATCGCCCTGGTAATCTAGAATGAAACTAAGGTTTGTTTACTAATAGTCCAAAATGATATGATCGAGTAATTAAATCATATTTTTCTTCCTTAATTGCCATACTAATTTAGGCATAATTATAACACATCATCCAGGATGATATTCTGGATGATGTCCAAAAATAAAACATGCCTAATTAAATCTAGCAACTGATTCTTTCTAATTTGAGCCTATCATCCAAGATAATGTAAATATCATCCAGGATGATTTGCTTAATTGCAGTTGCCTTAACTAGGATGCCCTAATTAGGGTTTCTATTTTTAAGTGATCATCCAGGATGATGTGATAAAAATAAAAAACTATAAAATTAGACAAAAATTTTCCCAAATGTGTGTATGCAAGGTTACTTAGCATCAGGACGAACATTATTTACAATTGACTCAATAAAAGCTAAAAAATAACTTAATTATAGTTTATAAATAGTCTCAATTCTAATCAACCCAATCTTGAGCTAACTTGATTTGAAATTGGCCTTTGTGGACCTGAAACGTTAGTAGGCAAGGCAATCATAGAAAAACAAAAGTGTTATAAATATTTGATATCATCAAAATTATAATTCATGAATCCATATTCGCAACACAATCGTACAGTACAATTAGTTCAATTTTACCTATTAGTGTTATACAATCATCAGTACGAATGACCAATCATGTATTACTTTTAGTTCAACCAAAATGAATTTTGATCATGACAAATCATGGGAAGACCAAATATCTGTTGTCACTTAGTTTTCATAAATATGTTTTTATATCATATGTTTTTTTTTTATGATTCCAAAATATTATTATATTGATTACTGTTTCTCTTAAAAAATATTATAAATATTGCTTTTGTTGTTTATGTGTTCTAATATTTCATGGAAACCATACTAATTAGTTGAAGACTTCAAGATAGATTAGACTTGGATTAATTGTATTTGAAGTTTGTACTTTTTATACTTACTTGACTCTGAGAGAGTGCTAGTGAGAGAAAGTCTGGGAATTTGGAAAGAATACATTGATTTTTCAAATTTCTTTTATTCTGTCGATTTCGCAGCTATTTCGAAAGGCCGTTCTCTACTGTCTCACCGGCGGATCTAGCTTACGGTGATGGAGGGGAGGCGCCTGGCTTTGTTTGAGGCCTGGGTAAATATCCAAAGAGGGCTTAACGTTCCTGTGCAATCATCTTCAGAGGTTTTTAATGGAGGTTAGAGGGCTGCATCAATTCTCAGTGGTCAGTTCAACAAAAAGCCATTGGTGATCAAGGAGGGTGGACTGTTGAACAACAAAGCGGCATTAGTGGTAATTGGAAAAGGCAAGGAGGTAATCAGGGAAGAGGAATTTTTAAGCCCAAAGAAGTTAAAAAGAGCATCTGGCTTTAAGGAGGTGATGGAGATTCTGAGTGTGGAAGCTTCCACGTTGGCTGGAAGAAAGAATTATTCTAATAAAGGCTTCAAATCGATATCTCTTGCTTCACCAATTATGTGTAAAAATGTTGAGCTAGCACCGATTGAAGTCAATAAGTTTGATAAAAATAAGGTGAATGAAGAATTTCCTCTGTTGGTTGCAGTAAATGTTGATAAACAGAAAAACATTGATGCTTGTATCAGCATTCCTGCGGATAATAGTGATAGAAGGGAGGTGTCTTCTATCTGGACGAAGAAACAAAACATAAGGGTGGACAAACTAGATCTTGGGTCCTTTCTAACTGAAGATGGAGGGACTATCCTGCTTCATGCAGAGATGAAAGTAACAATGCAAAGAAACTGGATTATGCTCTTGTGGTGAAAGTGTTTGGGGATAACATAATGTTATCATCAGTAAGTATTGAACTAAGGAAGCAATGGAGCAGATTTGGGAAGTTTAACATTACTGGTTTGGGCATAAGATCGGTGCTATGTTTGTTTGAAAATTCAGTAGCTATGGAAGAAATTTTGACATGAGGACCATGGTATGTTAGGGGCCATGTGGTGGGTTTGGATAAATGGTCTCCTTCATTTTCTCCATCTTCTATGAATAGGATTTTAGCTCCCTTATCGATAAGATTACAAAACTTACCATTACAATGTTGGGATGACATCAACATTTGCAGGATTGCATCTAAGGTGGGTAAGCCATACTTGCTTGATGGAAACATGTTTCAATGGGGTAGAAGAGAATACGCTATAGTTTGCGTTTGAGTTCCCTTGAATGAGAAATTACCCTTTGGGGTATGGGTGGAAGGATTATCTGGAAAATTTTTCTAGAAAATCGAATATGAGGGCATCTCAAAATTATGTTATGAATGTGGCATAATAGGTCATATCTTATCAGAATGTAAGGGCTCTAAGAAGAAGGATGTAAAGTGCTATGAAGATCCTGATTCGATCAGGAATGTTAAGGAATAATCAAACTCAATTGAAGTAGGATGTTCAAGTCAGCAATGTGTAGAAACTAGCTATGGGCTATGCATATGCTTCAAGTAAACTATGGAAGGAAGGGAAAAAGAAATGGAGCTGCTGTAAGGAAAAGGAAAACTACAGAAATAGTTTTTGTTCCCAAATAGAACTCTAAAGTATTGGAGAATGAGCAAGATCTTCTAGATAAAGTCCCGAAGCCAGCTCAGGAAGAATCAAAGCACGAAGAGAAGGATCAGGTACAGCAGGAAGAAGTCTTGGTCAGTGCAGAAAATACTGAAATTGTAACTGAAATGGCTCAGGTATCAGTTACAAAATTTGATGTTCCTACACTTAATAAATTTAGCATTTTATCTGATATGGAAGATAATATTTTGAATGAGTATGTGGAGGAGAAGGGTGGTAATGAAATTGAATAAGTTGAAATACTTATTAATCTGGAGCCAGTTGCAATAGAAAGAACTTTAAAAAAAAAATCAGGAGCTGATGGTGGGATCTGAAGGGCCTAGCAAGGAAATTTCCCTGGAAGTAAAAGTAGTGGAGAACTCTTCTTCAGGAAAGAAAGGAAAGTTGCATAAAGAGCTGAAATCCCTAGGGTCAGGTAACAATGTTAATCATAATAGGAAGTTAGAGATTGGTAGAAGAAAAAAGGGTGGGGATCCTTCCCCTTTATTTAAACAATGACATCATTAGCTTTTTGGAATTGTAAAGGGGCCAAGAAGAGAGAGGCTGCTCTATATCTCAAGGATTTTGTAAGGGAAAATTATGTTTTATTTGTAAGACTTGTTGAAACCAAAGTAAGTTCGTTGGAGAATCTATAGATTTTGGGCTTTTTCGGTGATAAATGGGAATTGTTTATGGTTCCATCTGATGGCCTTTTGGGAGGCATTTTGGTTCTTTGGAGGAAGGATTTGGCGTCATTTCAGTGTTGGAAGTTTCTTCACAAGTCATCATTGGAAATCTGGAAATTTTAAATAGAGGATGCTGGTTTGTATCTGCGGTATATGGGAGTAGGAATATGTTGGATAGGAAGTCTTTATGGGAGAATTTGGAGAAGGTGTATCTATTAATAAACCTGTAGTTATTAGGGGAGACTTCAACTGTATTTTGTCACAGGAGGAGAAGAGAGGAGGCAAGAAATTTGTATTCTCTCAAGGTGCCAAAGATATGAATACGTTTATGAGCAACAATGACTTTCATGAAGTTGGGTTTATTGGACCCAAATTTACTTGGTGCAATAACAAATCTGGAGGGGACCATATCTTAGAAAGATTGGATAGATGTCTTATAAATTCTATTGCAATGAACTCCATTCATCTAGCCTTGGTGAAGCACATGTCATGTATTGCATCGGACCACTGCCCAATCATTTTGGAGGTGTTCAAACTAGTGAATTCTCACTACAAAGGTATACATTTTGAGGATGTGTCGGCAACTTATCATAGGGCTTTTGCTATTGTTGAAAAAACATGGAAGAAGTGTAGGGGAAGTGATCCAGCCATTTCCTTAAACTTGAAATTTAATAGAACTCTAAAGGCCTTATTCTACTGGAGCAAGGCTAAGTTTAAAAGTTTAAATGTGCTGAGAGAGTCCTTGAAGAAAGAAATCTATAATCTATAATTAGAAGAGGCTGAGGGGCTGCTCAATGAGGCAAAGTTGTTGTTACTCAACTCAAAGATAAATGAGTTGAATTGTACTCTAGCTAGACTTAATATTTGGTGGAAACAAAGAGCTAAGGCTAGGAGGTTGGAGGAGGGTGATTCAAATTTTGCTTTCATTCACTCATTTGCAAATGCTAAAAGAAACTCAAATTGGATTAAACACATTAAAAATGAAGATGGTGTCTTGACAGACCAGCTCTCAGAAGTGGAAAGTATTTTTTTAGATTTTTTCAAGTCAAAATGGAGGCACAGAGACTGTGTGGTGGAAGGCTGGCCGAAACCATTTGTTGTCTTGGAGATAGCTGATCAACTCAAATTGGATGCAGAATTTACTAAGGAAAAACTTCAAGTTGTGGTGGACAATTTGGGGAAGAACATCTCACCAGGCCTAGATGGGATCACCTTCTCGTTTATTAAATGCTTCTGGAAGGTAATTCAATAGGATGTCTAGAATGCTATTGAAAGGTTTCTCAAAATAGGAATTATGCATCACAATTGGAAGGAGAAGTTAAAGTGTTAATTCCTAAAATGCAAAGTCAAATTTATCCAAAAAACTACTATCCAATTAGCCTATGCATGACCACTTATAAGTTAGTAGCAAAAAATTTGCTTAGCATATTGGAGATGGTGATTTACAAGGTTATTTCAAGTAATCAAGTGGCTTTTTTAAAAGGTAGATCATTATCGGATCATGTTCTCTTGGCTCAAGAGGTTTTCAACAAAATTCGATGCTCTAAAGTAAACAAAGGGTTTTTGGCCATCAAAGTTGATATGGAACATGCATATGACAGTATGGGTTGGCGGGCTTTGAGGCAAGTGCTTCTCCACTTTAAATTCCCTAGCAAATTTTTGGGTTTGATTATGAGTTAAATTTTGGATCCAAAGCTTTGTATTTTGATCAATGGGAACAAATCGAAATGGATTGAAGCTAGGAGTGGGTTTAGACAAGGGTACCCCCTATCCCCTTTTCTTTTTATATTATGCTCCCAAATCTTATCTGATGCTTTTTATCAAAGTGGAAGGAAGATGTGTATTCAAATTGCTTCTAAAGCACCCAGAGTGTCTCATTTGCTTTATGTAGATGATATTCTAGTTTTTTCTGAAGCCAACTTAAAGAGGATCAAAAAGGTGAAAAAGATTTTGAATAATTTCTGCAAATGGACTGGGCAAAAGGTGAATTACCAAAAATCAATGATGGTGTTCGAGAAAAGAGTAAACCGAAGGAGGAAGAAGGAGATTGAAAATGAATTGAGGTTCAACTCTGTTAGGGAAACGAACTACCTTGGTATAAAGCTAACTCTTAGGAGGATGGTGGGACCGGATTTTCACAATCTTATGGAAGTAACTATGATTAAATTAAATATTTGGGGGAAGAACTTTATCTCATCTGAAAGTAAAATGGTATTGATAAAATCAGCTTTCTTATCTCTTTTAATTTTCTTATCAACTCTATCCTTGGTGCCATTGGGGATCTTAAAGGACTTTGATAAAATGTATAGAACTTTCTTGTTGAATAAGAAGAATGGGAATTTGGGAATGCATTATGTATCTTGGAAGAAGTTATGTCAACCAAAACAAAAAGGAGAGAGAGGTCTTTTTTCAGCAGTTTCTAAGGTGGGACATCTTAGGGCCAAGTTTGCATGGGAATTCTACATGAAGCCGGAATCTTTACTCAATTGTATCCTAAGAGCTAGATGTGGAGATGATTTTTGGAAGAATCAAGGGAAGAAAGAGAGTTCTTCAACTTGGAAAATATTATGTAATGGAGCTAAATATCTTACAAATATTGTGAGATTGAGGATCTTTAATGGGAATTCGATTAATTGGCTGCATGATGCATGGATATTGGATAAGAATATCTCTAAATGGCCAACATTTGTAAGCAATATGGAGATCAGCAATTACAGCTTGAACTTCTTTATCTCAGATGTCAAATGGATCATGGATCATCTTCAAATGTTTTTTGGAAGGAAACTGATTGAACTCATTTTACAATTACTAATTTATATTAATCAAGGATCAGATCAAATAGAATAGAAGTGGATAGCAGCAGGTCATTCCATGGCTGTAATTTCATAGGATTCATTCATAAGGATGATGCAGATTGTGAATTCTGGAAATGGTTGAAGAAAGTTAATCTAAGGCCAAGGGTTGAGCTGTTTTGGTGGAGATTGAATAAGGAGGTCATTCCAAGCAACTCATTCCTTTTACATAGAAAATTGATTTATTATAGTGGTTGTCCGAGAGGGTGTGATGAAGAGGAGGATAATAATCATATTACTGGAGTTTGTGGCAAATTGTGGAGGGTGATAGTATGGCTCAAAAGATGGGGGTTTCATGTACCTCAATTTGGGAGTTTTGCTGAATGTTTAAAAGAGTTAGAGAGGATGTCAGCTATGAATCTGATCATTCTGAACATTTATTGCACTGTAGTTTTTCTGGTATGGAAGAGCGGGAATTTGCTGGTTCATGAAGGAAGAGAAGACTCAGATATATATATATATATATATATATATATATATATATATATATATATATATATATATATATATATATATATATATATATATATATATATATATTGTAGCTAACTCTATATGTATGGCTATTGTAACACAGGCAATCAATATCCAATCGGACAACTGAGATGTCAGTCAGTGTAAGCTATTTTCTTCCTGGCATCTTCCTCCACCCGGATGGATAAAGATCAATGTGGATGCATCCTTAAGCAGCAACTATATGGCCAGAGCTGCTGGAGTTTGTAGAGATGATAAAGGCAGGATGTTACTTGCATTTGGAGCTCAATACTTACATTGGGACATTGGCCAATTGGAACTACAAGCGGTATACATGATAAAGGAGTTCATACAAGATTGGATGGTGGAAGCACAAGGTGTTATTATTGAAGGAGATAACTCAACATCATCAAGATTCTTCAATAAGCTTTGAAGAGATTGAAGAATAAAGAAATAATTGAAGATGAGTTATCCTTCATTAAAGAATTCAGTTAAGTTTCTTTTAGTTTTACTACTAGAAATTGTGATAAATTAGTAGATTGTTGCACTTATTTAGCTTTGAGCAAAAGTTTTATTTGGCATGATCTAACTAATATTGAGATTCCTCCTTCATTCTTATATATTTTGAAGGAGGAATTCAATTCGTTAGTTTTGATTTAGTAGGTTGTAATAACTTTTTTCCATTTCTAATGCAAGGATGTATTTTTCCTCAAAAAAAAAAAAGACTACGAGAGCGTGTGACTGTAATTCGGTAAACATGCACACACACTAGGAGAGTGTAAAAACTTATAACTTTTTTAAATCTAATCCTACTTTATGATATTAGATCGTACTGGATAAATTGGTATGAGCTTTCCTCCAGAAGCAATTAATAAAAGCATGGCTGGAAAAAATTTCTAATTATTTTTCATACTGTATGAAGTTGCCTTCTTATAGGTGACTTCCATAGTACAAAATTGATGGATACATTTTCGTCCATACGAACAAGTAAATTTTTTGAACTATTCATCCAAGACGATCTTGGGTTCATACATATGATTTCCAGAGTACGTACTTAATGCATATATTTTTGTCCATACGAATAGGTAAATCTTTTGACTTATTCTTTCAGGATGATCTTAAGTTTATGCAAATGATGTCTAGAGTACAAAATTCATGCATACATTTTTGTCCATACGAATAGCAAAAATTATTGAACTAATTGTACTAGATGATATATGGTTCATAATGTACGATATGCATGTATGAAAATGTTTCATGTAGGATCAAATGAGTAAACTTTGAATTGTTTGTATGTATGATTTTTTTTTCGATCATACTGTATGATCATGGACGATCAAGATAAAAAATTTAAGTTTTCTAGATGATTTTTCATGCCTTTCCTATATATAGTCTTTAAAAATCATTTTAGATAAATCTAATCTTCATGATTTCTTTGAGAGCAAGTGAAAGGGAGATTTGGGAGTGTTTGAGAGAGAGAGTTCTTGCAAGTAAAGTGTGAAGGGTTCACAAGGTTACTCAAAGGTGAGAATCTCTTTGTTTAGGTTTTCAATTCTCTACCTTACTTCTTTCAAGTTGCTCAGGAGAAGATCTTTGGAGAAGATTTAGAACTTTGCTGACACTTGGAGAGTGTGAAAGGATGACGGTACTCTGCCAACTCTTGGAGGGTGTGAAAGGATGACGGTACTCTGCTGACAATTAGAGGGTGTGAAAGGAAGACGGTACTCTGCCACACCTAGGATTGATGGAAAAAGGGTATTTGTAAAGGCTTCTCCACCTTGCTATGGGAGCAAAAGGAGAGTCACTTTGGTAATGGTGCAATACTTAAAGAGGGAGTCTTCAGGAAGTGGATGTTGGTTTAGTTGGACTGAACCACTATAAATTACTGTGTTATTTTTATGTTTTCACATTTTTATTTTCAGCAATTTTTTTTTTTTTATGGTTGAAAAGTTTATTTTTAAAAAAATGATCAAATTGTGTTAAAGTTATTAAATGGTTTACGTAAAACTCCAATTCACCCCCTGCTTGGTTAGCATTGCGATAATTACTATAGGTCTAACAACCTATAAGACTTTTCAAGTTATATCAGAGAATTATTTCAAAAATTAAGGTTTAGAAAACTTTTTAAAAATTGAACAAACTACTTTAGGAAACTGTAACACACCTGAAGGGTATTCGATCACTAGACCCCCATTATTTAATAATATCCCTTTCGATTTTTAGAAAACACGAATGTCTACTTTTCTTCAATTGCTAGACTATTGATGTGGATTTTAGTACAAGAAGGATACACTAGGCAAACTAGACTTGTAGATAGCATTAGAATAGAAATATTATTTGCTGACTGGATTGTAGAAGAAAAAGACTTAGCTAAGTTAAATGCAAAATGTTTAAATCTAAAGACTACATACATATTTCTACCTGTAAAAGTGGAAAAGAAATTTGGGATAAATTTTGTATCATATATGAAGGGACTAATGAAGTGAAACAGTCTAGATTAAATATTTTGTTGCATGATTATGAACTATTTTGCATGAAATCAAATGAATCGATCACTAACATGTATACATGTTTCACTCAAATAGTTACCTCCATGCATGCTTTAGGTAGGGAATTCAAAAATGCAAAAAAGTGAATAAAATACTTCGTTGTTTGCTTACTTCTTATGATATGAAAATAACTACTATTATAGAGTCTAAGGATTTAACTGTTTATTCTATTGAAAATCTTCTTGGATCGCTAATTTCTTAGAAGCAAGGAATGACTCAAAGACAGATTGATGGAGGAGAGAAGTGAAAGGAGAAGAACATATCATTGAAAGTGGATGACTTAGAAAGTTATCAGTCTCAGTCTGAGGATGAAGATTACATTGCTTTAATGACAAGGAAATTAAAGAGTTTTTTAAAGAGGAAGCAAAGGAGACGTTAGTAGTGGAATAAAGGTAAGTTCCATAAAAAAGTTTAAGCTTCTAATAATGTAATTTGCTATAAATACAGGAAGCCTAGACACATTAAATGTAAATGTTCTAATCTTAAAGGCAATCCTAAAAAGGAGAACGTGGAGGAGAAAAAAAAAAGTGAGGAAGGGATTGTACAAAGCTTTTTGGGCAGACTAAGCTTCAGATTCATCAAAAATAGAAGTAGAGGAAGAAGTCACCAACCTGTGTTTAATGGCTAACAAGCTTGATCAGTCAGATTAAAAAGAAAAATGCTCTCATATAAGACCTCGTGAGAGCATTTGGTATATGGATAGTAGATGTTCAAAGCATATGACTAGAGATATGACACAATTCATATCGTTGGAAGCTAGGAATGGAGGCAAGGTTACATTGGGAGATAATACTACTAGGAAAGTTGTAGGCACATGTATGATGAGAAACTTGAACAATTTTTTTCATTCAGAATGTTTTACTTATTGAAGGCTTAAAGTATAATATGTTGAGTATTAGTCAGCTTTGTGATAATAATTATAGTGTAAATTTTTTTTTTCAGTGGCTACATAATAAGCTAAAATGGAATTTATATTTTGAATGAAATAAGTGTAAATAATATATACATGCTTGATTTGAATTATATTAAATCTCCTAATGATTTTTGTTTGAAAATAATTTTTGGTGAATCATGATTATGGCATAGGAGACTTTGTCACACTAGTATGAAAAATCTTAGTAAAATTACCCAAAAAGAATTTATTAGAGGAATACCTAAACTAGACTTTACTAAGGATCACTATTGTGATACATGTCAACTAGGAAAATAGGTGAAGTCCTCATTTCATTTCCTTAATGATCTTAGAACAAGTAAACCATTAGAGATTATTCAAATGGATATTTTTGGACTGGTTAGCACTATAAGTCTAGGAGGTAAAGTATTTGGATTTATAATTATTATTAATTTTCCTGGGTTTACTTGGATTAAATTTTTATTTCATAAGAGTGAATCATTTGAAAAATTTAGAAATTTTAGCACTTGGATTCAAATGAAAGTAGGGTGTGAGATCTTATCAATTCAAAGTGAGTATGGAGCTAAATTTTAAAGAGTTTTCTAAAGAGAAAGGAATTGATTACAATGTTTTAGCACCTATAACCCCTTAGTAGAATGGGGTAGTAGAAAGGAAGAATAGAACATTAATAAAATCCACTAGAGCCTTGATGGCAGAATATTCACTTCCAAAATATTTTTGGGCTGAAGCTATCAGTACTACATGTTATGTTCTAAATAGGATGAACATTAGATCAAAATTAATTAAGACACCCTATGAACTTCTTAAGTGTAGAACACCAAATTTATCACATTTTTTGCATGTTTTTTTATGTAAGGTGTTCATACATAATAATGGGAAAACTCTTTTAGGAAAATTAGATCCAAAATCTGATGAAGTAATTTTTCTTGGATACTCTAGTGTTAGAAAATCTTATAGAGTTTTTAACCAGAGAATTTGGTAGTTGAGGAGACCACGCATGTTATTTTTGATGAATCTGACATTTTGGAAGAGCTAAGGTTGGAAGATGATCATATTGAAAATAACTCCCAAGGAATTGAAAAGATGAATTTGGAAGAAAATGTGGAAAAAGAAAACCTTTTGCCTAGAGAATGGAAATTTTTTAAGAATCACCCTAAGGAATTAATTTTATGTGAACCTAATAGGGTGTTAAGACTTGGCATGGATTTAGTGAAGAGGTGAATCATTCTATTTTTATATCAATGGTTGAACCCACAAATATAACTCAAGCACTTTCAGATGAATTTTTTATTTTGGCCATGCAAGGAGAATTGAATAAATTTGAAAGAAATGATGTTTGGGAATTAATTGAAAGGGCTATGGAACAAAGTGTTGTTGGAATTAAGTGGGTGTTCAAAAATAAAATGAATGATTAAGGAGTTGTGATTAGAAATAAGGCGAGAATGGTAGCTAATGGGTATAATAAAATAGAAGGGAATGACTTTGGAGAAACTTTTGCCCCTATAGCAAGACTTGAAGCAATTAGAGTTTTGCTAGCCTTTACCTATTTTAAAGTATTTAAATTATATTAAATGGATGTCAAAAGTGTCTTTTTGAATGGGGTGATACAAGAGGATGTTTATATTGAATAATTTTTGAGTTTTGAAAATTCTAAATTCCCTAATCATGGGTTTAAATTGAGAAAGGCATTATATAGACTGAAATAGGTATCTAGAGCTTGGTATGAGATGTTAATCCCTTTCCTATTAGAGAGAATCTTTATGAATGGAAGTGTGGACACCACTCTCTTTTTCAAGAAAATAGGAGATAATATACTCATTATATAAATATATGTTGATGACATCATATTTATATCTACAAATAAAAAATCTTTGTGATGATTTTTTCAAAAAAATATGAGTAGTGAATTTGAGATGAGTTTGATGAAAGATTTGAGTTATTTTCTTGGTTTTAGAATTAAGCAAAATGAGGAAGGAAATTTTCTTTGTCAATCTAAATATATTAAGGACATTCTCAAGAAATACAAAATGGACAATACTAAACTTATAACTACACCAATGAGTTCCTCTGTACAGTTGGATAAAGACCCTAAGGGAAAATCTATTGATAAAAAAAATTAAAGGGATTTTTGGATCATTGCTTTACTTGACAGATAGCATACAAGATATAATGTTTAGTGTTTATTTATGTGCTAGATTTCAATATGATCCAAAAAAATCACATTTGACAGTAGTAAAAAGAATTTTGAGATATCTTTTGGGAACTCAAATTTAGGGATTAGGTATTATAATCTTAACTCTTCATACAAAATTATTAGATATTCTAATTCATACTTTATAGGTTATAGGTTTTATCAAAAAAGTACATTTGAGACTTGTCAATTCATAGGAAACTCTTTAGTTTCTTGGTTCAGTAGGAAATAGAATTTAGTAGCCCTATTTACTACTAAAGTAGAATACATTGCCTTAAGTAGTTATTTGGAACAAGTTCTTTGGTTGAAATAATAGTTGATTGATTTAGGATTTTCAATTGGCATAATTCCAACCTTTTGTGATAATACTAGTGTCATTTGCATTTTAAAGAAAGATATTTAACATTCTAGAACCAAGCATATAAATATAAGGCATCACTTTGTTAGAGATCATGTAGTTAAGGGAGAGACTGAATTGAATTATGTTACTATGAAAAATCAACTTACAAATATTTTTACAAAAATACTAGTCTTTGACACTTTTAGTACCTTAAGAATCCGGTTAGGTATGATTGATCTTAATGCTTAAACAAAAATTTCTACAAACTTGATGTGTTATATATTTGTATGATTAGTTTGTCTTTATTTGTTTGTTGTATTTGACGTTGTGAATTTAGTTGTGTATTTCTTTGTTTTTGCTTTTGTGTTTAAAAATTAAGAAAAAATAAATGAATGATTAGTTTTTTAGGAGTTTTTTTTATCTTGATGCCTTATTTTTTAATTTTTATTTGTACTGTACTTTTTCATTATGTATGAATTCTATAGCATGTGCATGGTAGGTTTTGGAATTGAGCACGCAAAACAAAGTTTTTCATAGGGTTTGTATTGTATGATTATGTCATCATAAAATACGGTTTGTACAAATATGTCTGTATGCATGGGGACAGTTTTACTAGTTAGGGTTAGTTATTTATTGCTGATCATACATATGAAATTGTTTTTATCTGTATGATTCAGATGTCAATTTCTGTGGGTGACAAATCTAACCATCATTAAAACAATCTTTAATATTCTGATCATCCTGGATAAACACATGTTTATCTGTACGATCGAGTGGTCAAAAGCATATACGAAAGAACACCTCAGAAATGGCTTTTTATGAAAGTTGTTTCTTTTTTATCCATTTTCATTCGTATGTACAAAAATATTTTCATCCTGTATGATTTTACAATTGTATGTACGATCCAAATTTCATACAATATGAATATTCTTTTTTTCTTTAAATAGAAGGGTCTTTGAAATTATTTTCATTCACTTTCATATCCATTTCAAAATCCTCTAGAGCCCTTGTCTTAGAAATGACTAGATCTAGCAAATGACCTTATGGTTCTAAGGATTCTTCTTCTAAAAGTGGTGTAGATTACAACTTCCTATCTAAGAAGAATGAGGATGCCTATTTTAGGTATATTACTGTCAAAGTCGCCATTACTAAACTTCTCATTCAGGATGATCTTTATTTTTCAATAATGCCTATGTTTGCCTCGACTAAACTTTCCCTCATTCTCACTCTCATTTATGCCTACCACAAAGAAACCTTCCAATACTTCTTGCCCAATATGAGAGTTAATGAAGACCACTCCAGGATAACTTCTTATGTACAAAAATGACATGTAGAAATAACCAAGGAAGATTTAGGCAACTTTCTTTATCTGAGAACCCAGGGGATTCGAGCCCACACTTTCACCACTAGAGCTGACTATGTCTAGTCTGAAATTAATAAAGTTTTAAGAGGTGTCTCCCAAGTTAGTCTTTTTGCTCGAGTTTATATATACTTTGAATCAAAATGCATGGATCATCCAGCATATTTTAAGAACTTTAATTATTCCTAAACTCCACTCTTGTCCACAGTCACCTACCTGATTATGATTGAAAAGCCCTTTAATGAAGCCCAACTCATTATGGACTACTTGTACAACCTTTCTGAAATTGGACTTTCACATCCTAAGAGGAGGAAAAATGTGGTTTTAGGATATTTAGTTGCATATGTCCTTCATAAGAAGTACAATATGATTCATCCTAATCCTCCTACTTAACTACCAATCTACTTCAATGATGCCTCTTTTTGGGCACTTTTTGGGAGAGATTAGAATTCTGATAGTGATGATTCTGAGGGAGAAGAAGGAGCTCCTGCACCAGCTCCAACACCTACATTAGGACCTGACCAAAAACTAATTTCAATAAATGATCCAGTAGTTTGATCATTTGTGTTGATTCTTGATTAGGTTGTTAAACCTAAACTAATGTTCCACGACTAACCAAGAGGGGGGTGAATTGGTAATTTAAAAAATCTCTTGGATTTTAAAATTTGAAACTATTGATTTACAAGGCAAGTTAATTAAAGTTTTTAAAATAAAACTTTTTAATCATAGAAAATAACTTGTAGCACATAAAATTTGGAAATTTAAAAGACTCATAAATTTATAATGGTTCAATTAAACATGACCTGCATCTACTCCCTAAAGACTCCCTCTTCAGGTATTACACTATTACAAAAAGTGTCTCTCCTTTTCCCCCCACAGCAAGGTGAAGAAGCCTTTACAAAAATCTCTTCCACCAATCCCTGGTGCGGTAAAGAATTATCGTCTTTTTACACTCTCCAATTATTGGAATAGAACCATCATCCTTTCACACTTTTCCAAGTGTTAGAAGAGAACCATCATCCTTTCACACTCTCCAACTGTTAGTAGAGAACCATTGGTTGTTCACACTCTCCAAGTGTCTGTAGAGAACTAGATTTTCTTCAAAAATCTTCTCACAAGCAATCTAGAAAGATAAGAGGAAGAGTGAGAAACACAAATCACATAGAGATCCTTACCTTTGAGTAACCTTATGAACCCTTCACAGTCCACTAGCAAAAAATCTTTCTCAAACACTCTCTCACCTTATCTTTAATTTGCCCTTAAAAAATCACAAAGACAAGACTTTTTCACATCAATTTTAGTGGACTTTTTATACTCAAGACATGAAAAACCATCCAGAAAACTGAATTTTATAATTTTGAGCATACACAATCGTATAGTACTATCTGATTTTGTATGTATAAACAGTTCAAATATTGTTGCGTATAAATCTATCGTGAATCAATACAAAATTATTTCATACCCGATCATCGTCCGGTACGAACCAAGTTTTTTTGGGATGAACATGTAGAAAATTTTCAAAATTCATCTATATGAAAAGGAACCCAAATATTTTATGCTCTGGATGATGTATATATGATGACGTCATTGTCTGGTACAATCAGTTAAAAAATTTACAAATTCATTTGAATGAAACGTCGCGATGAAATAGGACCTCACAATTTTGTACTCTAAAAGGCATGTACGAACTGGGTTCGTACAGTACGATCCATACTTAGAAAAAAATATTTTTGAGTTAGAACGGACCCGTCAATTTTGTACTCGTGAAAGCATGTACTAACTAGGATCATCCCGTATGATTCAAACTTAGAAAAATTTATTTTTGAGCAAACAAGGACCTGTCCATTTTATACTCAGAAAGGCGTGTATTAACTAGGTTCGTACATTATGATCCATACTTAGAAAAAATTTTATGTATGTTTGTTCAACTGGTCATTAGGAAAAATAACTGACGAAATTGTCCTGTACGAATGGATATTGTACAGCACGATCAATTTAAAAAATGAGAATTTTAAACTCTCCCCCGATGTGTGTGTGCTTATTTATTCAAATATAATCATACTCTCTCAAACTTAATAAAATGAAAAATATATACTTCAATTATAATAAACTCTAAATTCATCTTGATTTGAAGTCTAATATAATCAAGAGTATGATTTTTCTAAAATGTTCGTACACAAAAAAAAATTCTTCCAAAATATCTTAAGAGAAATAATAATCAAATCAATAATTTTTGGAATCATCAAAAACATACAAGTTGCAAGAATATTAAACATGCAAGAACTAAGTAGCAACAATCTCAACAATCTCACCTTTTTTTATGATGGCGAAACAATTATTATTTGAGTAAAATTGAATACCCTAAATCTCTCTTTAACTCCCCCTAAATGAATAATCATGTGAATATAAGGAATTTTTTTAAGAATAAATCAATTTTTTAATTGTTCATAAACTCACACAAAATACTTCAAACAAAAAAATAGAACAACACAAAGAAAAAATAAAAGAACACTAACAAACAAAATAATCAATGCAAAATCAAAAGTTAAACAATATTTCTCCTCCTTTTTTACAACAACAAAAAGAAGGAAGAAGGGAAAGTTGAAATGAAAGAAGTCATATGAGAAACCTTTAATAATTTATCTTGAAAGAGATTGAATTATAATTGCAATAACAAAATTAATATCCATTAGATAAAAATAAAGATTCAAAATAATTTAAATTAAAATGTAATATAGACAGAAAAATAGATCAAAGTCATGAAACATTCTAGACAATTAGATAAGGAGAATTATTGCAAAAGTGACAAAATGAAGATTAGTTAAATTCAATTTCTAATAAAAATCATAATTGAATATTAAATTGATTTGAATTTGAAGATTAAATGATAAAGGAAAGAACATATTTATTTGGTGACATTGCCCATCTTTTTCAATTATTTGTGGCACACTTTATGCAACTTTTTGTATTTGGGCTCACTACAGGAAAAACGCCGAAATCCGGCGGTTTTTTCCGGCGGTTACGCTAGATTAACCGGCGGTTTTATGAACTACCAATGGCTTTGCGGCGATTTTCAAGCCGCCGGAAAAAATCGCGTAGGAAACATGTACCGGCAGTTTTTTACCGGCGATTTTTGTTGGCGGCAGTTTTCCGGTGGCGTATACCACCGATGACAACCAGATTTGGAACCGGTGGTTTTCCAACCGTTACGCTACCGGTTATCTGACCGACGGTCATATTACCGACGGTCTTCCGACGGTTTAGGTGGGCGTCATTTTTTTCTTAAACTGCCGGCAAGCGCCGGTAGACCGCTGGTTTCTTTAGTGGCAATAGCCGGCGGTTCGAGCCGTCGGTATTACCGACGATGTAAACCTCCAGATGTTCACCGTAACACCGCCGATGGCCGTCGGTAACTGCCGATAATAAATTGGAAGTGTAATGCCATTACCGGTGGCTTGTCATTGGTCGTCTGGTATAATAGTTTCCCGCGGCCAAACCGCCGGTTAGCCGTCGGAAACCTGTAGCACCTGCAAAAAAAAATTGATAGCATCCCCTCTATTTGAGGGAGGTTCACCCTAAAGTCTAAACCTGCAGAAAGAGCAAGATATGTTGGGCAACACGCTGCTATATTCATCAGAACCATAAATTATAAATACAATCACAAGCTCATCATAAGATTACAATCACAAGTTCACAAGTAAGTTCATGATAATGTTACAATCACAAGTTCAGAAGTTCACAAGTTCTAATTAATACAATCATCAAACATAAAAAATATCTAATCCTCATCTGTATCCTCACTGTCTGCAGATGGCTGCTCCTGTTGGTCCTTCTTCCTCTGTTTTTCAGCTCTATAGGATTGCAACTCTGCTTGCATTTCATTCTAAACTTTTCTCATTTCTTCAATGTCTCTAGATTGAACCCTTTTTATCTCTTCAATCTCTCTAGTAAGCGCTGCAACCCTCTCGCTTACAGATTCTTCAGCTCCACTTGGATCATGAAATGCAGAGGTGTATGAACTGCCCTCAATAGCTAAAGCCTATGAACCCATGCCATATACCCTCCCCCTCTGTCTTCCACCAACAACTTTTGACCATGTTTGATACTCAGAAATGTGGGCCGATCCAGAAGATGATCCCTTGCCAGTGGACTGCCGACTTTCTCTAGCTCGTACGAAATCATCCTGTGAGTTACAATTAGTTTTATTAAAATAAATTTTTATTCTAAAACTCCAAAAAATTTTACTCACATGAGCCTTCTTAGACTTCTCATCAACCCACTGATGGTCAGCTTGATGTTGATGAGTTCTTGTATGCAACTCCAATGGTGTTGGCTCCCGACCAAGGTGTTTTTTTTGAAAATTTAATACTTAGTTATACTAACATAAATATATGTAATAAACCAATTCAAAACACTTACCAGTCGCCGCCTATGTTCCGTATGAGGTACAGATCCACCAGTATGAAGAGAGCTTCCTAAACCGCCACAGTCAGAGGCTCTGTTTTGTTTATTCTGCTCTCTCATTTTTATAAACTCAGGGGTAGCCCAAACACTACTCAAATCAGGCCAAACGCCCTCTCCAATCCAATTAGGACATTGCCCGGACTTTCGAATGTCCGTGAACATGTCTCTGAGACGGGTCGCTCCTCTCCTCTCAAAATTTGATCTAATCCTCGTGCTGTACTCAGGCAACCACCTAAATTCTTTCTGTAAAAATTTAGGCAATATCAAAAAGATTAGTACAAATTAAATCATATATTTGAAATCATACCAAAGAAAACATACCTGAAATTCTCCAAACCACATATCTCTAACCGGCTTTGGGATCTTCTTCCAAGATAAGTAAGGAGCATCATATTTATTCTTTATTATATCCCGGATCATATGTATAGGTGGCCTTGAAGGATTGAAGCTGCAAGTGACTTTTTTTATCAATAACATGTAATATATCAAAATAAAAACAACTTAATAACTTAAATAGAACTTACTTATCGCCGTTAGGCTCAATGTATTGACGCTTATCTGTTGCTACTGCATGATCGCTAGCGCCAACCTCTGGTGGTCTTGATGGTCCACCCTGTTCATGCTGCACCGGATACGGGTAGTAATATGGGTAAGGGTAAGGAGGGTGGGGACCAGTGGATGGACCAGCTGCCTGTGATGATGGTGGGGGGTAATATGGATAGAATGGAGAAGCATGTGTCTGATCTGGAGAGGGGAAGCGAGGATTCGTCGAGCTGGGAGGAGGGAAGTGGCCAGGGAAGTATGGAGGTACAACAGAAGGTGGATCTAAATGTCCCTGACCCTACTCTGGTGAATGCTGCTGGCTCCTGGCAGGTGGTGGTGTAGGTAGATCTGGTGGAACTGAAGGCCCCTCACCTACCTCAGCCTGTGTGGGTCTGCTAGTAGTAATCTTCTTCCGGTGGAACTTTGAGGCAAATGATTTACGAGGAGGATCGTCGCCTGAAGCCATCTGCAATATTAAAAAAAATAATTACTAAAGCATTGAAAAACAGTTAATAAAGCAGTTAATGAAGCAGGTAATGAATTACGAGAAGCAGTTAATAAAGCAGTTAATGAATTACAAAAAGCAGTTAATAAAGTAGTTAATAAAATACAAGCTGACAAATAACAATTTCATTTCTTAGAATTCAAAATATTACAAAACATTAAAATTCTACAAGTCTAAATTACAAAAACTAATCAGAATCATCAAAAATATTTTCATCACTCTCAAGGGTATCTTCACTTTCATCCTCGTTCTCTTCTTCGCCTGAACTAGTTAAACTATTCACATCTTCTAACTCCATTTCAATAATAGAGATTGTAGTTGTCATCTCCTCAATTTAAACAGGCATACAACTTGACATCTCATCCTCTTGATGTGCAGTTGCTACAATGTATTGTTGATCAATTATTCCTCGTGCTTTTGTTTTTATGACAGCTAGCCAATCTTGTTTGTCTCTACGACCACTAGGATATTTGCTGAAATAAACTTGAATAGCTTGACTTGCTAACACAAATGAATCAAACTTTCTGTATCTTCTACTATGTTTAACATCTACTAAACCATACGCAGGATGAACCCTTGTGCCTCTATTCTGTACTAGATCATACCATTGACAGTTAAATAAGCATACAAAGTTCTCATCTTCGCCTGGATATTCCAAGTCAAGGACCTCATTCAGAATACCATAATAATCACACTCATCTTCTTCATGAGTGTTCCCTCTAACACATACTCCACAATTTTCAGTTTTTCTTCCTTTACTCCACGATTTGGTATGAAATCTAAACCCATTCACTATATATATTGGCCAAGTTTTTACTTTTCGCATTGGACCCCATGCTAATGCTTGCAAACCTTTATCGAAACATTTGTTATCAGGGTTTACCTAAAAACATTTTCAAATATTAGTATTTTTGATAATAAATAAAATTTAAATTTATAAAAAAAAATATGCTCACATATGATCTGAACCAAGTTGGAAATTCATTTACAACAGCTTGCTCAATATCCCTTGAATCTGTCAAAGACAAATTGCTTACGAAATACCTCGTGACAAATAATACTTTAGTATTTTAAATAAATATTACTAATTAATTATTAACATTATTTTAAAACTTACTCTAAGATTGGCTCAACTTCTTCACAGTTTAATAGTACATACAAATTCGCTGTATTTATTTCTAAATCATTGAGATATCTTTCAACATATTTGCCACTAGGCTTTCCTTGCCTTCTAAATACTGATAGTGTAGCATGTGATTATTCTTCTACATCGAAGTCCATGTTACGACCAATTTTTATTCTTGTACTCCTTACATGTGGCTCGAAATAGTAGGAGCAAAAGTGAGTTGTTTCTTGAGACAAATATGCTTCACATATCAATCCTTCTGGTCGTGCTTTATTCTTAACATATTTCTTCAACTTGTTCAAATATCTATTAATCAATTACAATCATCGTGAAGTTAATAAAAATATGTTATCTCAACTGATTCAAAAATATTAAAGAATTAATAAAAATCTTAACAAATTTATCTTTCGAAAGGATACATCCAACGATATTATACAGGTCCACCAACTCTAGCTTTGTAAGGTAGATGGACTGGAAGATGTTCCATAGAATCAAAAAAACCCGGGGGAAATATCTTCTCTAACTTGCATAGGATGATTGATATGTTATCCTCGTACCTCCGTAAAGCATTTTCACTTAGTTTAGATGAACATAAATCTTTGAAGAAAGTGCTAAGCTCAATCAACAGATTTGATATGTAATCGGATAACATACAGACTATGATCGGAAGAAGAACCTCCATAATTATGTGACAATCATGACTTTTGAGTCCAAATAACCTTGCAGATTTCAAGTCAACACATCGGCTTATATTTGATCCATAGCCATCAGGCATCTTTAAACCTTTAAACCACTGACATATCATTCTTTTTTTCTCTAACGTGAAAGAGTAAGGAGCTTTGGGCTTCATTAGTTTACCGTAAGTTGTTGTTACTAACTCCAGATTTTTTCGCCGACAAAACTCTTTAATGTCCATCCATGCTTTGACATTATCTTTACTCTTGCCTTTAACATCCATAATTGTATTAAAAATATTATCCAGAAAGTTCTTATCAATGTGCATAACATCCAAGTTATGTCTTATCAAATTAGTTCTCCATTAAGGTAATGTCCAGAAAATATTTTTTTTATTCAATTATGTTGAACACCATAACCCAAAAATTTAGATTCTGATAGCATTGGATAATCAATAATTGTTGGAATGTCAGAAAGCCTCTGTAGTATATCATCACCACTTAATCTGGGTGGAAGAGGTGATCGCTCAATTCTGTTTTTAACAAATGCTTCTTTAATTCTTCGGAACTGGTGATTAGTATTTAGAAACATACGATGAAAATCAAACCAAGTATTTTTCCCTCCATGTTTTAATGTGAAAGCTTTACTGTTCTCCATGCAGTAAGGATATGCTAATTTTCTTGCTGTGCTCCAACCAGACAACATACAATAAGCTGGAAAATCACCGATAGTCCACAGCAAAGCAGCTCGAAGGAGAAAATTTTGTTTTATTGATATGTCATATGTGAGCACTCCTTCTTCCCATAATAATTTAAGGTCATCAATTAATGGTTGCAAAAAGATATCAATATTTGCTTTCGGATTATGTGGTCCTGGTATAATCAGAGTTTAATGGTCCATGAACCGCCGGTTATAACTGCCGGTAATGGCCATTTTTCCTGTAGTGGCTAATTTTGTGCCTCTTTTCAATTTGAGGACCATTGCGCATTCTTTCTACTTTTGCACACTTGTACATTTCTCCATTTTTTATTTATCTTTCCAAAATTAATAATATAAAAACACAAACTTCTCTTAAGTACAAAGATAATTATATTGAAAAGAGAAATAAAAAATAATAAGACATCAAAATTGGAATAATAATATTATGAATTATGTTTGCCTAAAGAGAACATAAGATTGATTTCCTTAACTTGATCAAGTTATAAATTAGCTTAAAAATTTTTGAAAAATTAAATTTCATAATAAAATTAACTTTTATATTTTTGTTTAATTTATAACATTTTTCAGATCAATTAAGATAGGATTAACATATAGGCAAACTAATATTTCAAACAAAGAATAAAATCAATAAAACAAAACCAGACATTTTTTTTATTGATATCAAAATAAAGATCTAATAGAATAAAGCACAACTAATATCAATATCATATACCTCAAGACAAGATAACATAACAACAACATCATCAAAGATCTTAAAATAAGACAAGTGCTTAATGCATCAAAAAACATCACAAAGATAAACACATCTCAAATGACTAACAAAGACAACACACAAGAAGTACATCTAAAAATTTGAGGGACCCTGGTTTGGAGGAGGAATCTGTTTAAAGATAGAAAAATAGCTATTCATCATAGCTACGTTAGTGTTCACGGATTCGAACTAACCTCAAATCCACCCATTATTTACTGGTACTGAGCATCCTGCAGGTGTAGATGAGCCTGAATTTGATCAAAGCGCTGATCAAAATGACTCATTAGTCGGTCAAAGTGCTACACCATCTCCTAAAAATCAGGTCCATGAGTAGGTGCAGGTGATAGTGCTGGAGCTCCCCCTTATTCCTCAGAATCCTCATTTATATTATCATCTTTCCCAAAATATACTTGAAATGAAGTATCTATAAAGTAGATTGGCAATTCAGGTTATGGGTTGGGATAAATATGATTGCACTTCTTCTCTAAAATATAGGTCACAAGATGTCATAAGGCAATATTCTTTTTCCTTCTATGAGATACATGACCAATTTCAAAAAGTCTATGAATATAATCAAAAATAAGTTGGGCTTCATCCATTGGTTGTCCAGTCATGATAAGGTAGGTAACAGTTGACAAAAGAGGAGTAATATTAATGCGGTCACCAGCTTTAGGAATAATAAAAGTTCTAAGGACATCCTGAATGACTCTTGTATTTTGGTTTAAGGTATAGACCCTTGAAAATGACCTACTTATTCAATCCCTCTAAAAACTCTATTTATTTCAATACAATCAAAATCAGATTTTGAAGTCATTGTGTTGGCTCTAACTCGAGTTCTTAAATGCAAAATGGCTCCCAAATCTTCCTTTGTGATTTCTACCTTTTTCTTAAAAACTTAAGATCTGATGCTACTCTCATCCGAATTAAAAGATATGTTTTCTAAAAAATATTGAAAGGTTTCTTTATTGAAGGCATGAATTAGAGTCAGGATTAAGGCAAATTTAGTGGTGGTGAAAAGTGGCATCACTTGAAAGTAAATATCCTCTTGAAGTAGGATTCTAGAAGGAGTAATTTTTGCAGAGATAAACCTAAGGAATGAATCCTTATTTGCTCTAGATAGAAAGTTGCCGTCTCCACTCCTGGAAGATGATCCCTTAGTGAGTCTACCCCGCTTGCTAGAACTGACCATTGCTAAGTTAATAAGGGTTGGAAAAGGCTATTGAAGTGAATGAAAATGAATTCTAAAGCCCTCCTATTTAAAGAAAAATGATCTTTTGTACATACAAAAAATGATTTATATTGTATTATTGATGGTTCGTATATGATGAAATAAATTTTATATGTACAAATGAATACGTTCGAAATGAAATGACTTTTCATAATCATGCAAGTTACGAAGAGTCCTTTTGTACAGGCTTTTTGATTAGACAATTATACAAACGAAATGGTATTCATCCGGGATGATCAATTTTTTAAGATCGTTTTAAAGATGGTTAGGATCGTCCCCCACACTGAATGACATGTGGCTCGTATGTACGAACTAATAGTTTATATGTACGATCGGTTATAATAACTGATTCTGCTTGTATAATCGTCTACAAGCGTACAAACAAAGTAATACAAATCATCTGAGATGATATAAATATTGTACATTACAATATGTATTGAAAAATTAAAACTTTACGCTATCAGTCAAAAATAATGATTTACGTGCTATAGAATTCGTACGGGACAAAAATAATTTCATACAATAAAGACACATATCAAGTTTGCAGAAAATTTTAATTAAGCATTAAGATCAATCACACCAAGCCTTGTTCTTAATATGCTAAAAATATCAAAGGCTAGAGGTTTTATAAAAATATCTGCAAGTTGATTTTTAGTAGAAATATGGTTCAATTCAATTTCTCCTTTGGATACATGATCCCTAATGAAATAATGCCTTATGTCTATATGTTTGGTTCTAAAATGTTGAATAGGATTTTTTGAAATGCAAATGGCACAAGTGTTATAAAACAAAATTGGAATTGTGACAATTATAAATCCTAAGTCAATCAATTATTATTTCAACAAAAGAACTTGTGCAACACAACTTCCTAAGGTAATGTATTCAGCTTCAGTAGTAGATAGGGCTACGAAATTCTATTTTTCACTGGACTAAGAAACTAAAGAATTTTCTATAAATTAATAAGTTCCATATGTACTCATTCTATCAACCCTATAACTTATAAAGTCCGAATCTAAATATTTTAATTATTTCAAATAAAGAGCTAAACTAAGGATACCAAATCCCTATGTTTTGAGTTCACAAGAGACATCTCAATATCCTTTTTACTGGTGTCAAATGTGATTCTTTTGGACCTGATTAAAATCTAGTACACAAACAAACACTGAACATAATATCGGCTCTGCTAGTAGTCTACTAAAGTAAAGATCCAATTATTTCCCAAACTTTATTTGGATTAATAGATTTTCCTTTTGGGTCCTTATCCAACTGAACTGAGGAACTCATAGGTGTACTAATAGGTTTTGCATTATCCATTTCATACTTCTTAAAAATGTCCTTAACATACTTTGATTGGCTAAGAAATTTTCTCTCCTCAATTTGCTTAATGCTAAAATCTAGAAAGTAACTCAGATCTCTCATTAGACTCATCTCAAATTCTCTACTCATTATTTTAGAAAAATCATCACAAAGATTTTTATTTGTAGAACTAAAGATGATATCATCAACATAAATTTGTATAATGAATATGTCATCTCCCAATTTATTTAAAAAGAGAGTGGTATCCACACTTTCTTTTTCAATAGATCTCTCAAGTAGGAAGGTGCTCAACCTCTCATACCACGCTCTAGGTGTCTATTTCAATCTATGTAATGCCCTTTTTAATTTAAATATATGATTTGGGTATTTTAAATTTTCAAAACCTGGAAGTTGTTCAATATAAACATCCTCTTAAATCATCACATTTAAAAAGTTACTTTTAAAATCCATTTGAAATAATTTAAATCCTCTAAAATAAGCAAAGTCTAACAAAATCCTAATTGCTTAAAGTCTAGCTACAGGGGCAAAAGTCTCCTCAAAATCAATCCTTTTAATCTAATTATATCCCTTAGCCACCAATCTAGCCTTATTTTTAATGACAACTTCTAAGTCATTCATTTTATTTTTAAATTCCACTTAGTTCTAACTACACTTTGATCATTTGGCCTTGCAATTCATTCCCAAACATCATTTCTAACAAATTGATTTAATTCTTCTTATATTGCCAAAATCCAAAATTCATTCGAAAGTGCTTGATTTAGATTTGGGGGTTCTATCATTAAAATAAAGGCATAATGATTGACTTTTTTGCTTAGTCCACACCTAGTCCTAACACCCTCACTAGGTTCACCTAAAATTAATTCCTTAGGGTAGTTTTTAAAAAATCTCAAATCTCTATGCAACAGGTTTTCTATCTCCAAATTTTCATCCAAATTAATATTCTCAATCTCTTAGGAGTTATTTTCGATTTCATCATCTTCCAAATTTGGCTCTTCCAAAATTCTAGATTCATCAAATACAATATTTTTGGTCTCCTCGACTACCATAGTCTTTTTATTAAATACTCTATAAGATTTTCCAACACTAGATTATCCAAGAAAATTCATTACTCTCATTTTGGATCAAATTTTCCTAAGGTAGATTTTCCATTATTATATATGAACACCTTACATCCAAAAACTTGTAAATGTGGCAAATTAGGTATTCTCACCTTAAGAAGCTCATAGGGTGGTTTTATTTAATTTTGATCTAATGTTCACCCTATTCAGATTATAACATGAGTGTTAATCACTTCAACCCAAAAATATTTAAGAAGTGAATATTCTGCCAACATGGCTTGAGCAGCTTCAATTAATGTTATGTTTTTTCTTTCAACTACCCCATTCTGATGAGGGGTTCTAGGTGCAGAAACATTGTGATCAAATTCTTTTTCTTTACAAAAATTCTCAAATTTTTTATTTTGAAATTTACCGTCGTGATCACTTTGGATTGTTAAAATTTTACAACCTAGTTTTTTCTGAATCCAAATCAAAAAACCTCTAAACTCCTCAAATGATTCACTCTTATGAAATAAGAATTTAACCCAAGTTAATCTTGAAAAGTCATCTACAATCACAAATCTGTATATCTTCCCTCTTCGACTTATAATTTCAACCGGTCCAAAAAGATCCATATGTAAAATCTACAAAGGTTTACTAGTTCTAAGATCCTTATTGGAATGAAAAGAGGACTTCACATATTTTCCTAATTGACATGCATCGCAAAGGTGATCCTTAATAAAATCTAATTTTGATATACCTCTAACCAAATCCTTTTGGCTAATTTTCCTAAGATTTTTTATGCTAGAGTAACAGAGTCTCCTTAGCCAAAACCATGAATCATCAGAAATAATTTTCAAACAAAAAGCATTAGGAACTGAAATACAATTCAAATCTAGCATATAAATATTATTTATGCTTTTTCCTTGTAAAATATCATTATCATTTAGGCTTAATATACAGCTAGTGGGAAAAAAATTTATATTTTACTTTTTATCACAGAGATGAGTAATACTTAATAAATTATTCTTCAAGCCTTCTACAAGCAGTACATTTTCTATGAAAAAAATTTACAAGTTCCAATCATACATGATCCAACCACTTTCCTAGTGGTGCATCTCCAAGTGTAACCTTACCTCCACTTCTCGCTTCCAACGATATAAATTGCTTAGTGTCTCTAGTCATATGTTTTGAGCAACCGCTCTCCAGGTACCAAATGCTCTCACGATGCCTTATATGAGAGCGTGTCTGTAGAACTATCAAATGTTAGACTTGGGAACCCAAATAATTTTGGGTTCTTCATTTCGCAAAATAAAACTAGATGCACGTATGATATATCTAGGTTTTTGCATCTTAGGTTTTCACACTAAATGAGTTTTCTTATTCAAAGTACATGTGTGAGCTATATGTACAATTATGCCTCACAAATAACATTTTACTTGAGGAAAACCCTTAAAGTTTTATAGTAAGTATGTCTCTTCCTAAATTTTAAAATTTTTTATCTCAAAATAGGATTTGTAAAATCTTCAACTGTTGGGGTTTTCCTATTTTCCTCAAGAGCTTTCACTTTTAACTAAAGAAATATATTTATATCTTCTAAAATATTAATATCATATTTTAAATAATACTCTCCATTTTCATATTCATCCTTAAAATTTTTAACGACTTTTTCCAATTGAGCATAGGATGATTTTAAAATTTCATTCTTCTTGTTCAAGTCATCAAATTCATCAAGTTAGCTCGTGTGATTATTATCTAACAATGCATGATCTTTCCTAATGATTTCATGTTCTCTTTGTAGTTTTATCATTTCTAAATTTAGACTAGCATGCATCTTCTTAGGTTTTCTATTTGCATCATAAATTCTTTTATAAACTTCTAACAATTCATTATAGGTTAATTCACATACCTCTTCTTGATCTGTTTGATCAAGATTATCGGCCATTAAGCACAAGTTCATGACTTCATCCTCCTTTTCTATTTCTGATGAATTCGAACCCGAGTCCGCCCAAAAAGCTCTTTGAAATCTCTTCTTTCCCGTCTTCACATTTGGTTTCTCCTCTACCTTGTCCTAGTTAGGAGTGGCTTTTAGGTTTGAGCATTCCAATTTTATGTGTCCAGGTTTCCTACAATTATAGCAAATTACATTATTAGAAATCTTAACATTCTTATTAAACTTACCTCTGTTCCACTATTGACTTCTCTTCTAATTCCTTTTAAGAAAACTTCTAAGTTGCCTGGTCATTAAGGCAATATTGTCCTCATCCTCAAGTTATGAAAGATCACTCTCTGACTCCTCCACTTTTAGTGCAATGTTATTCTCCTTTTGTTGTTCACCTGCATTAATCTTTCTTTGACTCACTCCTTGCCGTAGGCAATTAGTGAACCAAGAAGATTATCAATTGAGTAAATATTAAAATCTTTAAACTCTATAATAGCAGTTATTTAGCATCATATGCAGTAGACAAACAATGACGAATTTTATTAACCATTTTAATATTTGTTATTTCCCTACCCAATGCATGTAAAGAAGTGACAATTTGAGTAAATCTTATATACATTTCATAAATGGATTCATTTGGTTTCATGCAAAATAATTCATAATCATGTAACAAGATGTTTAATTTAGATTACTTTACTTCATTTGTCCCTTTGTAAGTAATACAAAGTCTATCCCATATGTCATGTCCACTTTTACAAGTGGAATCTCGCATGTAGTCTTCTAACTTAAGTGCACAAAAGAAACTATTAAAACATTTTGCATTAAGTTATGCTAAGTCACGTTCTTTTACAGTCCAATTTGTAAAGAGTGTTTCAACTCTAATACCATCAACTAATCTAGTTAGTTTTGTATACCCTTCTTGAACTAAGATCTACATATGATAATCTAGTGAATGTAAAAATATAGACATGCGTGTTTTCCAAAAATTGAAAGGGATATTATCAAATAATGGAGGTATAGTGATCGATACTCTTCGGGTGTATTTTAGTTTCCAAAAGTAGCTGTACTCATTTTTCAAAAAGTAGTTTAAACTTATGATTTTGAAATAATGCTCTGATACCACTTATTGATTCTTGATTAGGCTGTTAAACCTAAACTAATGTCTCATGGCTAACCAAGAGGGGGGTGAATTGGTAATTTAAAAAATCTCTTAGATTTTAAAATTTGAAATCGTTGATTTACAAAGCAAGTTAATTAAAGTTTTTAAAATAAAACTTTTTAATAACAAAAAATAACTTACAGTAAATAAAATGCAGAAATTTAAAAGACATAGAAATCTATAGTGGTTCGGTCAAACACGATCTACATCCACTCCCTGAAGACTCCCTTTTCAGGTATTGCACTATTACTAAAAATGTCTCTCCTTTTGCCCCCTCAGCAAGGAGGAGAAGCCTTTACAAAACTCTCTTCTACCAATCTCCGGTGTGGTAGAGAACTATCATCCTTTCAAACTCTCCGACTGTTGGCAGAGAATCATCGTCCTTTCACACTTCTCTAAGTGTTGGCAGAGAACTATCATCCTTTCACACTCTCTAAGTATTGGAAGAGAACCGTCGACTATTTACACTCTCCAAGTGTCAGCAGAGAATTGGATCTTCTTCAAAGATCTTCTCACAAGTAATCTAGAAAGACAAGAGGAAGAGTGAAAAACCCAAATCACATAGAGATCCTTACGTTTGAGTAACCTTGTAAACCCATTACACTTCACTAGCAAGGAATCTCTCTCAAATACTCTCTCACATTCTCTCTTTCAATTGCCCTTAAAAAATCATGAATACAAGACTTATTCACGTCAATTTTAGTGGACTTTTTATACTAAAGATACGAAAAAAACCATCCAAAAAACTGAATTTAACAATTTTGAGTGTACACGATCGTACAGTACGATCGGATTTCATACGTATGAATAGTTCAAATAGTATTGTGTATGAACCTATTATAAATTGGTACAAAATCATTTCATACCCGATCGTCGTCCGGTATGAACCAAGTTCATCTGGTACAAACCATATTCGTCCAGGATGAACAGTTAGAAAATTTTCAAAATTCATCTGTACGAAAAGGAACCCAAATATTTTATACTCTAGATGGCATACGTACGATGATGTCATTATCCGGTATGATTAGTTATAAAAAGTTTTCAAATTCATCTGAATGAAATATCGGGATGAAATGTGACCTCTCAATTTCATACTCTGAAAGGCATATACGAACTGGGGTCGTATAGTACGATCCATACTTAAAAAAAATATTTTTAAGCGAGAACAGACCTGTCAATTTTGTACTCATGAAAGTATGTACGAACTGAGATCATCCCATATAATCCATCTTAGAAAAAATTATTTTTGAGCGAACAAGGACCCATCCATTTCATACTCTGGAAGGCATGTACGAACTAGGTTTGTATAGTATGATCCATACTTAGAAAAATTTTCATTTCTGTTCGTTCAACTGCACGTTAGGAAAAATAACTAACCAAATCGTCCAATCAGTTAAAAAATATAAATTTTAAAGTCTCACCCGGTGTGTGTGTGTGTGTGTGTTAAGTTACTCAATTATAATCACACTCTCTCAGACTCAATAAAATGAAAAATACAGACTTCAATTACAACAAATTTTAAATTGGTCTTGATTTGAATTCTTCAACAATCCAGAGTATGATTTCCCAAAAATGTTAGTACACACAAGAGCAAAATAATTCTTTCAAAATATGTTAGGAGAAATAACAATCAAATCAATAATATTTGGAATCTTCTAAAACATACAAGTTGCAAGAATATCAAACATGCAAGAACTAAATAGCAACTTTCTCAATAAATTGGAGACTCACTTTGATCAACGCTTTGATCATATTGAGACTCGTTTAAATCAGCAGGATGCGATATATCATGAAGACATGGGCTGGATTTGTGGTTAATTTGACATGGTTAACACTAATGTAGCTATGATGAATAGCTACTTTTCAATGTTCAACTAGCCCCCTTCGCCAGATCAAGGTCCCTCCGATTTTGAGGTCTACTTTGTTGTTATTTTTTTACTGAGCTATTGAGATTAATGTTATGATATTTTCTTTTATGAGTGTTGTGGCTATGTATATTGTTAAATCTTTATGTGATGATGTTGAGTGTTGTTCTATGTGATATCATTGGAAATGGATGCGTGTGATCTTTTATGGTATTAATGAAAAATGCTATATTTTGATGACATGTTTTGATTCTTTCATCTTGAAATATTAGTATTCTAAATAATAAAACCCTTTTGAAATTGATGTAAAATGGGCTATAAATTATTTTGCTTTACAAATTAATTTCCTTATAAATCTAATCTTTCAAAATTTTAAATTAAAATTATAATTGGATTTAGAAAAGGACATCAATTTCATGTTCTTTTAGACAAACATGTCTAGAATATAAGTATTGCAAGATTGATGTCTTATTATTTTTTATTTTTTTAATATGTTTAATCTTATTATTAGTGAATTTGAATTTGGATTACTCATATTGGAAAGACCCAAAAGCAAAAAAAAAATGTACAATATGTGCAAAAATTAAAAAGATGCACAATGGTTCGCAAAGTGAAAAGATGCAATAAATTAGCCCAAATAGAAAAGATGCTCAAAGTGTGCAATAAATTTTTAAAAATATGTGTAATTTTGCCAATTGTAATTTTTAATTATGTTCTTTCGAGTATTATTTAATCTCTAATCCAAATCAATCTAGTTAACAATTATATTCTATATTAAATTTAAAGTTAACTTATCTTTATTTCATCTTTTTTTTAATAGTCATCTTTATTTAATTTGCCTAGCATGAAATATAACTTTGACTAACTTTTCTTATCTTAGTTGTTCATTGATTGAAAATTTTAAAATTTTCCTTTTTAGTATTATGGAATTAATACTGCAATTGTAATTTATTTAAAACCCTTTTCTAGTTCAACTCTTTTGGTTTATCTATTGAAACCTTTCATTTCAAGTAGTACTCCTTTTTGTTATTGTCAAAAGGGGGAGTAACAATATTATTTGATTGATGATTGATGATTGATTCATGATTGTTGTTTGATGTTTGTTTGATGTGTGTATGTGTTATGTGTATGTTTTGAATGCTTGTGTGAATGTGTTAAATGTTTGAATGTTCGTTCGTGTTTGTGTTTTTGTTCAAATTGTTTTTAATTTGGTGTATTTTATTTTTTTTAGGAATTGTTTTTTAATGTGAATCTCTTAATTAAATTGGTCATTCATTTAGGAGGAGCAAATGAGAAATTTTTTTTTTAAATGTTAACTCAAACAATAATTACTTTACCATTATCAAAAAGGGGGAGATTGTTATAACTTAGTTTTCATAACTATGTTTTTATATCATGTGTATTTTTAATAATTCCAAAATATTATTGTATTGATTACTATTTCTCCTAACATATATTGGAAATATTACGTGTATTTTTTGTGTGTACTAACATTTCAAGAAAATCATACTCCAAACAGTTGAAGACTTCAAGATAGATTAAACTAAGATTAATTGTATTTAAAGTCTATACTTCTTATACTTATCTTTAGTCTGAGAGAGTGTGATTGTAATTGGATAATCATGCACAAACACACTAGGGGAGTATAAAAACTTGTAACTTTTTAAAACTAATCATATTGTATGATTGTAGATCATATTGGACAATTTGGTGTGAGCATTCCTCTAGAAGCAGTTAATCAAAACATGGATGGAAAAAATTTCTAAGTATTATTCATACTATACGAAGTTGCCTTCATATAGACAACGTACAGAGTATGAAATTGATGCGTACATTTTCATCCATACAAATAAGTAATTTTTTTAATCTATTCGTCCAGGATGCTATTGGGTTCGTATAGACAACATTTAGAGTATGAAATTGATGCATACTTTTTTATCCATATGATAGGTAAATTTTTTGAATTGTTCATCTGGGATGATCTTGTGTTTATATAGACGATGTCTAGAGTATGAAATTGATGTGTACATTTTCGTCCATAAGAACAACAAAATTTGTTGAACTAATCATACTAGACGATATATGGTTCGTATTGTACGATGTGCATATATGAAAATGTTTCGTACAAGATCTTACGAGCAAACTTTAAATTGTTCGTAAGTACGATCATTGATCGTATTGTACGATCATGGACGATCAAAATTAAAATTTTCAATTTTCTGGACGATTTTTTGTGCCTTTCTGATATAAAGTCCTTAGAAACTATTTTGGGTGAATCTAATCTTTGTGATTTCTTTGACAGAAAGAGAAAGGGAGATTTTGGAGAGAGTTCTTGCAAGTGAAATGTAAAGGGTTCACAAGGTTACTCAAATGTGAGAATCTCTTTGTTTGGGTTTTTATTTCTCTTCCTTCTTTCAAGTTACTCAGGAGAAGATCTTTGGAGAATATCTTGAACTCTACCGACACTTGGAGAGTGTGAAAGGATGACAGTACTCTGCCGACACTTAGAGGGTGTGAAAGGATGATGGTACTCTGTTGCACCTAAGATTTGTGGAAGAGAGGGTATTTGTAAAGGCTTCTCTGCCTTACTGTTGGAGCAAAAGGAGAGTCACTTTAGTAATAGTGCAATACCTGAATAGGGAGTCTTTAGGGAGTGGATATAGGTCTAATTAGACCGAACCACTATAAATTATTATATTCTTTTTACGTTTTCCCATTTTTATTTTTTTACAATTTTATTTTTGTGGTTGAAAAATTAATCTAAAAAAAAATAAATTGTGTTAAAGTTATTAAACAGTTTTCTTAAAACTACAAGAAGGTTTTAAAATTACAAATTCACCCCCCCGCCCCCTCTTCATTAGCATTGGTACAATTACTATAGGTCTAACAACCTATACGGACTTTTCAATATCATATATGTTAATCGTACAGTACAATCAAAATATTAAAATTAAGTAGATTCGATTGATTAATCATAAGATTAAATTAGGCAATATTTTAAATATCATACAATATGATTAGGTTTATATAGTATGAATAAAATAACTTCTTAAATTTAAATTATAACAGATCATTCAGTACGATATAATGTTCATATTATATGCATAGTTTTTTTTTTTTGAAAAATAAAATATTTTAATTAATCTCTTTAACTCAAAATTGTACATTATAATATACAAAAAATAAAAATATTTAAAATTGTTTTTGCTCCCCTTGAGTGTGTATGCACGATCACTAGGCTAACATACACGCTTATAAGACTTGACTCATGAAATTAAAATAAATAAATAAAAATTAAAAAATCTTTTAGCATAATCTATTCTACCCTATCTTGAGCCATGAATCTTCAAATAATGGTGCATTTTATACTTGAAATGCTAGTCAACATATAAACAAATATGCAATATAAATACAATGAGAAATAAAGAAGTAATTAGTAATATTTGTTATCATCAAAATCATAAACTTGGGAGCTCGAGTTGTAACAATCTCCCTCTTTCTTATGATGATAAATATTATTACTAGTATTTGCAAACTAAAATATTTTCTCCTAATCTCACCCTTACTAAAAGAGTTATATTAAAAAATAAGAATTTTTTTAAATAAATAAAATTTTAAACTATATAATAGAAATTTTAAAAACTTAAATAACAGAAAAATAGATGAACAATATCAGCTAACCATAAATACAACCAACCATAATGCATTCTCCCTTTTCGACATTATCAAAAGAAGAGATAAAATGCAAAACATTAGTTAAACTACATGCAGAAGAAAATAACAACATACTAAATTACTAAAATATGAAATCATGCTTAAAACATACTAAAAATCAAATATACAAAATAGATAAAAAAGACACAAAAACACACAAATAAACCTTAACATACTTATACCTAATAAAAATTAAAAATTGAATCCTTGACTATTTAGCATAAGTTTGTTACCTCGTTATTTTGCTCTTGTTCTGATGATTTAGAAGCTAGGTCTGTCTAGGAGATTTTTTGCTTCTTATCATTTCCCTTTATTACATTTTTTTATTATCATACTTTTTCTTTCCAGAATAAGTTTTTAAATTTAGGCATTCATATTTCAGATGCTTGGGTTTCCTATTCCCAAAGCAAGTAATGTTAGAAGAAAACTTTATTTGTTTAACATTTTATCTTTGATCCACTTTTGTTGATGCTTATGCTTGTGCTTCAATAGACTTTTAAATTTGCTTTTTATCATTGTTATCTCCTTACTAATCAATAAAATATAATATCAATCTTTCAACCAAGCAATTAAAACAAAAAATAAAATACAAAAAAAAATAAAGTACATAAAGTAAAAAACTAAAATGAGCACAACAAATTTATAGTGATTTAGTCAAACCATGACCTAAGTCTACTCCCTAGAGTACTCCTCTTCAGGTATTGCACTATCATTATAGCATCTCTACTTTAGTCCGCATAGCTAGGCGGTGAAGCTCTTACAAAATCTCTTCCACCAACCTGGTGTAGTAGCGGACTTTATCCAATCGTGCGGTATTATTAGTTCAACTGAAATGTAGTTCATTTTGGATGAATCATGGGAAGACCAAATATCATCTTTCTTGATCATACAATATGATATAGTCCATACAATATGATTAAAATATTAAAATAAGTAGATCCAATTGATTAATCACTATATTAAATTAGGTAATATTTTAAATATCATACAATACTAATAGAACAACTTTTTAAATTCATATTTTTACCTAATTTAATGAACGATGTAATTTTTAATTATAACAGGTCATCTAATACGATGGGGTATTCATACTATAAAAATAATTATAATTTCAAATTATTTTTAATAAAAATAAAAAATTTGAAATATTTTTTATAACACCAAATCATATAATATGATCCATTTCAAATGGTATGATTTACAAAAAAAACTAAAATATTTAAAATTATTTTTTCTTCCCTTGTGTGTGTGTGTTTGTGGTCATTAGTCTACCATAAAATCTTACAAGACTTGACTCAAAAAATTAAAAGTAAATAAATGATAATTACATACTCTTTCAGTATAACCTATTCTGCCCTATCTTGATCCATAAATCTTTAAATCATACTGAAGTTGTACCTGAAATGTTAGTTAACACACAAATAAATATGTACTATAAATACTAGGAGAAATAAAAAGATAATCAATAATATTTGTTATCATCAAAATCATAAACTTGGGAGCCTAAGTTGCAACAAAATTTGGAGGGTTGACCCTAGGGACATACATAATCAATATTAAATTGATATATCATAATTTGGGGGTCATTTGACTAGATTTTGAAAAAATTAAAAAATCACTCAATAATGGTTATAGGACATAGGCCTTTAACCTTGGATTTTGGTATGGAATTTTTTATTTAAGCTAGATTTAGATTTAATTGTTTGAATTTGAATTTTCTAAATCTATTACAATCAATTAAATGATTCTTATTGATTAGATATGATTGAAGCTTGATTGAAAGTTGAATCAAGTGTTGATTGAAGTTTGGGTTGAAGACTATATTGATTTAAAGTTTGAATTAATTTGAAGTTTGGATTGATTTGAGATATGGATTGATTTGAAGCAAGAATAGGTTTGAAGTCTAGGTTTGATTTGAATTAGATTAAATCCTAAATTGAAGTCTAGATGATTGACACCTAGAGAAATGTCAACAATCAGATCAATTAGGTAGAGATCTGAATGGGTCCCTATGACCTCATACAAAAATGAGGTCAACACCATGGCTCTTATGTTAGCCCTAAGAAACTTTGAAAAACCATTTAATATGGATATAGATGCATTAGCCATAGGCATTGGCATTGTCTTTAGCTAAGTAAATAGACCACTCAAGTTCTTCAATGAAAAACTAAGCCCTGTAAGATAGAAATGGACTGTCTATGACAAGGAATTATATTTCATTGTCAGGGTATTGAATTAGTGGGAACATTATCTATTAAATAATATTTTCTTTTTTTATTTTGAAGTGATCACAAGGCATTGTAGTATATCAACAGCCAGAAACATATAAATAGAATGCATGCCCACTGGTTATTATATCTACAGAGATTCTCATTTGTACTAACAGAAGACGGGCCCTCAGAACATTATGGCAGATGCTCTAAGCCACAATTGCTCTCAGCCAAAACTTACCCTCCTCACATAGTTACAAGCAGAGCTTATTAGACTTAAGTGCCTGAAGGAACTTTATGCGAGCAATGCTAACTTTGGTGCTATATGGAAAGCCTTCCAAGATAATTGCTTTGCTCCAAAATTCACCATATGGTATGGCTACCTGTTCAAACACAATCAATTATGCATTCCCAATTCATCCTGGAGGCCACAATGGATCAAGAAAATTCATTGTGGAGGTCTGTCAACACATGTGGGTAGAAATAATAAACTAGCATAGTTATAATTTAGGTTCTTCTAGCCTCATCTTCAAAGAGATGAAATGAGGTTTGTTGAACGGTGTATAGTCTGTCAGAGTTACTAGGGAGGCGGATAAAACCATGGATTATATCTTCCATTATCAATATTACAAACTATTTGAGCTTAGATTTCATACTAGAGATGCCTCACACTCGGCATCAGAATGACTCAATAATGGTCTTAATAGATATATTCTCTAATATAGCCTATTTTATTACCTACAAGGAGACCTTCAACACACTTAATGTTATAGGCTTGTTCATTGCTAAAATTGTGTGCCTCCATGGTATTCCTTGCAGTCTTACGTGTGACAGAGATGTGGAATTTATCGATCACTTTTGGAGAGAATTATAGAAGCGCCTACATACCAAAGTTAAGCTCAGCTAGGCCTATCATCCGCAAACTGATGGCTAGACCAAAGTGGTGAATTGCGCTCTTAGCAATATACTTTAGTGTTTAGTTCAAGATCATTCAAAGCTATGGGATGAGCTATTGGGACAAGCCAAATTTGTATATGATAGCATGCTGAATCGTTCCACTGGAAAAAGCCCCTTTAATATGGTTTACACTAAACCACGTAATAAGATGATTGACATTATTATATTTCCAAAGTGTCATAGTCGAGCACCTAGCACTCCCGCATACTAGTTCTTTACTATACTCTAGGACTTTTGCCAAAGAATTATTGACTCCATTACTCAAAATAAGCAGGCAGTGGACAAACATCAACGTACCAAGGTTTTTCGACCAGGACATCTGGTTATGGTTCGATTAAGGCACGACTGATTTGCACCAGGAACCAACTCCAAAATGGTTCACTATAAGATTAGACCAATACTATTTCTCAAAAAAATAAATGCTAATGCTTATGTTGTAAAATTACCTGCAAAATTTAATGAAAGTGCGAGATGTGCCAAGAAGGGGGTGAATTGGAAATTTAAAAACTTCTTTAATGGAAAGAAAAATCTTTTTTAACATAATGCGGAAACAAATTACATTCACAATAAAAAGAGAAATTATCAATGTTACCCATTTAGTTAATCGCAATAAAAATAAATGCAGAAATAAAGTGCGGAAATAATAAAAGAAAGAACACACCATATTTATAGTAGTTCGGTCAAACCTTGACCTACATCCACTCCCCGGAGGCACCCTCCGAGTATTTCACTAAATATTTAGTAACTCTCCTTTAGCCCCCACAGCTAGGAGGAGAAGCCCTTACAAAATCACTTTCACCATCCCTGATGCAGCGGAGGAGCTGGGTTCTTTGACACCAAATATATTTTCTTCTTCTCAAAACTTCCCTCAAGATGAACCTTGAATCTGATGGTACTAAGGTGCAAGATTTTTGAAGCAACTGTGTGAAATCCCCTCTATACTCCCTTGAAACTCTCTCCAAGAATCTTCTCCCTCTCAAACTCCATCCTTTCCTCTCTCCCTTTCAAGCCTTCTCTTCAACTTTTCTCTAGAAGATAGAATACACAATGGCTGTCACAGACTCTTACAAAGTCTTATGAGAAAGCTTAAATATAGAGTTTCAAAAAACACTAAGAAATCAAATTAGCCATCAAAGATCATATAGTACGATCATAGGATCGTCTAGTATGATGTGCAGAATTTGACCTGTTTGTACTGTACGATCACCAGGTAGTATTGTATAAATAGTTTAATTTGCCTGTTCGTTTTGTACGATCACCAGTTAGTACTATACGAATAGTTCAATCGAAAATAGTTTGTCCAGGACGAAACATGGTATGACCAAAATCATCTCTATTGATCGTACAGTCAGATCCAATTTGTGCAGTACGATTAAAATATCAAAATTAAGCTTATTTGATTTACTAACCAAAGGATTAAATTAGACAACATTTTAAACATCGTACAGTACGATCAAGTTTTTTCAGTATGATTAGAACAACTTTTCAAATTCTAATTTTTGGATAATTTAATGGGCGGCGGGCTTTTTAATTATAAGAGATCATCTAGTACGATGTGGTGTTCGTACTGTACAATTAGTTTTATTTCAAAAATATTTTTTTCAAGAAAATAAAATATTTTAATTAATTTATGTACAGTAGATCGTACAGTACGAACCATATCATATAGTACAATGTACAGAAAAATTAAAATATTTAAAATCATTTTTTCTCCCTCTATATGTGTGCACGGTCACCAAGCTAAAATACATCATTACAGAACTTGAATCAAGAAATTAAAAAAAAAAATTACATACTCATTTAACATAACCTATTCTACCCAAACTTAAGCCTTGAATATTCAAAGAATGGTGCATTGTGTACTTAAAATATTAGTCAACATATAAATAAATATGCACTACAAATACTAGAAGAAATAAAATAGTAACGAATATTATTTGTTATCATCAAAATCATAAACTCAGAAGCCAGAGTTGCAACATTTAACACATCATTTATTTTCAATGTTACAGATATTTCCACCTACTATTCTTCGGATGAAGTTCCTACCAGCACCTCTCCCATGGAATCGGGCTCCACAGACAATGGGAGAGAATGATGCGGTGCATCATAGTTAACCATAACTATAGATTATTTTATCCCTCCTTAATTTACCATTATATGATGTCTGCTCCATTATCTTAGTTGCTTCTTTAGGTAATATAGTATAGGCTAACCTTTTGTAATTTTAGCCAGTTTAAGCATGAGGAAGACCTCATGACAGTAATCTTTTTATCCTTCTTGAGCTGGGAGAGAGATCATCTTTTGAATATCATATTATAGAAAAGTTCCGGTTTTATGTTTTGTGTTTTCTGCTTTAACCTGCTTCCTCCATAGAATACCACATCATCATACTTATTTCAGATTATTCAAATTGCCCATTTATTTAAATTTTTTTAATTATTTGTTAATTTATAAAGCCAAACATATATTTCTTTTCTTTGCTTATTTATGGACTCATTCAATTCATTTTGGCATGTAAGCAAAGTTTGATTATAAAAGGTTTAAATAAGGCTAGTGCAAATATTTATGTGTACACATTACATGAGCTCAAATGTAAAATTAAGATCTTTAGTATAAGTAAGCTAGCTCTAATTAATGATTTGCTCAGCTGAGCTTGGTTCAATTACAATTATACTCTTAAATCTATCTTTGAATATGTTGTTCAATATTTATCAAAATAATTTTAAAAATAAAGGAAAATTTGTTTTTATAATAGTTATTGTTATACCAATTATACATCAGTATTTTAATATTTTTATCGTACATTTAATAATAAATATATTCATTATTTTTAATTCATTTTATAAATTAAAAAAAATTATCATATATATTATTAAAAACTAATATAAAAAAAAATCTAACTTCCCAATAGCAATCACCCTTCTTACATTTTATACAACAGCCATTGCTTTGACATTTCTATGGCTGAGTTACCAATATAGGATGGTCAAGCGGGAAAAGACTTGGTCCATAACTGTGGCACGCCAAAGCAGACGAAGGACCCCGCGGTAAACCGAAACAACTGATCATAACCCCGACTTCTCCGCGTATAAAATCACTTTCTCCGCATCCCTCCAAGCTGAAACTCTGATTCCACCCCAGCTTTCTCATCTCAAGATTTTGTTAACTAGTAGCAGATGTTGTATTCCTTGTAAGCTCTGATATTTTGGGTCTTTTGAGCAAGCAAAGCAAGATGGAGAGCAGTCTGAAGATGGCAAGTATAAGAGGGAGCATAAGAGGTTTGAGCCGAAACGCTTCCACATGGAGATCAACGAGCTCCGTCTTCGGAAGATCCATCCGGGAGGACGACGACGAGGAGGCTCTGAAATGGGCGGCGCTGGAGAAGCTGCCCACCTACGACCGGATGAGGAGAGGGATTATTACTGGAGCTGGCGGCGCCCAAGAGGTGGATGTTAAAGATCTTGGACTCCAAGAGAGGAAGAACTTGCTCGAGAAGCTCGTTAGGACTGCAGAGGAAGACAATGAGAAGTTTCTTCTCAAGCTCAGGGACCGGATGGAACGGTGAGTCACGGGAAACAAATAAAAAAAGAATTGTTTTGTTATTTAAGGATTCTTAAATTATTATTACACTTGCTTGTTTCAGTGTTGGAATTGATAACCCAACGATTGAGGTTCGGTTCAACCATCTTAACATTGATGCGGAAGCGTATGTGGGGAACAGAGGAATTCCAACTTTCCTCAACTTTTTTGTGAACAAGATCTCGGTAATGGAACAATCAATTCATTTTCAGATTATTTTTTTTTTCAATGAATGTTGAATATTTGTGCGTATGTTTTTATTGTTGATAAAAACAGAAGAAAGAATTCTACGACGGATTTTCATAGCATTTATATGTAGATTGCCTATCGTTTGCATTGAGATTTATGCATTTCCAAGAACAAATATCTATTAGGGGCAAATTTTTAAACTAAGCATCATTAGCATCGTAATTAGCTGATTAAGCGTGCGAAAAAAATTAAAACTAGGCATAATCGCTCGTTTAATGGGCAATTAGCAATGCATGTATTCTTCATTTTTTTTAAAAAATTTCATATATATTCCTGATTTTGTAAATTCATATATATTCATAGATTTGGCAAAAATTTTGTGACAATTAAAATTTCATTATTGCCTTTTATTAATTTTGGAATATTTTTAAGTTTTACATAAATTACTAATTTAATTAGATGTAAGAATTTTAAACTTATATCTTGACATAAAATTTGAAATAGCTTATTTATTTTGAAATAAAATTTTGAAATAATGTAAATTTACGTATTCAAAACTTTAAAAATGAAAATTAAACAATTTAAAAGTGTATCTATTAAATTGAATATAAGTAATGATTTATTGAGAAATTATTCAACAACAACAACAACATCAAACCTTTATCCCACTACGTGGGGTCGGCTACATGAATCGTTTTTCTCCATTGTGTCCTATTAAAAGTCAAATTCTCGTTTAAATCTACTAAAGAATGGTCATTTATAATATTTTCTAACCAAGTCTTTTTAGGTCTGCCTCTACCTTTTTTAACATAAGTCAAATCTAATACCTCTACTCTCCTAACCGGATAATCGGAAAGCCGCCGTTTTATGTGACCAAATCATCTAAGGCGACTCTCTCTAATCTTATCTTCTACTGGAGCTACTCCAAGCTTTTAACGTATATGCTAATTTCGTATCCAATCTCTAAGGGTAAAGCCACTCATCCAACTGAACATCCATTCTCTGCCACACTTAACTTAGTATTATGCTTCTCTTTTAATCGCCAACATTCAGCACCATAAAGCATTGCAAGGCTCACCACCATCTTATAGAATTTTCTTTTAATGACCAATATTCAGCACCACAAGCCCGATGTATTCCTCCACTTCAACCATCCAACTTGAATTCTATTGATAATATCTCCATCTATTTCATCATTACTCTGAACAATAGATCTACGATATCTAAAATGTGTACTATTATTATTAATGACTTGATCACCCAAAGTCATAATCCCCTTACTAGGTCTATTACTACTAAAATTACTCTCTATATATTTCGTTTTAGATTTACTCAAGTGAAAACCTTTAGACTTTAAGGTTGACCTCCATAATTCAAGTTTACCTTCAACTCCCTCTCTAGTCTTATCAACAAGAAGAATATCATCAGCAAAAAGCATTTACCAAGGTACATTCTCTTGCAAATGTCTAGTGAGAACATCCAAAGAAAAAAGATATAGGCTTAAGGCTGATCATTTATTGAGAAATTATTGATTACAAAATATTTATTAATTTATTATAATTAGTATTATATTATGATTTTCTTTATTTTTCAACATTTGATTTTTTTTTAATAATACTATCATTTATCTTTTTTTTTTCTTGTACTATTTCCTTCGATTTGAAAAAAGTAACAAAAATTTAAATATATGAAAAAGAAGTAAATTTAAGAAGAAACAACATTTCAACTACAATAAGAACATTATATTAAAAATTACATTTAGACATACACGAATGTACATTTTCATAAAACTTAATAACTTCGACGATAACATACATAAACTGCATTCATACCACATTCATAATATACTTAACTAACACACTTAAAATAGTTTAAAAAAAAGGCTTTCAACGATTCTTGATTACGATGTGCATGCGAGCTTGGAGTTGGGCAGCAATTAAATTTGTGTTGAAACCAATGTTGGATGCATTGTCAGTCTGATGCATTGAGAAACTCCTTCCTCTTTTTACCTTCCATAACAATCAGATTCTCATGTCTCAACGAGTGAGGCATCAGCTGCAAGATGTCATTTACAATAAAGAATATAGTGTTTGAACACAAGTAATTGCTTCTGCATATATATTTTTAATGATTTGAATATAAGCATTATTAACTCCTTTCTTTTCAAGAACTCTTCATAGCACTTCTCTTAGAACTTTCTCATAAGCTTTCTCTAAATCAATAAATATCATATGCAGAGCCTTTTTATTCTCACTATATTTCTTCATCAAACCTCTCAATAAATGTATGACTTCCATAGTAAACCTACCTGGCATGAATCCAAATTGATTTTGAGAAACATTAGTATCACACCGCAACCTACGCTCCATAACTCACTCCTATAGTTTTAAAGTATGATACATTAACTTAATTCCTCTATAATCCGCACTCATGTGTATCATCTTTATTCTTAAAAATAGTAATTAACACACTCATTCTCCACTGATCTGGCATCTTTTTAGTCTTCAAAATAGTATAAAAATGTTTAGTAAGCCAAGAAGTTCCTTCATCCCTTAAGGTCCAACAGATTTTCCACACTTCATTTTTTTAAAGCCTCTCTAACTTCGGTTTTACTTATACGCTGATAAAAACAAAAATCTTTATTTTCACTTAGGGTGATAAAACCATTAAAGTCAAATGTATTTTCACATTCTTCATTAAAAAGTTTAGTAAAATACCTCATCCACCTTTAATAAATATCATCTTCTAAGAAAATTACTTTTTCATCTTCATCCTTAATACACTTCACTTGAATTAAATCCTTACTACTCATATCTCTTTGTTTGGCTAACTTATACATATATTTTTCTCCCTCCTTAGTATCTAATCTATTATATAAATAATTAAAAGCTAAGCTCTTTACATCGCAAATAGCTTTCTTAGATTCCTTACGAGCCTCTTTATAGCTTTCCCAATTATCAGAATTTTTATATCTAAACCAATTTTTATAACAAATCTTCTTATTTTTTATCTTTTCTTGCACATTTGGATTCCACCACCAACTATTTTTACTATTAGGAGTTTTTCTCTTCGAAACTCCATGGACATCTTTTACAATATTCTTAATATCGCAAGTCACTTTTTCCCACATAATATTGATATCCTCATGCATATACAGAATCTTAAGATTGAAAATCTTACTTTCAAAAATACTTTTGTTAATATTCTTTAAATACCCGCTTCTAATCCTAGAAAATTGTTTAACTTTACTTTTAATTTTTGCCCCTTTATCTTAAAGTCTAAAACTAATAATCGATATTGGGTACATAAATTTTCACTCAAAATAATTTTACAATCTTTGCAATCTAAATAATCTATTTTTCTTATAAGAAAATAATCAATTTTTGTTTTACTATATCCATTTTTATAAGTGACAAGATGCTCAACTCTTTTCTTAAATATGTTATTATCTATTAAGAAATCATAAGCTAAAAAAAAAATCTAATATAATCTTACCACGTTTATTTATCGTTCCAAACCCATGGCCACCATGGATACTTTTAGAATAATTTACCTCTCTACCAATATGTCCATTTAAATCTCCTCCAATAAAAACTCTTTCTTCAAGAGGTATTTCGTATTAATTCTTTTAAGGCATTCCAAAATTTTAATTTTGAACTCATATTCAATCCTACTTTAGGAGCATAAGTACTTATAATATTAACAATCTTAGCATCAATAACAATCTTTAAAGCTATAATTATATCTCAAATTCTATTAATTTTTATAACATTATTTTTCAAACTTTTATCTATAATCATACCTACACCATCTCTAGTATGACACCTACCTGAATACTATAGTTTATATCCTAAACTATTAATCTCCTTAGCTTTCTCTCCAACCCATTTAGTTTCCTGAATGCACAGAATATTTATCTTCCTATAATTTATAATATCTATTAATTCTATTAATTTTCCTTTAAGGGAGACTATATTCCAAATTCCTATTCTAATTTTAGTTTCATAGACTAGCTTTTTTGCCCACATCCGTCCTTGATGTTGGAACCCATGCGGCCTATTTAATACTGCACTCGGGCGCCAGTGCAGCGGTCCTTGCACACTTGTCATTGTATTCAAACCATACAGCGCGTCGCTTCTAGGGGACGCACTAGCATTAACATAATTTTTTAAAGGATTCATGCCATGATTATTTGACAAGTTTTACGCTAGCTGTCGACTACCTAACACAACCCTCCACTTTTCTCATCCAGACCTTACACAGTAATCAAGAATAATCTTGTTGATATTCGGTTGAACATCAATATTGTTAACAGTTGGATCATGAGCGATATCGCCAAATTCTTCATCAACATCATCTCTTGAGCCACTACTCATTGTTTCGTACCCTTTATCATCGATAGCAATTTCACCGAATTCTTCATCCACATTAAATTCATTTCGTATGAGTTATTTATCGATCTGTATTGATACTTATGTAATATTTGATAACGAGGAATAAGAATTTACAACAACTAAGGTAATTAACAATTTCTTCGACTGCTAACATAACCCAGGTGTACATTTTGCATTGCAAAGGGCTTCTCAGTGGCATCATGCATCTCATGTACATTCTCAAGTATGACTGAATCACGAATTTGAGCTCAAAGAACTTAGTCAAAAATATTATATGCAGGAATTTGATCAACCTCCACATACAGAATCAGAACTTCAATAACAGCCAGTGACAACGTAAATTCACACGCATCATCTTCCTCAAGCTTTGAGACAATGAATTGATTACCAATCGAAAACGACCCACAATGGTTGCTGTAAATTTAGAGGGATCGTACTTCAACGCTCTAGCAACCCTATCTTTTAACTGCTTCAAAAATGACTTAAATGAAACTTGTAAGGGGTGACAATTGTCACTAGTATATGTAGGAAAAAATTTCTCATCTAAAGATAACTCTACATCATATAACAATATAAAAGATTGTGTCCATGCACTCATTTTGAATACTTACATTTATAAAATAATGGGAATGCTAAATTCGTTTAATCAAGACAATTATTAAATTCAATTAATCTCAAGAAGGTTAATTATTCAATCTATAACATTTTTTGGAATAATTTTGTTAATTTAAAACTATTAACATAATTTAACACTTTTTTTGTCGGGTCCCATATCCTAGATGAGATAAGTGGAAAGTGTGCTAGGTAGTCGACAACCATCGTAAAACTTATCAAATAAACATGACATGAATCCTTTAAATAAATGTGTTAATGCTAGGGCGTCGTATGACCTGAATACAATGATAAGTCTGTAAGGGTTGCTGCACCGGCACCCATGTGCAGTATTAAATAGGCAAGGGTTTTCACATCAAGAACAAAAGTATGCAAAGAAGCTAGTCTATGAAACCAAAATTAGGATAGGAACTTAGAATATATGTTCATTTACAGAAAAATTAATGGAATTAATAGATATTATGATTCATAGGAATATAAATACTCTATGCTTCAGAAAACTAAATCAGTGGGAGAGAAGGATAAGGAGATTGATAGTTTTGAATTTAAAATATAATATTCGAGTAGGAGTCATACTAGAAATGGTGTAGGTATGATTATAGATAAGAGTTTGAAGGATAATATTATAAAAATTAATAGAATTGAAGATAGAATTATGGCATTAAATATTGTTGTTGATGCTAAGATTGCTAATATTATAAGTGCTTACACTTCTCAAGTAGGTTTGAATATGAGTTCAAAATTAAAATTTTGAAATAACATAGAAGAATTAATACAAAAGTTCTCTTGAAGATTGAGTTTTTATTGGAAGCGTTTTAAATGGGCATGCTAGTAGAAAGCTAGATGATTTTAAAAGCATTTATGGTGGCCGTGGGTTTGGAACGACAAACAAAAGTGGTAAGACCATATTAGATTTTTCTTTAGCTTATAATTTTTTAATTACTAATACCTTGTTTATGAAAATAGATTAGCATCTCATCTCTTATAAAATGGATATAGAAAAACTCAGATTGATTATTTTCTTATAAGAAAATTTGATTGTTTAGATTATAAATAAAGTAAAACGATACTCTACGATTAGATGGGGGCATTTAAAAAATATTAACAAAAATATTTTTGAGAGTAAGATTTTAGATCTTAATATTTTTTCTATGCATGAGAATGCTAATATAATGTGGGAAAAGGTTATTAGTGATATTAAGAATATTGCAAAAGATGTACTTGGAGTATCAAAGAGAAAAGATCCTAATAGTAAAAGTAGTTGGTGGTGGAATCCAAATGTGCATGAAATGATAAAAAAATAAGAAGATTTATTATAAAAATTGGTTTAGATGTAACAATTTTAATAATTAGGAAAGATAGAAAGAGGCACATAAGGAATCTAAGAAAGCAATATATAAAGCAAAGATCTTATCTTTTAATGATATATATATATCAGATTAGATACTAAGGAAAGAGAAATATATATGTATAAGTTAGCAAAAAAGAGATAGGAGTAGTAAGGATTTAGTTCAAGTGAATTGTATTAAGGATGAAGATTAAAAAGTGTTTTTCTTAGAAGATGATATTCAACAAAGGTGGATGAAAACTTTTTAATGAAAAATGTGACAATACGATTGACTTTAGTAAACTTAGCACCCTAAATGAAAATAAAGATTTCTCTTTTTATCGGTGTATTAGTGAAATCGAAGTTAGAGATGCTTAAAGAATATCAAGTGTGGAAAAGTTGTTAGACTTGATGATATTCCAATAAAGGTGTGGAAATGCTTATGAGATGAAGGTATTTCTTGGCTTACTAAACTTTTTAAAATTATTTTGAAGACTAAAAAGATGTTAGATGATTTGAGAATAAGTGTGTTAATTCCTATTTTTAAGAATAAAGGTGATGCGCAAGATTGTACAAATTATAGAGAAATTAAGTTAATGTGTCATACTTTAAAACTATGGGAGCAAGTTATGGAGCGTAGGTTGTGGCGTGATACTAATGTTTCTCAAATCAATTTGGATTCATAGTGGGCAGGTCTACTATGGAAGCCATGAGAGGTTTGATGGTGAAATATAGAGAGAATAAGGAGGATCTACATATGATATTTATTGATTTAGAGAAAGTATATGATAAAGCTCCAAGAGAAGTGATATGGAGAGTTCTTGAAAAGAAAGGAGTTAATAACTCTTATATTCAAATAATTAAAGATATGTATGCAATAGCAATTATTTGTATTCAAATACAAGGTGGTTTGACCAAGTATTTTCCTATATCGGTTTGATACATCAAGGATCCTCCTTAAGCCCATATCTATTTTGCTTTAGTCATGGATGTTCTTTCTAGACATCTGTAAGAAGATGTATCTTGGTGTATGCTTTTTGCTGATGATATTCTTCTTGTTAATAAGACTAGAGATGGAGTTGAAGGTAAACTTGAATTATGGAGGTCAACCTTAGAGTCTAAAGGTTTTCGCTTGAGTAGATCTAAAACTGAATATATAGAGTGTAATTTTAGTAGTAATAGACCTAGTGAGGGGATTATAACTTCGGGCGGTCAAGTTATTAATAAGAGTACAAGTTTTAGATATCTTGGATCTATTGTTCAAAGTCATGGTGAAATAGATGGGGATATTATTAGCAGAATTCAACTTGGATGGTTGAAGTGGAGGAATGCATTGGGCTTGTTGTGTGATAGAAAAGTTCCCCTCAAACTTAAGGGAAAGTTCTATAAGATTGTAGTGAGACCTGCAATGCTTTATAGTGCCGAATGTTAGTCATTATAAGAGAAACATAATACTAAGTTAAGTGTTGCAGAGATGAGGATGCTCAAGTTGATGAGTGGCTTTACCCTTAGAGATAGGATACAAAAGCATATAGGTGAAAAGGTTGGAGTAGCACCAGTGGAAGATAAGATTAGAGAGAGTCGTCTTAAATTGTTTGGTCACATAAAATGACGGCCTTACAATGATTCGGTTAGAAAAGTAAAGGTATTATATTTGACTTCTGTTAAGAAAGGTAGAGGTAGTCCTAAAAAGAATTGGTTCGAAAATATTAGAAATGATCTTTCTTAATTAGATTTAAATAAGAATTTGACTTTTAACAGAACACAGTGGAGAAAAAGGATTCATGTAGCCGACCCCATATAGTGGGACAAAGAATTGATGTTTTTGTTGTTGCAAAACTATTAACATAATTAAGAGTTTCGTCATATAGTTGTAACTTTTACAAAGTAGTTAAAAACTAATAAATAATATTTATTTTTTTCTAGATAAAGCATTAAGGTGAAAACTTTGGTATAAACAACTAATATAATTTTGTTGTATAAATACATTATTTTTAAGAAAATTATATTTTTAAAACTAATTTTTAGATTTTATTAATTAAGTCATGATAAAAATGATTTATAATATCACATGCTTATAATATTTTGAAGTGGTGTTTCAATTATTTTAGTTAAATTGCTCAAAATACTCTATCAAATAATCTATACTGAATCCTTGAAAGGGATATTCTTTGCTAGTGTAGATGATCGTCAATGGGCGAGCTGCGTTGAGCCATGGTGGATACGGGTGCCACCTTTTTCTTTGTGTCGGATAAGGAGAGGCGCTAGTGTTAGACTCGACTGAAAGGAGAGGAGAGCGGGAGCTCGGATCGATCCGATCGGCAGGGAGAAGAAGAGGACCTTGGCTTTCACTTTCTTCCCAGCTTCCCAGCAGAAGCGGAAGAAGAGCAGAGAAAGGGTAAATGGGCGGGTCGTCAGGGCTATACCTCGTCCCAACTATTTTTCTTGGTAAGCCAGAGACCGATGCTTGCTTCAAGGTCGAACAACTATGATGGCAAGACGGGAGGAGGAGATTTATATGATTACCTAAAAAAAAGGATTTGGTAGGGGATGCATCTCTCAAAGGCAACTTTTGAAGGCAACCCGCATTGCCTCTTTCCATTTAAAATTAATTACGATCTCTATACTTCTCTATGATATAGTTACCATTATTTTTCTCTCGCATAAAAATCCTTTTTTTTCTTAAGCTTTTCTGATCATTATTACATGAGGTTTCTATTTTTAACGTATGAGATTGTATTCACCTTTTACATTATTCAAATAAAATAAAAAATTGACTTCTACCATATTTATCTAAATTTACAATGATTGAAGTTTCAAAAGCATACACCCAAACATGCCTCATAAAACACAACTATAAAAAAATAAAAATCTATTCATTCTACAATAATACATGGTGAATTTCCAATATTTTTGCATATCTGTTCTTCAGTCTTCTTGTGGCTGATCTTTCACTACATTAACCGACTGTTTTTCTCTTTTCATCACTTGTGTAACTTTATTTTTGCACCATTTTGGTGAGCATTTTTAGCCTCTAATAGTGGCTGTACCCCACAATTTTGCTTTTCTTTTCTCTTCTTTCTTACACATGTAACTAGTCTTTTTACTTCAATGAAAATTGGGATTTGCCCTTAATTTCCCCCCCCCCCCCCCCCCCCCCCCCCCCCCCCCCCTTAATTTCCCCCCCCACAAAAAAAGTTGTTGTTAACCGTAGCTTTGTCAGAGGTAGTGGACGTTGCTGCTTTTAGGCATCACGATTTATGCATATATATTTTACCATGTTCTCAGATTAAAATTTTTCTGCATAAACCAACATTTCTCAATTTTTGGTTGTGACTATTTCTTACAAATGAAAAACTTTTAATGCGGTAATAAATTATATTCCAAAAATTATGGCATGTTATTAAACTGTTCTACTTTTAATGCTAAATGTTTATATCAGGGAGTACTGAGCGCTTTGCATATTGTACCAAGTGGGAAGAGGCCAATTTCTATCCTTAGTGATATCAGCGGGATTGTCAAGCCTTGCAGGTGAGAAGACCTTTGCTTGTCTAAATCTGGGAGTGTGACCTATTTATTCTAGTTCAGAAGTGTCTGATTAGTTAACTCGTTGTACAGAATGTCTTTGCTTCTTGGCCCTCCAGGATCTGGGAAGACTAGCCTTTTATTAGCTTTAGCCGGAAAGCTTGATTCAACTCTGAAGGTACATACTGAAACTTTCTTCTCTAAACTCTTTAAAAAAATTGCAGAGTTCAGTAAATATTATTTGATAGGCATTGGTGAGAGAACTGGATTTGACCGAAAATGATATTGCATGATCTGGTTTGCAAAGTGTTTCATTTGCATTCCATATTGTGCCACATCATTCAGCTCTGTTTTCCCGTTAAGCAAAAGAGACATTTCTATTTTTCACCTGGGTTTTAGTTGACGAAAGTCATTTTAACTAACTGAATCCTTTATTACAACAGGAAATTATGTTTGAAGGGAAAGAAATTAAAACTAATAGTTTCCTCAATTTCATCAGGTTTCAGGTGAGGTAACTTACAATGGTCACCACATGGATGAGTTTGTACCTCAGAGGACTTCTGCTTATATTAGTCAGAACGACATACACGTTGGAGAGATGACTGTGAGAGAAACCTTGTCTTTTTCAGCAAGATGCCAAGGAGTTGGAACTCGTTATGGTAGTCTAGCTAGAAAGTTCTGTTTTTATAAGTACTCAATGAGATTTGAAGGGACTTGAAACTTAGTTGTTTTTCTTCCAAATGATTTGCAGATATGCTGACTGAGTTATCAAAAAGAGAGAAGGAAGCAAACATCAAACCAGATGCAGAAATTGATTTCTACATGAAGGTTAGTACCAGAAGAAACTTCGTTCATTTTTCATTTCATGAAATTTAATGGGCGATACTTTAACTAATAATTAGAACAAAGAAAAGTTACAAATTGGCAAAATTTACTATTGTAATTTTTTCGACAATAGGCCATATCAGTGGAAGGACAGGAAAATGTGATTACAGATTACATTCTGAAGGTAATCCTTAAACATAGAAATCTTTTTGTTATTCTTATTAAACTTCTATTAAGGAAGCAAGTCTTATTAGTGTTGTTATTTTTACTATCTTAAGATTTTAGGACTGGAGGTTTGTGCTGATACCATGGTTGGAGATGCAATGATAAGAGGCATTTCAGGTGGACAAAAGAAGCGTGTTACTACTGGTAAGTTTCCATTGGGGTCTAGTACCATTTCAAAACAACTTAAAGCAAATATTAGAAGTTATTCTAATTGTTGATAGTAAAATGACTCTCATTTTAGCACTACTCACTTGTGCTGCTTTGTTCAAAATTCTGTGCAGGTGAAATGCTTGTTGGGCCAGCAAAAGCACTTTTCATGGATGAAATTTCGACGGGTCTTGATAGTTCCACCACATACCAGATAGTGAATTCCCTCAGGCAATCTGTTCACATCCTTGGCGGGACAGCAGTTATTGCATTGCTCCAACCTGCACCTGAAACCTATGAACTCTTTGACGATATCATACTTCTCTCTGAAGGGAAAATAGTGTACCAGGGCCCAAGAGAGCATGTTTTAGGGTTCTTTGATTCAATGGGTTTCAAGTGTCCTGAAAGGAAAGGAGTTGCAGACTTTCTGCAAGAAGTAAGTAGTAGAGACTAGATTGATATTATGTTTTTTTATCAATAGACTGATTCTACAATGAGATCTCTTTTTACACATCAATAGGTGACTTCTAGAAAGGATCAACATCAGTACTGGGCAAACAAAGACGAGCCATACTCTTATATTTCTGTCAATGAATTTGCTGAAGCTTTTCAGGCCTTCCATGTCGGCCTCAAGCTAAGAACAGAACTCGGTACTTCATTTGATAGGAGTAGGAACCACCCTGCAGCATTGACAACTTCGAAGTATGGCATTAGTAAAATGGAGCTCCTCAAAGTGTGCACCTCACGGGAATGGCTTCTGATGAAGAGAAACTCTTTTGTCTACATCTTCAAAGTAGTCCAAGTGTGTAGACAATCCAGAAACCTAAACTAACAATCTTTAAAGTACTTGATTCATAAGAAATAACATAGTGCTAAGCTGTTTTTCCCCATCTACTACAGCTTATCATTCTTGGTTTAATTACAATGACGGTCTTCCTGCGTACAAAGATGCATCATGAGGGGATAGAGGATGGTGTCGTCTTCTTAGGTGCAATGTTTCTTGGTCTTGTCACTCATCTGTTTAATGCATTTGCTGAACTTGCAATGAGCATCGCAAAACTTCCTATATTTTATAAGCAAAGAGACCTACTCTTCTATCCTTCATGGGCTTATGCACTACCTACATGGGTCCTCAAGATACCAATTTCATTTCTGGAGTGTGCTGTCTGGATTTGTATGACTTACTATGTCATTGGTTTTGATCCAAATATCAACAGGTTAGAATAAACAGGATAACATCTTAAAATCATTAATATATGATATCGATAGGTTTTGTGTAAGATTCTCAGTACTAATTCCTGATCAAAAAACTATTTTACAGGTTCTTCAAGCATTATCTGCTGCTTGTTCTAATCAGTCAGATGGCATCAGGACTCTTTCGGCTCCTTGGAGCTCTTGGAAGGGAAATGGTTGTGGCGGATACTTTTGGGGCTTTTGCACAGATTGTGCTTTTGATCCTTGGGGGATTCCTTATTTCACGAGGTGAGGCAATTTTTATGGACTAAATATACTGCCAGAACTTCTATTACAACTTTGTTTTGAGTAAAGAGTAATATCTTCTTGCAGAAAACATCAAGAAATGGTGGATATGGGGTTACTGGTCCTCTCCTTTGATGTATGCACAGAATGCAATTGCCGTGAATGAATTTCTTGGGCATAGTTGGAATAAAGTATAAACAGTTTTCTCAATCCAGACTCAATTCTTCTGCTTTTCTTAGGCGAATATCCTTAATGAAATTTATTTGTTACGCAGCATGTCCCTGGATTTAATAATACTATTGGAATTGAGATCTTGAAGTATCGTGGGATCTTTGTTGATGCTAACTGGTACTGGATTGGTGTAGGGGCACTTCTCGGATACATCTTCCTGTTTAATGTCCTCTTTGTTTTCTTTCTCGATTGGCTTGACCGTAAGTATCAAATGCATAAGCTTCATCTTGTAAAACTTCGGAATATTCAGTTCTAAGCTGATTAAATCCTACAGCACTTGGCAAAGGTCAGACAACCATTTCTGAAGAGGTATTGAGAGAGAAGCAGGCTAATAGAACAGGCGCATCCATCGAACTACCTTCAAAAGCTCAGTTATTGCCACCAAGTACAGGTGAAGGTAATAACTATAATAACTGTGCGTAAGGATATTTTAGTCTCATATGTATAATCACTAATCAATTTTGTTCTCATCTGCTTGAAACATTTAAAATTCTTACAGAAAGGATTTCAAAAGAAAATGAAGAGCGTGGAATAATGCTCCCATTTGCTCCTCTTTCAATTACGTTTGACAACATTAAGTATTCCGTGGACATGCCTCAGGTATTTTAAGTCTTATGGACCTAATATTTTATGTTCCTTGAAACAAAATGTTAATCATCTTTCTATATATTCTTCATAGGAAATGAAAGGCCAAGGGATAGCTGAGGACCGTTTGGTCCTATTGAAAGGTGTTAGTGGAGCATTCAGGCCAGGAGTTCTCACAGCTTTGATGGGTGTAAGCGGAGCAGGCAAGACAACTCTTATGGATGTTCTTGCTGGAAGAAAAACTGGTGGTTATATAGATGGAGATATCCGTATATCAGGATATCCCAAGATGCAAGAAACATTTGCTAGGATTTCTGGATATTGTGAACAAAATGACATCCACTCTCCACATGTTACCGTTTATGAATCGCTTCTTTATTCAGCCTGGCTACGTCTAACTTCTGAAGTTGATGCTACAACAAGAAAGGTTAGTTGAGTAATATATTCTACTTGGAACTCCAAAGAAAGTCTGTTTCCTTTGGTTTGGGACTAAATTCTAGAAATTAATCACTGCAGATGTTCATTGAGGAGGTCATGGAACTTGTGGAGCTAAACACACTGAGGGGAGCACTAGTAGGATTACCTGGAGTGAATGGCTTATCAACTGAGCAGCGAAAGAGATTAACAATTGCAGTAGAGCTCGTTGCCAACCCTTCAATAATATTTATGGATGAACCAACCTCTGGGCTTGATGCTAGAGCAGCAGCCATTGTGATGAGAACAGTCAGGAACACAGTGGACACTGGTAGGACTGTGGTGTGTACAATACATCAACCAAGTATTGATATCTTTGAAGCTTTTGATGAGGTACTTTCCAGGCTAGTGAGTAAGCTTCACAAAAATTTACTTGAATAATAAGATACTCATAATTTATCCCTCTCAATTTTAGCTTTTCCTCATGAAACGTGGCGGAGAGGAGATTTTTGTTGGCCCGCTGGGCCTCAATTCTTGTCATTTAATTAAGTACTTTGAGGTCAGTATCAGCTTTAGTGGAGTGGTAATGTCTATAAACACCAAAAGCTTAGAAAATATGTAACTAAGATCACACTTTCTTTCTTATTCTTCAGGAATTTGGCGTCAGGAAAATTAAAGATGGCTACAACCCAGCAACATGGATGTTGGAGGTCACTACCCAGGCACAAGAGGAAATTTACGGTATTAATTTTGCTGAAAAGTACAAGGACTCTGACCTCTTCAGGTGAACACATCTACAGTTAACTCTTATAGCTTAGAATGGGAATTTGGCAGAAAAAAAAAACTAACTTTAGATTTAGCCTAACATGAGATTTTAACTCATTGCAGAAGAAACAAAGCTTTGATCAGTGAGCTAAGCACTCCACCTCCTGGCTCAGAGGACCTTTTCTTCCCAACCAAGTACTCTCAGCCATTCTTGACTCAGTGCGAGGCTTGCCTATGGAAGCAGCACAAGTCGTATTGGCGCAATCCATCTTACACAGCTACAAGAATCTTCTTCACCGCAGTCATTGCTCTCATATTTGGAACTATTTTCTGGAAACTTGGAAAAAAAGTGTAAGTTTGAATGAAAAATTCTCATATAAATTCATCTTATATATTCACACCATTCTACTAGAATTATAAAATTCAAACTTTATCAATTAATCTTGCAGGGAGAGACAGCAAGACCTGTTCAATTCTTTAGGCTCAATGTATGCCGCTGTGCTTTTCATTGGAATCCAAAATGGGCAAACTGTGCAACCAATTGTAGATGTTGAACGATCAGTTTTCTATAGAGAGAAGGCAGCAGGAATGTATTCTGCTTTACCTTACGCATTCGCGCAGGTATGTACAATGATTTTAAAATGAAAGCAATGCTGCTTTAAAATCTCAGTTATATGTTTTAACCCCTTACCTTTACTGATGAATGCAGGTCCTTATAGAGATTCCACACATTTTCCTTCAGGCTTTAATTTATGGGCTGATTGTTTACAGCTGCATCTCCTTCGACTGGACAGCAGTGAAGTTTTTTTGGTATTTGTTCTTCATGTTCACGACCTTCCTGTACTTCACATTCTACGGCATGATGGCAGTGGCCATGACACCCAACAGTGACATTGCTGCCATAGTCTCCACAGCATTTTATGCAGTATGGAACATTTTTGCGGGCTATCTAATCCCTCGACCTGTAAGTTTGGTTTGACGACCTAAATTCCTCTATCTTAAGTATAATACATCTGAACTCTAGGGAAAATTATTAGGTCCGGTCACCGTACCTAAAATTTTAGGGCCGGATATCGAATTAAAACATGCCACGTGGATTGCGCTTTGACTGTGCTTTTTGATGGTGCTTTGACTGCGCTTTAACTGCGCTTTACCTGTGCTTTGACTTCGCTTTTTGACTGCGCTTTTGACGCAGTTGACTTAAAATTTTGCGGACACGTGTACATTCCACATGTGAATATTTTATTGGTGTCCGGACGTATCTCTACATCCGGTGATCGGACCTAATAATTTTCCGAACTCTAGATAAGTACTAAAGTTTTTTTATTGCAAACTTGTAGAGGATTCCTGTGTGGTGGAGATGGTACTCCTGGGCATGCCCAGTTGCTTGGACTTTGTATGGACTTGTTGCTTCGCAGTTTGGAGACTATGATCAGGACAAAATGACAGACAGTGATGTTACTGTACGGGAGTTTATTAAGGAATACTTTGGATTCAGGCATGACTTCTTGGGAGCAATAGCTGCTGCAATGATTGGGTTTACTGTGCTATTTGCCTTCGTGTTTGCCTTCTCAATTAAAGTTTTCAACTTCCAACGACGATAGTAAAAACCCAATATGTCTTCAGAATTCGTGATGCAGATGATTTCTGTATATAATAAGTCTTTGTAGAACTTTTCTTTCTTTTTTTTTTTCTCCTCTCTGCGATTGACTTCACCTGTTTTTGTCAACTAGGCAAAAAGAATGTTCTTATAATCAACTTATGTGAACTTATTTCTATTAATCCATGCTGCTAGGTATTTATACGTATTTTGTTTTGGGAGTTAGGTTCTATTTATCTCAACTATGCTTGAATATCATTTTATTTACGGTAATCTTTGTTGGTGACTTGAAAACTATCCCATATTTATATGGAAATGATTTCCTTTTTGTTTTTTTTGGTTTTTGTAGGCTCCAAAAATTCAACGCGCCCCGGCCTCTTCGTGCTAGTCTCTTTTTTTGTTTGTTGTGTATGATAGCGGAGAGTTTTAACGAGCTTAGGTTTCGAGTGAATTTTCAGAAGACATAAATGGGTTTTAGATAGGACACTACCTAGAGATTTCGCCCTCATCTTGTGGAAAAATTATTACGTCCTGACAAAATACCGAGCATACCGAGTGGACCGAGCGCTCAAGTGACAAGGCACTTTGTTATTGGTCTCTGGACGCGTTCGGTGTCCAGACACAATAATTACTCCATCTTGTGAGGAATTTATAATCTGAGTTCTGGTATCCTATAGGCACAAACCCCTATAGTTAATTACCCCTCTCAATAATGAGCAAGAACTTTTAATTAAGGCTAATCGTTAAAGGGGTCATATAGATTGTATTTCTTTTTTTCTTTTTTTTTTTTGTAGCATAGGTTGTAACTCTAGCGTATAATAATAATAATTTTAGGATTTGAATTTAGGATATGAATTATATAATTTGAGACTTAAAGTTTATCACCATAAATTTAGAACTAGTGATGGGAAGAATGAAGATGAGCCCAATCAAGATCTCATGCTTCCATTGTCCCGAGATGTCATGATCCTTGGTCTACTTAATACCTTGTAGACTAGGTTGGTGTTTGTCAAAGGGGATAGATCAGAATCCATCTTAGCTGATAGAGATCTTTTATGCCTATGAAATATACCATATGATTCATTACTCAATGATTTGAAGTTCTTAGAGAACATACAGGCTTTGGCTGTGATTGTAATATAATGGTGTCATTTTGTGGCAAAACCATCTGACAGAGGGCACGTGCCACATCGCTGCTGGTAAGAGACTATTTGAGGATGAATCTAAGTGATACACCTGGCATGACATTCGCTCTTTGTGAGTTAAGGTTAATTTTAAATTTATCTCTCCTGTCAAATAGTTGTGGGAGGTGGATGAATTTTAGTTTTAAGTTTTTAGGTGATATATTTTATTTTAGGGATTTTAGACTTTTATTGGATTTGATATTTGACCCATTCGGTTGAGATTTTGTGTCAACACGGCCATCATCAGGGAGACATTAAAGTCACTTGTATTTTCATAGGAATTTGGGAGGCATTTGATGATTCAAGTCAGATCGACTCCTGTCCTTTCATGAAGGAGGATGAAACTTGAATGTTTGATCTGCGCAACATTCTTAGAATGTCCGGTTTAGGAATCATATGTGACGATTGAAGCACATACGGGTGTTATTTCGTTTGAAAATAGAATGGGCATTTGACCATGCACAGTATTCTCAAACATTTGTATTTATAACTTTACACATTTGTCGAAGCACGTGCAGGTATATTTTAAAATATAGATTGGAGTTATTATAGAAATATAGTCTTTTGTCCGCCTGTACGAGTGTTGCGGATTCCGTGGCATGAAAGCTTTTTAGCTTCAGTTTTTGCATGTATAAGATAGGTATTGTTTAGTTCATTTTCACTCTTTAAAGTGTCATTTAGCACAACTCGCGAAGTGAATTTGCTCAATAGGTATTAGGAGATCGTGCTCATGTTCGTAGGAGAATCATCTTGCTCACTACAAATTCCCCTATTCTCTCCCATAGGTCAAGTTCCCTATTCTCTCCCGTAGGTGGATTGATTTGATCGATACAAGCTCTTTGCCCTTGCTTATAGGCTAGTTGTTGTGGGCACTAGGAACTCCTTGTTCCTACTTACAAGTGAATTGTAGTATGTTCTATTTTGCCTTTGGATTGAAGGAAACAATTTGAAGCTCTAACTATCTTAGATCTTGATGAATTGAATCCCTTCTCCTCAAATGACATGCTTCATATTTTTAATTGAAGGCTTGAAAGTGGAAGCCACATATATAACTGATAAAAGAGGACCATCCACTTGTAAGGGTTTTTTTTTTTTTTTTGTTGAGCATAAGATGTTGTTTCTATTCTAGTAGACTGTGTTAACTATAATACCCAGGCATCTTTAGACGTACTAAATCCTGTAATTGATCTTCTCCAACTTATGGTGACTCTTGTTCTATTTCATTTAACTCAAATATTCTAAATTACACGTAGCAAGTAATCATTCAAAATGATAAGCTTTTTTTTATTATTTAGTTGGAGATTTGAATTCAACAATGCATCCCTTGATGTTAGATTACTCATAAAACTCATATCTATAGGATTAGATTTCAATTCTTCCATAAATAATTGGTAATTTTGAATCATTCATTTTAACATGTAATTTTGAATTTTACCATTTAGGATACGCTCCATTACCCCTTTTTATTTATTAACCACTTTTTTAATATTTAAATCATTAGAAATGCCATAATAATTATTTGAATTTAATAATACGAAAGGTCCTTTATCATTTTCATTTCAACAACCTCCTGGCGCCCCTCCCCACGAAGGGTGGTAGGGAAGGCACTTGCCCTTTCAGTGGCTCAAAGTCGAGTTCAAAAGGCGGGCTCGAGCTCGAGCTCGAGCTTATCCCACTTTAAACGAGCTAAAGCAGGCACGTGAGCCTCGGCGGTCTTCTGTGTCGCCCAACCCGCGACCTTTCCTGTCCAAGAAAGAAAGGTAAGATAGTTTGATTAAAAGTTGATTAGAAGGAGCTTATGTTGATTAGAAGGAGCTTAAAGTATTTTATTATGTTTAAATGAAATAAACTATATGATTTTTATTTGCAAATAAATTTAACAAAACTGAAAATATTTGAGGTAAAATATAAGAAAAAAAAAGAAATTTATATACAATTGATTAGATAAAGAAAATAGAAAAATTAACAAGTATCAAATTTTTAAGAACATCCTGTAAAAAAAAAAGGCTTTGATATTTTTAAGAAAATAGCTCTTCTTATTTTGAAATTTTTAATAATTTATTTTTTCTAAATAGGATCGACTTATATGAATTTATGGACCTGTGCTATCCTAGAAGATCTCTCCAAATATTTATCTGGTTTTGGCTGCCAGTTTTAGTTTTTTTTCTTCTTCAAATTCATTTATAATAATGTAATTGCCTATTTAGAGAGTGAAATATAGAGTTATTCTATCTAGCATTAAATAGGTATTTGGTACTCTAGGAACTATAAAAGGAAAGAAAAAATTATTTATGGTAATACATCAAGATTGAAAGATATAAGTTTCGAGCAATTTTTTGATATTAAAAGGAAGATCATAAGTTTCGAGCAAGGTAGAGGATCAATTGAAGACCTACAACAACCTACAAGGTTTATGAAGAGAAATTGATTTCCACTAACCCAAACCCTGATTTAATATAAGAAGTGAAACCTAAAATTATTATTATGAGTTAAAACAAGAAGAATGTTGTAGCTAATCAAGGAGCTATAATTAGGGGAAAATGAAGACATTTAATTAGGATATATTTGCAATTTATATATTTTACAATGGTATATAAGGCCATGCGTTTAGAGTTAGAATTCACGAACATGTGATAAATTTTGAAGATGTTAACTTCAAAAATTGAAATTTTAAGTTTCGATTTTTAAATATTGTGGAAAAATCAATTAAATTTGTATTAAATTTATTTATTTGCATAATATAAATGCAAATAACTCTTTTTCACTATTACATGACCGAGCAAATAAAAAGTTGGGGGTATTTACATATCTGTTTCATCATTCTCTCTCCTATACATTTTAGTGTCCATCCCCCTCTCTCTTTTCTTCAATTTGTGCATTTGAGTAAGAATATTGTAAAGACTATATATATTGGCTTGAATGAGGGTGAACGCTAGATAATAAATCTAAAAATGAATTGAAGGCCAGCTATTAAGGTGTGGAAAAACCAATAGAGCAATCCGACCAAGAAGAAAAAAAATAATTATTTTATGTCGATTAATGATCCTACGAATGAGGTGGATGATATATCCTATGATGAATTGCATGATTCTCTAATATTTATGAATGATATCTTGATTAATTTAAAGAAGTGTCAAACATTGAAAAAAAGAGCATGCAAATTTAGATTCTCATTATGTTGATTTATAAAATGAACTACATTATTATAAAAGGAGAATGATCACTTGTTAGCAAGAACATCTATATGAGATAAGTTACTTAGAGAAAATCTTATTTTATATGTAAGGATTGATAATTTGAAAAACTCTAATAGATATGCTTTTCATGATTTATTTAAATCTAAAAAAATGTACAACATAAACCATATAAACTCACAAATATTGTTCTATTTGTGGTGGATTAGGCCACATTTCTAAAAACTTGATGATGGCAAACTAGGACACACACCTAAAAATTATAAAGTTATAACCACAATTTCTTTGGGTTCCTAGGCTTATATAAAGTCCACTTCACATTTAATCATATTTTCTCATTCCAATGGTATACTCAAAATTATTTGGGTTCTCAAGCTAGAGGCATGAACTTTTGTATAGGTACACCTTCACTTTAGGACTAGTGAAGGCATGGTACTTGTATAGTAGATGCTCGAGATATATGATGGGAGATTAGTTATTATTTGCTTTGCTAGAACCAAGTGATTGTATCAATATATATTTACTAGATAACATTAAAAAAATATAATAAAGTTAACAACATTAGATATGGCTCATACACCATTGAGAAGGACCTACATTAGCATCAACTAGTAGTGTGATAATGGATATGAATTTCAATTATCATCCTCATATTATTTGATTAAATTGAAAGATGAAGTTTATTTTAATGGTCATATGTATAACAACTTTTATTTAGTTAAGTGATGTTGTTTAATGGCTAGTAATGTTAAATGCTTGGAGGCTTTTTATGATGATCCTTGCTTATGGAATAGGTGATTTTATCATGCAAGAATACATACCTTATATAGATTTTTTAAGCAAGAATTGGATTTAGGCATAGCTAAGCTTAATTTTTCTAGGAATTAGATACGTGTTAATTATTATTTAAAAAAATAAGTTGTTACTTCTAATAAGATAAAAATAGTTTATTTTAATTTCAGATTATTTTGTTATCTTATACTTATAAATAGTTTGTGCAGAAATTATAAAAAAATCATTAAAATTGGACAAGCGCCATAGTGCCAGAACTCATTTTTCTAATGTAGCACTACATCGAAGATTTTACCAAAAATTGGTTGGAGAGCTTAGCATCGAAGTGATATATAGTCAGTGACACATCATCGGATCAAAGCACCAAGTGTTGCAGTAAGAGTTAGTTGGACAAGTGAACTGAAGCGACTATTGGTTAACCCACACGCTGGTTTAGTAGCACTACACTGCCACCAAAATAGCATCGCAGTGCTAGTTCAATTAAATTGAAAAATTATAAATAATAACCTTAGTCTTAGTGTGGAGAGGATGACATATTATAGAGTCATTTTGTGTGTGTGTGTGTGTGTGTGTGTACAGATTGTCGTAGGGAGAGTATATCTTGTGTTCTTATACCTAGAGTCTTATATTAGTGTAGAGAAAAATAAGGAAGTGAACAAGGGATTGTAGTTCTACTTCTTGGTCTCTTCTAAACTTTACTTTATCCTATTGACATTTTTATCTTGTGTTGTAGTTTGTACTTATTAAACATTCAGCTTAATTAATAAATATTTGTTATGTTTGTATTGTGCAACAATCCTCTGTGTAGCTAAACAAAATCTCTAAATCTCTGCTAATTTTAAAGCATGTATTTCTTAGAGTAGGTTTTATTTTTAATATATACTTGTTATTTTTAATTTCTATGTGCTTCAATTGGTTTATATATAGGCCACAAATAAATTTTAAACTTTGAGTGATCTAGAGCCTCGATAGGGAATAGAATAATAATTAGGAAATTTAAAGACAGTACAACCATAACATAAATATATGGTGGTTAGGTTATGGTGCCCTAAGGAGAAAGATTAATAATAGTTAGGAAGGATCCTAGCTAATAATCTAATGAACTTAACATAGATGGGGAATAACTATTGCTTTGATCCACAAGAATAATAGGAAGTAAACCTCCCTAAAGCAATCATGCTCTTTTAAAAAATCATAGGTTCTAAATTTATAAAATTTAGTAAATTTAACCTTTTGTACTTTGAAGTTATTTACTTTTTACATGTGTCACTGTTGACCTCATTTCTGTTTGAGGTCATGTGAACATCAAAAACATAAATCACAATCAATTGCCTAGTGCACTGCTCCCTGTAGTACATTGGCCCTTTGACTTCAACCATTATTCAAATGACACCGTTAGAATCTACATAAATTAAATTCACTAACCTAGTTCTTAACCCATTTAACCCAGTTGAGCTAGCTTAACCAAGCCCAATTGATCAAACCCCTTTATTGAACTTTTATAATATTTCACATAAGAACTTCACCATATAAGTTAAAACTCAGCTCCTCATGGATTGAACATGTTTACTCAACTTGGCCCAACACCACAGGAAAAATGTCATTTTCCAGCAGCCATTTTTCTCAAAAAATGAAGAAAATTCATCGCTAATTTACTTTTTCAGTGGAAAATTTTTTTATGTTAATTCACGCATCGAAAAACAAATACCATCAAAAAAATTATGCAAGAAATATTTCCGACAGATTTTCTGACAGAAAATCCATCAAAAATTGCTTAGAATTTTTTTTTTTAAAAAAAACTCTTAGAAATTGCAAAACCCTAGCGAGCTAGCTATCATCACCACTTGTCTTTTAACATAGCCTGCCCGCGAACCAATCCCAGGCCTATAAAGCAAGAGCGCCTGCTGTTGCCATCACCGGCTCGAACCAAGACCCGCTCGTGAACAACCAACTCAAATGAATCCATCCATATGCTAGGCCCGTCTTATAGAAAAATAAAAATGTAGTAAAAAGATTAAGACAGAAAAATAACACAGAAATTTATAGTGGTTCGGCCCAACTAGACCTACGTCCACTCTCTGAAGACTCCCTCTTCAGGTATTGCACTATACCAAAGTTACTCTCCTTTTTATCTCATAGCAAGGCAGAGAAGCCCTTACAATTAACCTCTCTTCCACCAATCCCTAGTGTTGCAGAGTATTGTCATCCTTGCTCACCCTCCTAGTGACAGCAGAGAACTGGCATCCTTTCACACCTTACTGGTGTAGGAAGAGTACCTTTATCCTTTCACACCCTCGTAGTGTTGGTAGAGTATCATCATCCTTTCACACCCTCTTAATATCGATAGAGTAACATTGTCCTTTCACACCCTCCTGGTGTAGGTAGAGTACCGTCATCCTTATACACCCTCCTGGTGTCGGCAGAGTATTGGAGCTCCTTTGAAAATCTTCTTCCAAGAGACTTCAATAAAGTAGAGAAGAACTTTAAAAAATAAGCAAGAGATACTCACTATTGGGCAACCTTATCAATCCCTTCACAAATCTCTCTTAAGAAATCTCTCACTCTTCAATCCCAAGAAACTCTCTCAAACACTCTCAAAGTACACTCTCAAAAGAAACTTACAGTTGAAATTTGTAGGAGTTCTTTGACAGACAGTTTTAAGAACTCCTATTTATGAATGACATGAAAAACTGTCTAGAAAACTAAAATTTTCAATTTGACCGTCATGGATCGTACAGTATGATTACACATTATACATACAATCATTTCAAAATGCTCGTACGATCCTGTATGAATTGATTTTGTACTCTGGTTCACGTATGTATGAACAAACAACATACAATATGATTAGTTCAAGATTGAACATATTCGTCCGGTACAAAGTTGTACGAACGCATTTCATACACTGGTTAGCATACTGTACGAACCCTATATCATTTAGTATGATCAGTTTAACCAAATTATGCTTCATTTGCTATGAAATTGGATGAGTCCATTTTTACTCTAGATGTCGCCTGTTCTATACGAAACTAATTTTGTTTCGTACTCTAGATGTTGTCTGTACAAAACTAATTTTGTACATTATGAATAGTTAAAAAAATTTAGCTGTTTATATGGATGAACAGGTATGAACCCATTTCATACTCTAGATGTCGTCTGTAAGAAAGTTATTTTGTACAGTACGATCAGTTTAGAAAATGGTGAGTTTATTTGGATGAACTTGTACATAGCCATTTCATACTCTGGACGTCATCTGTACGAAGGTAACTTCGTATAGTATGAATAGTACTTAGAAAATTTTACAGGCATGATTCGATTAACTACTTTGTGGAGGAACACTTAGGTCAAATCGTCCCGTACGATCCCATGATCATACAATATGATTAGTTTTAAAAATATAAGTTTTAACTCTCCCCAGTGTGTGTGTGTGTGTTACTTAATTACAATCACACTCTCTCATACTCAAGAAAAATAAAAAAGGTATAGACTTCAATTATAATATGCCCTAATCTAATCTGTCTTGAAGTCTTCAACACTTTGGAGTATGATTTCCATGAAACGTTAGAAAACACAAACAACACAAAGAAAATTTCGAGTATATGTTAGGAAAAACAATAATCAACATAATAAGATTTTGCAATCATTAAAAATACACATATTATAAAAATATAATTTTGAAAACAATTTTAAAAGTTCGTTAGGGATGTTAAGCCCTATAGAACTTTCAAGTGGTATCAGAGCCGTTTTAAAAAAATAAGTTTTTTAAAAAGCTTTTGAATTTTTGATCCATGGCTAATCGTAATATTGCGGAAGGTTATTCAATCACCAGACCTCCTTTATTTGAAAATATCTTTTAATTTTTGGAAAACTCACATGTCTATTTTCTTGCAATCGATTGATTTTTGCATGTGGCATATGATTTTAACTGGTTATTCATCACCGTCACATATTGTTAATGGAGTTAAAACTGATATTTCTTTTAATCAATGAAATAAGGAAGAATAACTGAATGCAAAATCTTTAAATTGCTTTTTCTATGCTTTAAATTCTGATGATTTCATGTTAATATCCACTTGCACTACTGGTAAGGAAGTTTGGGATAAACTACATACCATATACGAAGGCACGAATGAAATCAAGCAATCCCAATTGAATTTGTAAATGCATGATTTTGAATTATTTTCCCTGAAACCATATGAAACAATCTTAGACATGTACACTAGGTTCATTCAAATGGTAATATCATTGCATGCCTTAGGAAAAGAGTTTTCAAATTTTGAGAAAATCAATAAAATTCTTCGTTGTTTACTTGAAAAATTTAATGCCAAAGTTGTTTCTATTTGTGAATCAAAAGATTTGAATGATTATTCTATTGATAATTTGATTGGCTCACTCATTGCCTACGAGCAAGGTTTGAGTCAAAGACTTTTGGATGCAGGTGAAACAATTGTTCTAAAAACTGAAGATATAGAAAGAGATAGCTTAGTTGGTGACGAATGCAATAACTTGATAAGCAAATCACAAAGCTCACCAAAGCATAAGCAAAAGTGGAAAAAAGGTAAAAGTGGTAAGGATCTCCATATTTTTTTGACATTATTTGCTTTTGATGCAGGAAGCCTAGACATATGAAAAATCAGTGCCCTAATTTAAGAATTCTTTCTACGAAAGAAAAGGGCAAGGCGAAGTAAACTTTTAACTGGGAAAATAATGAAAGGCAAAAAATCTCATGGGCAGATATGGTTTCTGAAGCATCGGACCAGGAGAGAGATAATGGTTAAAAGCCTTTCGTGTTTTCGTGTTGTGTTTTTGTATTTTTCTTTTTTATTTTTATGTTTTAGTTTTGTTTATTCTTTGAAATTTTTATTTTCGTGAAAGTTTTTTCTCTAATCAACACACACATTCACTTTTCTAAAAATGAAAAATCTACTTCATGTTTTTTCTTGAAATCTTTGGTAAGTTGTGTTTGACTTCTCTAAAATAGTCAAAAGAAGGAAACTCATGTTTTTGATTCTCAATCTCTATTTCCTAAAAGAGGTTATTTTAATTTTGATTTAAAATCTTCATCATATTTTAAATTGGATTTTGAAACTAATTTTTTTTATCTCCCTATATTTTTTCTATCGCATAGGAATCTTTTGCAAGATTGTTGAATCTACCATAAAATTTTCTTAATCAATTCGTATTGTCAATAATTTGGGTTTACTTTGATTTTGAAAATATATGAAAGAAAACATATTTTTTGAGAATAATTAAAAAAAGTGGTCAATGATGCCAAACCAAAAGATGCGCAATGACGCCAAATTAAAAAAAAAAATACACAAAGTGTATTAAAATCAAAAGATGCTCAAAGAGTCATTCAAGTGATAAAGGGCATAAAATGAGCCAGCAAAAAAAATGCTTATTTTTTCTTATACTACTAAAAACGTAAGAAAATCCTTGATATGTTCGAAACTTGTGCTTGAAAATCTTAGTTCCTGATTCAGCAATTCGTGGATTGATCTTCTATTAGATATGTTTTATGAAAGGAGTTTTGAAAAATTAATGTTTCTTTTTCCCGTTTATTCCTTGATTTGGATATTGAATTAAAAAGTTTTTTTAGCCTTTAAAAGAACTTGAGCTTGAATTAACAATTTATGAATTTCTTACTTTTTCTGGATTATGCGTTGTCAATCCAATTCTACTAAGTTTTTGATTAAAACTAAGAGGTAACTTTCTCGTTTTAAGAATATTTTTTTCACTAGATTAGGGAACGTTTTCTTTTGTTCGTTTTGTTTTTTGTGCCTCCTCTCTTTTTGATAATGTCAAAGGGGGAGAACGTATTGTTGAATTTGTATGTTTTTGTATCATTTTTTTTCAAAAAATTAAAAAAAAAATTATCTCCCCTATTTTTAAAGGTTTATTCTAGTGAGGGGGAGATTAGGAGAAATTATTTTTTTTTTGAAAATTCAAATTGAATTGTTTGTCAACATCACAAAGGGGGAGATTGTTGCGGATCAATGGTTTATGATTTTTGATGATAGCAAACATTTTAATTTCTCTATGACTGTCTTATGTACTGACATTTCAGGTTCACACGATCGAACTGTAATTTGGAACCAGCTCAATATTGGGTAGACTAGGTCTGAGTGAGTTTGTACACTTTTTCCTTTCTTGAGTCTATTATATTTATTGTGGCTCCTGATGCTTTGTAACGTATAAGAGTTTCAGATTGTTTCCTAGAGTTTACTATTTTTGGTAACATCGTCCTAGATGATATTTATATCGGCCGGGACGATATGTTCAAAAGCAAAAACCCTAATTAGGGCATCCTCATTAAAGCAGCCGTCATTATACAAAACACATCATCCTGGATGATTTTGTACAGCTAGGACGATAGGCTCAATTCAGAAAGAATTTGCCGCCATATCTACTTAGGAAATTCTTATTTTTGGATATCGGCCTGGTGGATTGACCTCGACTATAAAATATCGGCTAGGACGATCCAGGATATTTTTTTCAAAATTTCTCTTGTAATTTTGGAAAGCAATTAATGGTGATTTCGTCCGAGACGATTAGACATCGTCCAGCTTCATTTCAGGGCGATATTCAGGACAATTTTCCTCATATTTGAACTAATCGGCCAGGACGATATGTCTATCGTCCTGGACGATAAAGTCGGCAGCTTGCATTAATGAGCTCGTTTTTAGCTCTTCTATTTAAGCTATGACAAGGCACTTTGTAAGTGTCTTTGGCAGCCATTGTAGCTTCGTTCTTGTGGGGGGAAACTTGAAGAGAGAGCTTGAAAGGGAGAGAGGAAAGGGTGGAGTTTGAGAGGGAGAAGATCCTGTGAGGAGGGGAACTCAAGGGAGTGTGGAGGGGATTCCACACGGTTGCTCCGGCGAACTCGCACCTTAGTGCCATCGGCTTCAAGGCTTGTCTCGAGGTAAGTTCACCAAAGAAGAAGATCTCTTTGGTGTTAAAGGACTCGGCGACTCCGCCGCACAGGGGAAGGTGGAAGTGATTTTGTAAGGGCTTCTCCGCCTAGCTGTGGGGCCTAAAGGAGAGTCACATTGGTAGTGCAATACTTGGAGGGTGCCTCCAAGGAGTGGACGTAGGTCAAGGTTTGACCGAACCACTATAAATCCGGTGTGTTCTTTTCTTATTATTGCTTCCGCATTTAATTTTCGCATTTTGTTTTTATTGTGGTGATATTAGTTTTGGTTTGTGCTTTGATTTAAAGATTCTTCTTTTTCAATTCACCTCTCTCTTTATTTAGCCTTGGGCTAGTTCATAAGGGCTTAACATCCCTAACAAACTTTCTAGTGCCATCAGAGCACTTTCAAATGTTGCAACAATCTCCCCCTTTTTAATGATGATAAAATAATTATTGTTCAAGTTAACAATTAAAGCAAATTTTATCCTTAGCTCCCCTTAAATAAATGATGAATTTAAAACAAGGGTTTTCATGAAGATCAAAACACAAACCTACAAAAAAATTAAAAAAGAAACAAACCACAAAAAATTATGAAAATTCTAAAACTACTTAAACAAAAACACGAACAAAACATCACACATTCACACTACAACACATACATACACACATCACACATACATCAAATAACATAAACAATATCAAACAATATAATGACTCCCCATTTTGGCAACAACAAAAAGGGAAGATAATCTTGAAATTAAAAGTTTTTATGAAAAAATTAAAGTAGTTGAAGAAGAAAAAGATTGCAAAACTAATTGCAAATACAATATTAACTTCCAAATGCTAAAAAGTAAAAAATTCAAATTTAAAATCAAAGAATAATTAGGATAAGAAAAATTAATTAGGTTCACTAATCATATTAGATAAACTGAATAAAAATAATTATTATAAAAAGAACGAGATTAATTAGTTTCTAATTTAATAGTGAAGCACTACAAGAAAAATGCCGATTACCGGCGGTTCTAACCGGCGGTTTATTGACCGCCGGTTTTAACGGTGGTTTAGCCGGCGGTCTAGGCCGTCGGAACACCGTCGGCTAATGGGGCCGCCGGTAAAAATTGTCGGTAAATAGTTTCCTACGCCAATTTTTCCAGCGGTTCATCACCCGCCGCAAAGCCGCCGGTATATACCAAAACCGCCGATTTTTCACCTAAACCGCCGGAAAAAACTGCCAGTTTTGGGTGATTTTCCTGTAGTGAATATTATTATTAATTATGTAGATTTGAATAGGAGATAGACTGATAAAGGAAAGAACAGAACAAATTTTTTGATTAGCAACATTGCACATCTAATCTATTTTTGTGGCACACTTTGTGCATCTTTTATATTTGGACTAATTTTGTACCTCTTTTCACTTTGACGAACATTGCGCATCTTTTGAAAACAAGTAGTACATTTAGTGCATCTTAATTTTCAAGTTTGACACACATTGTGCATCTTTTGATATTTTTTATCTTTCCAATATCAATAAATCTTAACTCAAATTTGAATAATTAACAAAAATTAACAAATTGAAAAAGAAATAAAATAAAATTAAGACATCAATCTCGCTACAATTATGGCTAAGTTATATTTAGCTATAAGAAGAAGAAATTGATCTCTGTATCTACATTCAGTCATAATTTTAATTCAAAATTTGAAAGACTACATTTTACAATGAAATTAATTTGTAGAGCAAAGTAATTTAAAATTTAATTCAAGAGATCAACCACAAATGATTTGTCTAAAGAAAAATTGACATTTCAAGAAGTAAAATTTCAATGCACGTTCATTTATCATTCATGGACACATACAAGAATATTTTTCCATTTAAAATCAACCCAAATCACATCAACCTAAAAATGCTAAAATAGCACATTTAATCACTAACACATGAAATCACTAAAATCACAGAAAAAATATCTCAACAACAAACACAGAAAATCATCAGCAACTACAGTACATAAGTACAGCTAATAATCACAGGGGCCTTGATCTAGAGGAGGTGGTGGAGGGTTAAATACCGTAAAATAACTACTGATCGTAGATAATGTTTACCAAGTTAAACTGCCCGCAAATCCATCCCATATGTTTGTTATGCTTAGCATCCTGCAAATTAAGGTGATTCTTAATTTGATCAAAGCATTGATCAAAATGAGTTTCCATTTTGTTAAATAACTGGACCATTTCTTGATAGAAGTTCTAATCAGGTATAGGTGCTAATGCAAATGCTGGAGTAGGAGCTTCCCTTTCTTCCTTAGAATTGTCTCCCTCAGAACTTTGATCCCTCCCAAAAATTTCTAAAAAAGAGGCATCAGTAAATTAAATAGGAAGTTCAATGGGAGGATCAGGATGAATAAGATTATACTTCTTCTCTAACATGTAGCCAACTAAATGTAATATATGATAATTTGGGCTTCATCAAAAGGTTTTTTAGTCATAATCAAATAAGTGACTGTGGAAAAAAAGGAGTTATGTTTATGGGATCACCAGCTTTAGGAATGATAGTGGTTCACAAGACATGCTGGATAATTCGGACATTTTTATTGAGAGTGTACACACGAGATAGATAACTAACTTGGGCAACACCTCTAAGAGTTTGATTTATTTCTGACCAATTAAAGTCGTCTCTAGAGGTTAAGGTGTGCGTTATAATTTCTTAGGTTCTTAGGTGGAGGAAGTTGTCTAAGTCTTTCTTAGTGATTTCTACACGGTGCTTGAAAACATAGGAGGTAATCCTCGTGTGGTCTTGGTTTACCTTCATGTTAGCCATAAAAATTTGAAAAGTTTCACAGTGGTAAGCGTAAATCAAGGTAAGGATGAATGAAAATTGGGTTGAGGCAAACAAAGGCAAGATAAAAAAGTTGATATCACTCTGGATAAGGAAATGGGAAGAGGTTATTTTAGCTGCAAAATACCTATTATATGCATCTTCATTATATTTGGAAAGAAAATTGTCATCCCTACCAGATCTAGAGCAAAATCCCTTATAGGTGTGAGGTCTTTTGCTACTACTAGCCATTTCTAAGATTTAAACTCAAGAAGGTTTGGAACAGATGAGAGTGTGAAGAAAAACTTATCCAACTCTTCTATTTTTAGAAAAAAAAACCCATCGTACAGTACAAAATTCAGATCGTACGTACGATTTTAAAATCATACGGGATGAAAAAATTTTCATACATACAAGTGAATATAACCAAAAATGAAACGACTTTTCATAAAAAGCTATTTCTGAGATATCCTTTCATACAGGTTTTTTGACCAAACAATCATACAAATAAATACGTGTTCATCCAAGATTTTCAGAATATTAAAGATCGTTTAATGACAGTTAGGTTCATCTCCAAGAGAAACTGATAACAGAATTATACAAACGAAATGTGATTTCATACGTACGATCTATAATCAATAACTGACTTTTCTAGAAAACTATCCCCAATCATACAGATGAAATAGCACATAATGTATAGTATGTTGACATTATTATACATTATGAAAAATAATGAAAAACTTAGTTTCGTGTGCACAACTAATACATACTATAGAATTTGTACAATACAAAAAAACAAATTTCTTATAGTATGAAAAGAATACTTAAAATAAGACATAATTAACAAAAAATCTTTTCAAGCAAAATGACATGCTTCCAGTAAAATAAAAAATAAAACAAAAACATAGTGAAAATATCTGCAAGTTAATTCTCTGTAGCAACGTGATGCAATTCAATTTCTCTCTTAGCTACATGATCTCTAATGAAGTAATGCCTTATGTTTATATGGTTGGTTCTAGAATATTGAATATGATTCTTTGAAATACATATGACACTAATATTATCACAAAAAATCAAAATTATGCCAATAAAAAATCTTAAATCAATTAATTGTTATTTTAACCAAAGAACTTGTGCTACACAACTACCTAAGGAAATGTATTTTGCTTCATTAGTATAAAGGGCTATTGAATTCTATTTTATACTAGACTAAGAAACTAAAGAGTTTCTAATAAATTGACAAGTTTCAAATATACTTTTCCAATTAACCCTACATTCTTCAAAATCTTAATCAGAATATCCAATGATTTCAAAAGAAGAGCTATGTTTAGGATATTAAATTTCTAATTTTTAAATTCCCAAAAGATATCTTAGAATTCTTTTAAATGTGTCAAATGTGATTCCTTTGGATCAGCTTGCAATCTAGCACACAAATAAATACTGAACATGGTATCTGGTCTTCTAGCAGTCAGGTAAAACAATGATCCAATTATTCCTCTAAATTTTTTTTGATCAACAGATTTTACCTTAGGGTCATTATCTAACTACAGTGAGAAACTCATTGGTACAGTCACTAGTTTAGCATTATCTATTTTATATTTCTTAAGAATGTCCTTAATATACTTTGACTGACTAAGAAAAATTTCTTCCTTATTTTGCTTTATGTTAAAACAAGAAAATAACTTGAATCTCCCATCAAATTCATCTCAAATTTACTACTCATTATTTTTGAAAAATCATCCCAAAGATTTTTATTTAAAGATCCAAACAAGATATCATCAACATATATTTAAATCCTTAGTATGTCATCTCATGTCCTTTACAAAAAGAGAGTGGTATCCATACTTTCTTTCATAAATGATCTCCATAATAGGAAAGTGCTTAATCTCTCATACCAAGCCCTAGGTACATGTTTTCATCTATACAATATCTTTTTTAATTTAAACACATGATTAATGTATTTAGAATTTTTAAAATCTGAAAATTGCTCAGTATAAATATCCTCTTGTATCGCCCATTATTTTTGTGTTAGTTCAACCATAAACTATAAACCCTAAAACCTGGCCTTAAATCCAACCCCTAACCTTTATCCTTAAACCTTAAACCCTAATTATTATTCAAAAATCCTAAACCCTAAAAAAAAATCTAAAGGTTAAATCCTAAACCGCAAACCTTAAACCCTAAACATAAACCATAAACTATATACCCTAAAACCTACCCAAACCCAAATTATAAACCCAAAACTAAAAAATTGAAACCCTAACACTAAACTTAAACCCAAAATCATAAACCCCTAACCCTAAATACTAACCTAAAACCTAAACCCTAAACCCTAAACCCTAAACCCTGAACCATAAACCTTAAAACCTAAACCCTAAATCCTAAACCCAAAACATAAACCCTGAACCATAAACCCTAAAGGGAGATATTTTCAATATATTCTTCTTTCAACTTTGGCTCTTTCAAAATGCTAGATTCATCAAACACAACATGTGTAGTCTCCTCAACTATTAAAAATCTCTTATTAAAAACTCTATAAGATTTTCAAACACTAGAATATCTAAGAAAAATTCCTTCATCTTATTTAGAATTAATTTTTTCTAAAGAAGTTTTAACATTATTATGAATAAACATTTTATATTCAAAGACATGTAAATGTGAAAGATTTGGTGTTCTACCCTTAATAAGTTCATAGGGTGTCTTATTCAATTTTATAATCTAATGTTCACCCTATTCAGAACATAACAAACTATACTAATCGTTTCAGCCCAAAAATATTTTGGAAGTGAGTATTCTACCAACATGGCTCTAGCGACTTCAATTAATATTTCATTCTTTCTTTCTACTACCCCATTCTACTGAGGGGTCCTAAGTGCTGAAAAATTATGATTAATTCCTTTCTCTTTATAAAAATCTTCAATTTTTCACTTTTAAATTCTCCTCCATGATCATTTTGAATTGATAAAATCTCACACTTTAATTTCATCTGAATCCAAGTATAAAAGTTTCTAAATTCCTCAAATTATTTACTCTTATAAAATAAAAGTTTAACCCAAGCGAATCTTGAAAAATCATCAACTATAACAAGTTCAAATACTTTACCTCTTAGACTTACAGTACAAATAGGTCCAAAAAGATCCATGTGAATGATTTTCATTAGTTTGCTAGTTGTAAGATCCTTAATGGAATGAAATGAGGACTTCATATATTTTTCTCATTGGTATGCGTCACATAGGTGATTCTTAATAAATTCTAGTTTGGGTATTCCTCTAACCAATTATTTTTGGTTAATTTTTCATGATTACATGACAAAATCTCCTATGACATAGCTATGATTCATCAATAATTATTTTGAGACAAAAGGCATTAGAAGATTTAATAAAATTCCAATCAAGTATGTACACATTTTTTTTCCTATTTCTATGCAATATATGAATTCCATTTTGGCTTATTATGCACCTAGTGAGAAAAATTTTTACACTATAACCTTTATCACATAACTAACTAATATTCAACAAGTTATTCTTTAAGCCTTCTACCAAAAAGACATTTTAAATAAACTAATTATTCAAATTTCCAATCATACCTGTGCCTACCACTTTTATAGTGGTATTTTCTCCCAATATAACCTTGCTTTCATTCCTGGTTTCTAGTGATATAATTTGTGTCGTATTTGCAGTCATATGCTTCAAACATCTACTGTCCAGGTACAAAATACTCTCATGAGGTTGTTTGACTAAAAAATATGGTTTAAAAAAATATTAATTTTCTTTGGGAAAGAATAATTTTTGAATTATAGTTTTGAAATCGAACACATCATTACGAATAGCATATCACCTCACGAGGCGAATATACCATTCCCTAATGGGTTTAAATTTTAGAACTTTAAATTTATCTAGATTATCATAGTCAACTCAAGAAAATATAACATACAACCCCATTAGATTAAAATGATGTTTGATCGAATGTTCGACTATAATAATTTTGATAAGGGATCATTAATTTTATAATCAAAATCTTGATAATAAAATGATATCTCTTCCCAAGGAAAGAGAATATCATCTACGATAAATCATTTGAAAAAGGAGATAATGATCATTATATTTTAATCTTCCCAAAGATAATTAAATAAAGTTTTGAAAAACTTGATTTTAAAAATTTGGTCTAGGTTTTTAAATCTCCTACGAGTGCAAGCCCTCATAGTTAATTACATTATAGAAAACTAAAATTTCATATAAATACTCTTGATAAAAATAACGATAGAAATTTTATTTAGATTATTAAAGCTTAATATCAAAGGAGGTAAGGGTTGGAAATTCAGTAAGGTTCGGATCAAAGTTAAGCACTTATTTTTGGAGTAAAAAGAGGAAGAGTAGGAGACACTTGGGATTCTGAAATAATTCAGATGTGCCCCAGTCTATCCTAAGTGTTGGGCTTAAATTTGATTAAAAGAGACTTTAAGTTAAATTATCAATTTTATTAGAAAGTTCGGATTAGATTCCCAGAGATTGAGGTCTTATGGCCCAAGCCTGTCTCAGAACCTAAGTTTAAATTGGGTACTGAAAATTAGTGACCCAAACCTAGCTAATATAATGTAGATCTGGACTTATGCAGCCTGGATTGGGGAGCTAGCTAAATCACCTAGGCGCTTTAAAAACATGTATCCGATCATTAATGAAAGAGTGGTTAAGGATGTTAATTAGATTGAGTTTAAAGTAAGCGAGGCTGACATCTATAACAGATCCAAATTGATCACTTTGACTTATGTTATGTATTGATGCTTAAAAGTAAAATGCAATTAAGTTTTAGACTCATTTAGATTCATTTTTAATGCAATGCATGTTAGTTAACTTGATTAAATATTTAAATTTGAAAAGAAGTAGTTTTAAAAAGGCTTAAAAATAGGTTTTATCCTAAAGATGCGCAGATCCCCTTAACAGAACTGCACCCTCATAGGCCATGTGGTATGTCAGAACCCGTAGGCAGGGAGGGGCCTAACAAAAGGAAAGAAGATGTAGCAAAATGTTATGCGAACTTCGGGCGATCTCGGGCTTCGTAAAACGTTAAAATTTCTATGTTGACTTAAAAATTTTAATTTTGATTAAAGTAGAAATTTTTTGAATGAGTCCTTATGAGCCTTTGATCAAATTCCAAGATAAAGGAAATATGGCATGTAAGTAAAAAGGCTAAACAAATAGGTAGTTCTATTATGCAATCAATTAAATAAATCAAATAAATTAAATGCTCAAATTAAATATCCATGTGGCAAGTGTCAGTTAATATTACATCTCAGAATTACATAAAAGTAAAGTGGTCAGGCACCACTGACAACAACCCAGATTTTAACTCCTAAAAGATAAGTGACTTTGAGAATTAGGATTCTTCTTGACTTCCACTTCTTTATCTTCTCACGAGTTTTTTGATATGCTGGTTTCGGATATTTAAATGAAAAGAAACTCTCATTCAAAATGGGTGTTACCTTTTCTTTTTGGATATTTAAAAGACATCTTAATTTGGATTTCTAAATTGAGAGGGACTCTCCCCTATGGGGTGTCCCTTCCTCTTTGGATTCCAAATTGGATGTTCAACATCCCATCTCAACTAGTCACTTTAAATATTTACAACTCAATTGAATTTAAACTACATTGGATATAAAAGAAAAATCTAGACTCAATAATATGCAGGGTTATCCTAATAATCAACAGTTAATTAATCCCAAGCAGTTAATATTTGAAAATTAAAGTGCACAATTATAGCCGCACTTGGTCATAATCTTTTAATTTAAATGGCGTCTTAAGCATAACAAGCACCTATGCAAACCATAATAATATTTTTTTTATTTAATGCCTCATTTACTTTAATTGCCCTATATAAGCATGGCTACCTGCACAAGGTTGAATTAGTATAAAGCATTCCTAACCTTAGGATAGATCTAATGCACGATCAAACATATAGTGCATAAATTAAAAGAATAATCATAATAATCTAAGCTAGCAAACACCATGCAGTGAAAACTCAAAAATCTTGCACACAACAAAAAAGTAAACACCGGCCTAGCCTAGATCTAGAAGTGGTGGCCTAGCAAACTATCTAAAGTGTGTGAGTAAGGTTGTGTGGTTTGGATATATATGTCCTAAATAGGATCATTAGTTAAAGTTGTTTGAGGTTTAATTGATCGGAAAGCTTAAGGGAAATATTTAATTAAAGTTTAAGTATTAATGATTTGAAATTGATTTTGATATTAATTTTTTTCATTTGATACTACCTTTTTTTCTCACCGAGGATGAGAAGTTTATTTCACATTTCTTTGGGCTAATTTAATAGCCTCGTAAGCCTAGGTTACGCAATGGTACCTAATATGATTAAGTGATTTGATTTAAGGTTTAAAAGTTAATGAATTTTAATTAAAGTTGGTTAACTACTAATTTTAAGGTTAGTTATTGATTTTTGGACTTTTAGAGTGATTTTTTATTTTTTTGAATTTTTTGGATTACTTAATCATTTAATTAAGGGGTCAAATGTTAACTTATTATTTAAACTCAAATTCCAGAAAGTTATTATTTTATTAAAATATTATTTCTTAAGATGAGTTGTTAAATACTAAGTTTGCTAGATTTTGATTTTTCTATAGTTAATTATGAGTTGTTAGATACTAAGTTTGATTTATTTTTTCATATGAGTTGAATGCCTTTGAGTTTGTTCATATTGTAGTTTTTTGAAATTATTTATGAATTTTTAAAGCTTTAATAATTTATTTTGAATTATTAAATTATTTTAATTAAGGACCTTTTGTTGATTTGAATTCAAATGGACTCCAAACTCCTTGAAATCAGCTTCAAAGGTTAGAAATGACCTAAGGAAAGACCAAGTGTTTGAAATTTTTTTCGAATTTTTAATTAATTTTAATTAATTAAATTAATCAAATATTAAATTTTAATTAAAATTAAATTAAGCTTAAATTTGCTATCAAATCAAAGGATTTTATTTTTCTTTAGTTGAAAAATGAATTATGGTTAGTTTGAAGTATTGTTTAGAATTTTTGGATTTAAATTTAATTTGTTGGAATTTTTGGAAGTTTTAAATGCTTAATTAAGGATCTAATCTTTAATAAATTAATTAAGAGGCTTAATGAGTTTTAAAATTGCTAAAAATTTTACTAGGGGTTTGAGATGTCACTTTTTGAATTTTTGAAGTTTTAAGTCAACTGGTTGTGAATCCTAATTTTTTAAAATTAATCTAAGTTTTCTAGCCCAAAGTCCTTAATTATTATCTTTAATGATGTCACTAAGTTTAGTATGCTTGAATCAAGGTTTGTCTAACCCTTGGACATAACATATATAGATGCACACATAACATTCATAATTAAATCCTAGATCTATGTGAGCCCTAAGATTAGGTGGTATGTGCTTCTTAAGCATGCAAAGACTAAACTTGATTAACTTTAAATAAAATCTTGATTAGTGAATAGTTGGAATACAACTATGCACTAATCATTCTCCATGATTTCTATTCAAATATGCTCAAATTATGCTTAAAATTTCATAGGATCTCGCAAAGTTAAGGATTTAAATTCATATAGTTTTAAAAAAGATTTTAAAATAGATATATACATCAATTCCTCACCTTTGGAGCAATATATATATATATATATATATATATATATATTAACTTTTAAAATAAAATATTTAAAAATATTATCAAAATTTTTTTAAAATATCAATGAGAGATCATCTGGTTTTAGAGTAATTTGAAAATAAATTTTTAAATATGTTATATAAAATTTAATTAAATATTTAAATAATTCAGATTAATTAAAATAAATATAGTTTTTAATTTCGAAAAGAATTTTAAATTAAAATCTTAATTTTTCAAGAATTTTGATATATTACACTAAATTATTTGATTTAAATTGAATTTATTTTAAATTTTTAAAATTTTAACATTAATTAAAGTATTTAAAATAATTTTTTTAAAAAGTAATATTTAAAATAATTTTTAAATTAAATTTAATTGAATATTAAATATTTTTTAAAATTTCAATATTATTCAAGATAAATTTTTTTTAATATTTTTAAAATTATTTTAACTTAACTTTAATTAAATACTAACACAATATTTAAATATTTAAGCAATTAAATAATTTAAAATTATATATAATATAAAAGATCTTAAATTAATTAAAATAGTTTAAATTATATCAACAAATATTTAGAATATATAAAAAAAGATTTTTAATGATATTTAAATTATATTTAATTAAATATTATTGAAATATTAAAAATTAAATTTTTTAAAATTATTTAAAACTATAATGTATTTTAAAATAATTTTGATTTTAAATTAAATATTTTTAAATTCTAGAAATTTTGAGGTGTTTTATGGATTTTTTTTGAAATTTTATACAATTTTTAATTAATTTTTGAATTTCTATATTTAAAAATGAATTTAAAATTAATTTAAAATAAAATAAAAAAGTTGGCGGTTGTAGTAGAAAGGGCCACATGGCACGCCCAGAATGGTCCATGCAAACCGTGATAGTGGCGTTCAATCATTAGCAATGATTGGCACCACCCTCAATCAATGCCTACTGATTTGAGGGATGGTGAACCCCACGCATAAACCACTTAATCCAATCAGCAAATGCCACTGACCACCCGATCAATGCATTTTGCAATCAATAGCCACGATTGTGTCGAACAGATGATCTCATGAACTGTCAATCATGAGGTTTCAAATGGACGGGTAAGATCGAGTTGAACTAGGAGATTAATCGTAGGATTTGATCTGCGATTTATATAACCAGTGAAACGACAAAATCAGGATTGTTGATCCTAAGATCAATGGTCAGGATTCAACTGAGCTATAAACTAAAGAACCTCGAACCCTAAAGAAGAAAAACTTCTTGTTCCCTCAAAGTACTAAACCATTTGACTTGAAATTTCAAACATAGACCCCATTAATGAAGAGCATCAATGGGGATATATTTATTCTGTTTGAAAAGTGCTTAATTAAAAGCTAATTTTAACTAAGTGTCTTAAGCTAGGGTTTGAGATTTTGAGCAAACTAACCGTTGGATTGGAACTATTTTTGATTGTCTAAAATTATGGTCTTTCCAGGCTTATTCCCCTTGAAGGAATCACACTCCAATAAGCTCACGATTATAAGTTCTTTGGGTTGGATGAACTTTAGATTGAGCTCATTGGAAAGCTCGTCACCAGCGGCTTTGACCGACTGGGCTATATTTGAAATGAGTGGAGAAGGGTCTGGGAAGTTAGAACAAGATAGGATCTTGATTAGGGAAGCTTGAGGAGGTGGGAGAGTGGTTGGATTAGAGTGCTAGCCTTCTTTAGGGGTTTACCCTATTCAACTCATTCTAGGTTGAATGGAGGGCTAACGAGCTGTCAAAATTAGACCCGACCCGAAAACCCGACCCGAACCTGACTCAAAAATTTTGGGTTATGGTCAACTCGAACCCTAACCGGGTCGGTTTTGGGTTAGAGATTTCAACCCGTTTGTAAAACGGGTCGGGTTCGGGTTGACCCGGCGGGTTGCCGGGTTGACCCGCCAACCCGTTTTAACCTAACCACACGGACATGCCCCGCTGCCACTACTGCCACGCGACCACGCCCGCGACCAGTCCACACGCACTCGCCCAGTCGCCCGTGCGACCCTACCTTGCTGGCTCGCTGCTGCCATGCGACCCCGCGCGTGACCCCTCGTCTGCTCTGCGCGCGGCCACGCCGACCGCACTCGCGCGACCACGCTGCCCGCACTTACGTGACCAAGCCTTCTACCTTTCCCGGGTCGAGTCGGGTCAACCCGGCAACCTGCCGGGTTGGGTCCGGGTTTGCATTTCCAACCCGTTTACCTAACCAGGTCGGGTTAAAGTCGACCCGTTTGAACCTGGGTCAGTTCTGGGTTCGACCCGAACCTGACCCGTGACCCGAAATTGACACCCTAAGATTGCTTTGGAGAGCTACTAAGATGCTGCCACATGTCTATGGGGTGCTTGGGAGTAGATAATCTAAAAGACACAAGGACATGTGAGGTGGAAAGCCTGTTTTTTCCCATAGTCAACATATGTTTGATTAAAATCTTGTTTAGAGCCAAACCAGTTACTAGAGGGTGTTTTAAGGGTTTTTAGAAGGTTCTAGAATAGTTTTGAATGGACGGAGTTGAGTGAATTTGATTAACCTAAGAAACTTACTTTTTTAAGGGTCTTTTAAGCCATAGTTGATTAGTTTGACCAATCAACTGGTCCACACATGTGACATGGCATGCAAGGTGGCATCATGCATTGATTGGAGTAGATTGGAATAAAATCAAGCTAAGGGTTTGGGATTTCAATGGAAACATATGAGTTGAGATGGTTTGACCAAGTCTTATTGGGTTGACTTGGTCAAACAAACTAGAGTTTAATTCAAAGTAATTTTAGGGATGTTTGAACCATAGATAGGAATGAGATTGAGGGTTTAGAAGGTTTTGCTTGAATGGGGTTTGATTATATGATGGGATTTAACCAAGTTCAAGTGAGTTGACTTGGTAAAATCCACTTGTGTTTTCCTAACCCATGGTTTATATAGGTTCAAATCATGAAGTGTATTGATTTTAAAATATTAAGGAGGTTTGGAAGTTTGATAAGGTCCAAATGGCTTTATTTGACCCAAATACGGAAAGTTGTGCTAAATTTGGGTCTTAGTTGACTTGGTCAACTATTGATTGGGTTATGTGAATTAATCCAAACCAAATCATCAAGAGCATGCTCAAGGAACTTTGAATGGAATTTGAATGTATTTGGAAGTTAAATTCCATATAGAAATGGCTTAAGAGTTGAGTTGGTCAATTTGAATTGACCTGGTTAATTGGGTTGGCCTATGATCAGGGTTTAGGTTGAATAGGTTTAAAATGATATATGGAGTCTTGTGGAGGAGAATTCAGGGATCACAATGATCATCTGAGTCAAATAATCTATTTGAGCCCTTAATGGGTCATTGGGTCAACCTAGGTTGACCCGGTCAACCAGGTTAACCCGGCTATTGTTCTGGTCTGGATAGGTTTGTAATGACATTTGGATTCTAGTGGAGGTGGTCCTCAAGTCTAAGAAGGACATTTGGTTAAAATGTATTTTTAACCCTAAAGGATTTGTTTGGTCAACCAGGTTAACCTAGGACCTGGGTTTGGGTATAACAGGTTTGGTTTGATAATTGAAAATTACTGCAAGAGGTTCAATATAATTTGGAGGTCATTTGATTTTAAATGGGTATTCAAACCCCTTAGGGGTATTTTGGTCATTTTTACCCTTGGTCAACTAGGAGTCAAAATGGGTCCACCAAAGTATAGTTTAATGCTCAATGAGTCATAATCAAGGTTCTAGAAGTGATTGGAGGCTTTGGTGAAAGCTCCGAGGTTAAAATCCACAAGGTGGTAGGTCTAATGCAATAAATTGTAAATATTTGAAGATTTTACAGCTTTTGTGTTTCAATTCAATCTCTAGGGTTAGAGACCTCAAAAAGGGTTCAAATTTGGAAGGTTGCCCCTAGAGATATGTCTTATCAATATGCACTTGATAGACTCTGAATTAGAGGTCATTTGATTATGGTTTGAAGTGTTTGAAAAATCCCCGGAAAAGACTTTCATTATATGGCTTATGAACCTTGGATTTTGGTCTGGATTTTGGAATTTGTTTTAGAATTTTGATTTGATTGTTTGAATTTGAATTACCCTCATCACTCATAACCATATGGGTGATTATGAAGATTGGATAGGATTGAAGTTGGATCAGAAGCAAGATCAATGTTTGAACTGGAGTTGGGATTAGGATAGGTTTAAAGTCTTAATATGTTTGAAGTCTGGATTTGATTTATTTTTTTTTATTAAATTGAGGTTTTAATTAAATCCTAGTGTCTAGATTAATTTGAATCTAGATTGATCTTGATTGATCCTAGGATCTCGGTAGCTTTATGGTTTTGATTAGATCCTAAGGTCTGGGTTGATCTAAGATCTAGGCAGATCCTAAGGCCTAAGAAGATCATAGGGTTTGGAGTATGAAATAATCATATGGTCTGGGAAGGTCCTAGGGCTTAGATAGATTTTAAGGTCTTGATTGGTCTGGAAGAATCCTAGGGTCTAGAGTAGGTCCTAAGGTCTGGAGTTTTGAAGGATCCTAAGGCCTAGAATAGATCCTAAGGTCTAGATCTAGGAGAATCCTAGAGTTTAGAGTAGCCTGGAGGCTAGATTGATTTGGAGTCTAGGAAAGTCCTAGTGACCTCAAACAAAAATGAGGTCAATAAATGGATCCCCAATATGTATACTATAATGAAGTTTTAGTGCACATATTGTTGTTGATTGAATTGATAGGTCAAGTCTAGAATTTTGGTCCTAAGGGAGGGTGAAGTGTTTCCCTTGGGAATTAGAGGTTTGAATTTATACTAGAGTAGTGCCAGGGAAAACATACTCTACCACTAGTGGGTCTAGTCCTAAAGGGAGGAGACCTAGCATTAATGAGAAGAAGTCCAGGATGATCGTATAGGAAGGAAGAATCTCTAACTACAGAGAATCAAATTTGAATTGATACTAGGGTAGTACCACGAGGGGAGTACTCTACCACTAGTAGATCTAATCCTAAGGGAGGAAAGAACCTATCATTAAGGAAAGAAGGCTAAAATTTAAGGATTTGAAGTTGAAAGTGAAACTGGGGAGTCTAATCCTAGGGGAAAGAAAACACCTAACCCTAAGGAGAAAAAAGCTGGATGATCTCATTGGGAAGAAGGGTTTGCTTCCCAACGAGATCGAGCCTAAAATTTTTTTTATTCTGAAACTATGATCGTGCCGTATATGGTGTTATCCACCACTAGAAGTTCTAATCCTAATGAGTGAAAGCCCTATGTCTCACATCTGTCCTTAAGGAAAAGAAAGTTGGAGGACACTATGGGAAGGAAGCATTGATTCCTACAGTAGATCAGATCTAGAATTTGAAACTAGGACGGTGCCACAGAGGGTGTGCTCCATCACTAGTGATTCTAATTCTAAGGAAATGAAGCACTGGGACTCACACCTAACCTTAAGAAAAAGAAGACTGAACGATCTTTTGAGATGGAAGTATTACTTCCCATAAAAGATTGGGTCTGGATTTTGAATTTAAGATGGTGCCACAGAGGGTGTGTTCCATCACTAAAGGATGATCTTGTGAAGAGGAATTATGCTCTACCTGAAAGATTAAATCAAGATGATTATGTGGGGAGAAAATTTGCTCCACGTAGAGGTTCAAAACTAGATTTTGAAACTAGGATGGTGCCACAATGGGCGTACTCCATCCCTAGTTGAAGATCTTGTGAGAATAAGCTTGCTTCACACAGAATGAGATCTTGATAATCATGTGGGGAAAAAACTTTCTCCACACAGAGGATCGAGTCTAAATTGATCGTATGTAGAGAAAACTTGTTCTACATATAGGATTGAGTCTGGAATGATCATATGTACAGAAAACTTTCTCTACATAGAGGATTGAAACAACAATGATCATATGTAGAGGAAACTTGCTCTACATAGAGGATCAAGTCTGGAATGATCGTATGTAGAGGAAACTTGCTCTACACAGAGGATCGAGTCAAGAATGATCATATGTAAAGGAAACTTACTCTACACAGAGTTTTAAGTCTAGAATGATCATGTATAGTGGAAACTTGCTCTACACGGAGGATCATGTCTGGAATGATCACGTATGGAGGAAACTTACTCCATATAGGGGATCGAGTCTGGATGATCGTGTGTAGAGGAAACTTGCTATACATAGAGGGTTGGGTCTAGATTTTAGAATTTGATATTTAAATTTGGACACTATTTAAATTTAACTTGATCGAGTTTTGAATTTGATGGATTTTAAATTTGAAATTTGATTTGATTTAGTTTATAATTCAAAAGATCTTTGAACTTGATTTTGAATTTTGAATTTGGAGAATTTGAATTGATTGAATTTTGATTTGTTTTAATTTGAGGGGTTTGAATTTGATTTTGATTAGTTTAAATTTGGAGAGTTTTGAATTTAATTTGATTTGATATCGATTTATTTGAATTTCTGGCGAGTTTTGCATCTTATTTGGTTTGATTTTGATTTGTTTGAGTTTGAAGTGTTACATATGTTAGTTTATGGATTAGACTTTTGATAATAACAAATATTCACGATTTTCTATGACTCCCTTGCCTACTAACATTTTAGGTCCATAAGATCAAATGCAACTCAAGCCAGCTCAAGATTTGGTAGATTTAGGTTAAGTATGTAATTTTTCCTTTCTTGAGTCAATTGTAAAAGTGGTTCCTGATGCTAAGTAACCTTGCACACACACACTTGAGGGTTTTTCTATTATTTTCTGTTTTGGGTACATCGGCCAGGACGATGTCAATATCGGCCAGGATGATCCGACTAAAAATAGAAACCCTAATTAGGGCATTATATTAAGGCAGCGTCTTTAAGCCAGTCGGCCTGGACGATACTTGTATCGGCCAGGACGATAGGCTCATTTAAGAAAGAATCAGCTACCATGATCAATTTAGGTATTCTTTATTTTAGAACATCGGCCAGGACGATCTCAACATCAGCCTGGACGATGTAGTATAATTATGACAAAATTAACCTGGTAATTATGGAAAGAAATTAAGGCTGATTGATACGATCACATAGACCAAGCCAATCGCAGGATCGGCCTGAACGATGTCCTGGACGATTGACATCAGCCAGCATCTATTCAGGGCGATGTTCGGGGCGATTGCACTCGGATTTGAAATAATCAGCCAGGAAAATATTATTTCATCCTGGACGATAGAATTAATTTTTTTTCTGATCATCCCAAATCGTGTCGACTGATTGAGCTTATTTTGTACTGATCGGCCAGGATGATATTCCTATCGGCCTGGATGATAAAGTCAGTAAGTTGCATTAATGAGCTCATTTTGAGATCTTCTACTTAAAAACTCCTGTTCTTCACTTAGTAAGATCTTTTGCTGCTGTCTTGACCTGAGAGAGCCTAGAGGAGAGAGAGGGAGGGAGAGAGAGAGAGGATATTGTGAGGGGGAGATTGTGAGGGGGATTCACAAGGGTTGCTCCAAGCATTATTCCACTTCTTCTTCCACCATCGTCTCTTGTCCTTGGAAGGGTTAGGAGAGGTAAGCTTCAGCAATCAATCAAGATTTTCTACCTACTTTAGGAGGAAGCAAAAGGAGTTCGGTTCTCTGCCTCGCTGGGGTTGGCGTAAAGGAGGTTTTGTAAGGGCTTCTCCGCCTTGTTGTGGGAGCAAAAGGAGAGTCACGTTTGTAGTGCAGTACCCGGAGGGCGCCTCCAGAGAGTGGATGTAGGTCGAGTTGACCAAACCATTATAAATCTTTGTATTCTATTTCTACTACTTTTGCATTTATTTATTTTTTTGCACTTTGATTTTTGCGGTGATTTTGGTTTGTGATTGTTATCTTTGTTTAAAGAAATTTTTAAAATGCCAATTCACCCCCCTCCCCCTCTTGGTTAGTCTCGAGCTAGTTCTTAAGCGCTTAACATCCCAACGAACTTTCAAGTGGTATCAGAGCGGGATTCATAAAAACTAAGTTTGAAAACTTTTTATATTTTGATCTATGGCTAATGACAAAAATCATAATATTGCAGAAGGGTATTCTATTACCCGACCACCTTTATTTGATAATATCCCATTTGATTTTTGGAAAACTCGCACGTCTACGTTTTTGTAATCAATTGATTATCTCATGTGGATGCTTGTTAAGGATGGTTATACACCTCCAACTAAAAAATTAAATGGCGTTACTATTCCACTTCCTTTTACTGAATGGACCCTAGATGATAGGGATCTTACGTAACATAATGCAAAATGTCTGAACTGTTTTTTCTGTGCTTTAAAATCGGGAGATTACATGTGTGTTTCCACTTACTCTACTGGTAAAAAAATTTGGGATAAATTGTGTATCACCTATGAATGTACAAATGAAGTTAAGCAATCCCGTTTGAATATTCTTTTACATGATTATGAACTTTTTCATATGAAACGTTCTGGATCGATTTCTGAAATATATACAAGGTTTACTCAGATTGTTACTTCTTTGTATGCCTTAGGAAGAGAACTCACTAATTATGAAAAGTCAACAAAATTTTGAGATGCTTGCCTTCCTCTTTTCATGCTAAAATCATTGCAATTACTGAATATAAAGATTTGAATACTTATTTGATTGACAACTTACTTGGCTCACTCATTGCTTACAAGTAAGGGGTGAATCAAAGAAACCTTGATACAGGTGAGAAAATGAAGGAGAAAACTGTGTCATTGAAGGCCAACGACACGGATTCTGATTCTTCTGGGTCTGAAAGCGATGACGTTGCCTTAATCATAAGGAAATTCAAAAGCTTTTTAAGGAAGAATCAAAAGAACCCTCAAAAGTGAAATAAAGGTATGGGAAATAAAAATTTTAAGAGTTATAATGATATGATTTGTTTTGAATGCAGGAAGCCAGAACATGTTAAAGCTGATTGCCTTACACTTAAGTCTCACCCAAGTAAGGAAAAGGGTGAGGAGAAACCCAAGTTCAGGAAGGACAATAAGAGATTCCAAAATGCATTCTGGGCAGGTTATGCATCTGATTCATCTTAAACTAAACCTGAAAAGGAGACAATAAACTTTTACTTAATGGCAGATGATCATCTTGGTCAAGATGACCAAGAAGAGGTATGTGAACTAACCTATGAGCAACTCCTTGAAGTTTCTGAAAAAATACATGTATTATATAGGAAACTTAAGAAAACTCATGCTAGCTTGAAATTGGAATTTTTTAATTTACAAAAAGAGCATGAAATTCTTCTCAAAGATCATTCAATAATTGATTCAAATCGCATGGCTTTACTTGATGAGTTCGATGCATTAAAAAAAAAAGCATGCTGGGTTATCTGAAAGGTATCCCCAAACTTAATTTTTCAAAAGACCACCTTTGTGATGCTTGTCAATTAGGAATGCAAGTCCACTCCACTTTTCACCCCATTAAGGACATTAGCACCTCTAGACCTTTAGAAGTCCTTCACATGAATTTGTTTAGACCCATTATCACTGCCACCTTGGGAGAGAAAGTCTTTGGTTTTGTGATTGTCGATGACTACTCGAGGTTCACTTGGATTAGATTTCTATCACACAAAAATGATTCTTTTGATGAGTTTAGAGCCTTTTTTACTTGGATTAAGAAAAAGATAGGTTGTGAGATCTTGACCATCCATAGTGACCATGGGGGGAGAGTTTAAAAATGAGAGATTTGGAGATTTTGTGAGGACAAGGGGATTAGCCACAACTTCTCAGCTCCTAGGACCCCTCAGCAGAATGAGGTAGCTGAATGGAAGAATCGGACCTTAGTGAAAGCTGCTAAAGCCATACTTGCTGAGTATTCACTTCTAAAATACTTTTGGGCTGAAGCGGTTAACACAGCTTGTTATGTGTTGAATAGGGTGAATGTTAGAGCCAAATTAGATAAGACACTCTATGAGATCCTTAAGAGTAGGACACCTAATCTTTCCCACCTTCATGTCTTTGGTTGTAAGGTTTTGATTCACAGCAACAGGAAGTATCACTTAGCAAAATTTGACCCAAAATCTGATGAAGGAGTGTTCTTAGGATATTCTAGTGTTAGGAAGTCTTTTAGGGTGTTTAATAAGAGGACTTTGGTGGTGGAGGAAACTACTCATGTTGTGTTTGATAAGTTTGACCCTAGAAAGCCTATAGTTGAGGATGATGACGATGTTGGAGAGATTACAACTGGAGTAAAAATTTGGAGAAGAAGGTAGAGCACCAGAACACTGAAGGAGTATGAGATACCCAAGGAGTAGAAAATGTAAATCTAAAAGAAAGGGTTGAACCTTCACACACTTTGCCTAGAGATTGGAGATACTCTTCGAGTCACCCTAAAGATCTGATCTTAGGAGACCCTTCTGATGGAGTTAGGACTAGACATAGACTTAGGAAGGAAGTAAACCATTCTGCCTTTATCTCAATGACTGAACTCACCAACATAAGCCAAGCCCTCTCTGATGAGTTTTGGATCTTAGCCATGCAGGATGAGTTAAACCAATTTGTTAGGAATGATGTTTGGGAGCTTGTAGAAAGACCTAAGGGACAAAGTGTTGTTGGCGCCAAGTGGGTCTTTAAGAATAAGGTGAGTGAATCTGGAGTGGTGGTTAGGAATAAGGCAAGATTAGTGGCTAAGGGGTATAACCAAATAGAAGGGATAGATTTTGAGGAGACTTTTGCCCGTGTAGCTAGATTGGAAGCCATTAGAGTGCTATTAGCATTTTCCTGTTATAAGGGATTTAAGCTTTTCCAAATGGACGTTAATAGTGCCTTTTTAAATGGGGAAATAAAAGAGGATGAATTTGTAGAACAACCCCCAGGTTTTGAGAGTTCACAATTTCTAAATCATGTTTTTAAATTAAAAAAGACCTTATATGGATTAAAGCAGACACCCAGAGCTTGGTATGAGAGGCTTAGCACATTCTTACTAGAAAGAAAGTTTGTTAAGGGGAGCATAGACACCACCCTTTTTCTGATGAAAGTAGGAGCTGATTTACTCAATGTTCAGATCTATGTTGATGATATACTTTTTAGATCTTTTGATAAGAGACTTTGTGATGAATTTTCTAAAACAATGAGTAGAGAGTTTGAGATGAGTATGATGGGAGAGTTGTCCAACTTTTTGGGGTTAAGCATAAGACAATTAGATGATGGAACCTTTCTAAATCAATCAAAATACATAAAGGGCATTTTGTAGAAGTATGAGATGGATAAAGCCAAACCAATTAATACTCCCATAACCTCCAGTGTTCAGTTGGATAAGGACCCAAGTGGTAAGTCTGTTGATCAAAAGAAATACAGAGGGATGATTGGATCTTTACTTTACCTGACTACTAGCCAACCTGATATAATGTTTAGCATTTATCTATGTGCTAGATTTCAAGATGACCCTAAGGAATCCCACCTGACTGCAGTTAAGAGAATTCTTATATACTTTTAAGGACCCAGAACTTAGGAATCTGGTACCCTAAGCATAGCAATTCTTTTGAGATTATTGGATATTCTGATTCTGATTTTGTAGGATGTAAGGTGAATAGAAAAGTACTTCTGGAACTTGCCAATTCATAGGATAGTCTTTAGTCTGCTGGTCTAGTAGAAAGCAAAACTCTGTTGCACTTTCCATTGCTGAAGCTAAGTACATTTCTTGAGGAAGTTGTGTGGCCCAAGTCCTTTGGTTAAAACAACAGGTGCTGGAGTTAGGATTACCTGTAGGCACCATCTCAATTCTTTGTGATAACACTAGTGCCATCTGCATTTTTATGAATCCTATCCAACATTCAAGGACTAAGCACATTGACATTAGGTATCACTTTATTATAGGCCATATGACTAAGGGAGATATTGAGTTTCACCATGTAGCGACTGAGAACCAACTAGCTGACATATTTACTAAACCACTGGCCTTTCACACTTTCAGCACTTTAAGGACTAGATTGGGTGTGATTGACATTAATGCATGAACCTGATTTCTACTGATTTTTTGATCTATTATCTGCTTATTACTTTGCTTAATTTTTGTAGTATTTTTGTTGTTTATATTTTTTTTTCTTTGTTAGTACTTTATTTTTCATATGGCTTAATTTATTTTTTTAAATCATCGCTAAATTTATATCTTATGCCTTGTTTTTATTTTTTTTAAATTTATAGTCAATATTTTACATCTCTTAATCTACTAAAGGGTAAAAACAATGTTGATTGTGTCTCTTTTCTCTAACCTATTTTGATGGTGAAATTTTCTTTTCTGAACAAAAATCTATCTCAAATTAACAACTGGATTTTATAATTGAGATTTTTTCTACCTTGCTATAGTAATCTAGCTTATATTTATAATAATCAAAGTTTTTTCAAGATTTCTCGTTATCATGTCAATGCATCTCTCTTATGATTCTTTGATTCTGGTTTGTGGTTTGTTCTTCCCTATATTAGAGAATGAGTTTTTCTTCTCTAATATCTAGAAGATATACCCACAACTAAGGATATTTAAGAGTTTTTTTTAAAATAATCTAGCTTGAAAAAAAAAAGCAAGTGATGCCAAAAGCAAAAGATGCGCAATAACATCAAATTGAAAATATATACACAAAGTGTATCAAAAATAAAAAAAAGTGCAAAGTGCGTCATTCAATGGACTAGAGGCATAAAATGAGCCCATCAAAAAGCAAGCTATCTTCCTTTCTTCCAACTCTTAAAACTTAGAAGAATTCATGTATCACTTGAGATTTTCAAGTACTTGATTTCGAATTTCATGATTGTAATAAACTACTTTGATATATTATTCTATAAGATATTTTTTCTGAAAATAAGTCTTGATTGGATCTCTTTTTCTTATCCAATTGATTTTTTTTTAGTTAGGCCTTTTGATTTTAAAAGACAATTTTGTCCTAAAAGAAGTCCGAGCTTAGGGTTAACATGATCGGATATTTTACCATTTTTTGGATCTTTGATGTTGTTAACTCATTAACTTATAAATTTTTAAAATTAATCACATGGAGACTATGTCATGTTCATGCCTTGATTTAAAAAAAAATTTATTTCTTTGCTAGTTTTTTTTCATGTTTTATCGTTGTTATTTCTAGATGATTTTATTAATTTTGGGCTTTTTCTGATCTTCTCCATCTTTCCTCTGATTTCTAATTTTTGTCACATCGTCCTGGCAGATCTTTATATCATCCTGGATGATCTATTCACCTCACTTCAAAAACTCCATCTGCTAAATTTTTCTGACTTTTTCTGAACTTTATCGTCCCGAATGATCCATTATCATCATGGATGATATGATCATCCTCATCTACAATCAACCTGATCATCTTAGCTGATACCTTTTCATCCTGGACAATGAGTTTATGGAAATCGTCCTGGCAGATACACCTGATCATCCTGGATGATACGCATGTCAGTACGTTTAAAATCATTAAAATCACCCGAGATGATCCATAATTGGATAATCGTCCTGGCCGATCCATTGTTCGTCTTGCACGATAAACGTGGCACATGATTTAAAATAATTTAAATTTGGCCAGTACAATCCATTATTGGGCATCATCCTAGATGATCCACATAATCGGCTTGGACAATCTACTTTTTCAACGGTCGTCTGGCCTAACTCCTCAGGCTAATCGCCTGTGTCTAATCTGTAGTGGATATGATTTCATGGTTTATGATTTCGATGATAGCAAACACTCTTATTTCTCTACGACTATCTTATCTATTGACATTTTAGGTCCACACGATCAGACTACAATTTGGAACTAACTCACAATTGGGTAGACTAGGTCTGAGTCAGTTTATACCCTTTTTCCTTTCTTGAGTCTATTGTATTTGGTGTGGCTCCTGATACTTTGTAACTTGGAACATTTCTGGCTGTTCCCTAGAGTTTACTATTTTTGGTAACATCATCCAGGACGATTTTATATCTCCCTGGATAATCAGTTCAAAAGCAGAAACCCTAATTAGGGCATCCTCATTAAGTCAGTTGTCATTATGCAAAAAATATCATCCTGGACGATTTTGTATCGGCCAGGACGATAGGCTCAAAATAGAAAGAATCTGCCTCCAGATCTATTTAGGAATTACTTATTTTTGGACATCATCTAGGTGGATCGTCCAGGACTATAAAATATCGTCCAGGACGATCCAGGATAATTTTTCCAAAATTTCTCTGGAATTTAAGTAAAGTAATTATGACTTGATTGCACGATCAAATCATCTTGGATGATCGCAAAATCGTCATGGAAGATCATAAAATCATCCAGGCCGATAAGCTAGACAATTGGACATCAGACAACTATTTTTCAGGGCGATATTCAGGATGATATTCCACGATTTGTTCTGATCATTCAGGATGATATATTATCATCCTGGACGATAAGAACAAATTTCTTCTGATCATCTCAAATCGTCCCGGCTGATTGGGCTTAAATTGCACTGATCGTATAGGATGATATTAGTATCATCATGGACAATAATGTCAACAACTTGCATTAATGAGCCTGTTTTGAGATCTTCTACTTAAGTTATGACATGACACTTTGTAAGTGTCTTTGGCAGCCATTGTAGCTTTGTTCTTTTGGGGGAAACTTGAAGAGAGAGCTTGAAAGGGAGTGATGAAAGGGTGGAGTTTGAGAGAGGGAGAAGATCTTGTGAGGGGGGACTCAAGGGAGTGTGCAGGGGGTTCCACACGGTTGCTCCGGCAAGCTCGCACCTGAATACCGTCAGATTCAAGGCTTATCTCTAGGGAAGTTCACCAAAGAAGAAGATCTCTTTGGTGTCAAAGGACCTGGTGACTCTGCCGCACTGGGGAAGGTGGAAGTAATTTTGTAAGGGTATCTCAACCTATCTGTGGGGGCTAAAGAAGAGACACTTAGTTTAGTGCAATACTTGGAGGGTGCCTCCAAGGAGTAGTTGTATGTCAAGGTTTGACCAAACCACTATAAATGTGGTGTGTTCTTTCTTTAATACTTTCGCATTTAATTTTCGCACTTTGGTTTTTATTATGGTGATATTGGTTTTGATTTGTGTTTTGATTTAAAGATTCTTCTTTTCCAATTCACCTCTCTCTTTATTAGTTTTTAGTTAGTTCGTAGGGACTAACATCCCTAACGATCTTTCAAGTGGTATCAGAGCCGTATTCATAAAATATAATTTTTAAAAGCTTTTGAATTTTGATCCATGGCTAATTTTTCAAATCATAATATTGCGGAAGGTTATTCAATTACCAGACCACCTTTGTTCGAAAATATCTCATTTAATTTTTAAAAAATTTGCATGTCTATTTTTTTGCAATCAATTGATTTTTACATGTGCATATGATTTTAGCTGGTTATTCATTACCGTCACGTATTTTAGATGGATTAAACCTGACATTCCTTTTAGTCAATGGAATAGAGATGAACAAATCGATGCTCAATTGAATGCAAAATCTTTAAATTGCTTTTTCTGTGCTTTAAATTCTGAAGATTTTATGTTAGTATCCACGTGCACTACTGGTAAGAAAATTTGGGATAAATTACACATCATATATGAAGGCACTAGTGAAATCAAGCAATCCAAGTTGAATGTGTTAATGCATGATTTTGAACTATTTTCCATGAAACCTTATGAGACGATCTTAGACATGTATACTAGGTTTATTCAAAATGTGATATCATTACATGCTTTAGGAAAAGAATTTTCTGATTTTGGAAATGATAACAAAATTCTTCGTTGTCTACAGGATAAGTTTGATGCTAAAATTATTGCTATTTGTGAATCAAAAATTTTGAATGATAATTCTATTGATAATTTGATTGGCTCACTCATTGCTTACGAGCAAAGTTTGGGTCAAAAAATTTTGGAAGCAGGTGAAACGATTGTTCTAAAAGTTGAACATACGGAAAGAGGAAGCATAGTTGGTGACGATAACAATGACTTGACAAACAAATCGAAACGCTAACCAAAGCATAAGCATCAACAAAAATGGAATAAAGGTAAAAATGGTAAGGATGTTAATATTTCTTCTGAAGTTATTTTCTTTCGATGTAGAAAGCCTGGACATATGAAAAATCAGTGCCCTAATTTAAGAATTCTTCCTGCGAAAGAAAAGGGTAAAGAGAAGCAAATTCTAAACTAGGGAAATAATGAAAAGCAAAAAATCTCCTGGGCAGACCTGGTTTCTAAAGCATCGGACCAAGAGCAAGATGGTGCTTAAACCTTTGTTTGTATTTTTTTTTAATTTTTTTGTTTTTTGTTTGCATATTCTGTTTGATCTTTTGTTTGTGTTTTTCTTCTTTTTTACCTTTTTCTTTCTTTTCTTTTTTCATTAATTTTTTTTATTTCTCTCTGATCAACACACATGATCACTTTTCTAAAAAATGAAAAATTTACCTCCTGTATTTTTCTTGAATTCTTATGAAAGTTATGGTTGATTTCTCTAAAACAGTCAGAGGAATGGAACTCATGATTTTGTTTCCCTTTCTCTTTTCTTAAAGAGGTTTTTTTACTTTTGATTCAAAATCTTCATCATATTTTAAATTGGATTTTGAAACTAATTTTTTTCATCTCCCTACATTTTTTCTATCGCATAGGAATCTTTTGCAAGATTGTTGAATCCACCATAAAATTTTCTTAATCAAGTTGTTCGTGTTGTCAATAATTTGGGTTTACTTTAGTTTTGAAAATATAAGAAAAAAAGTATATTTTTTGAAAATAATTAAAAAAAAGTGGCCAATGATGTCAAACCAAAAGATGCGCAATGACGCCAAATTAAAAAAAAATACACAAAGTGTATTATAATCAAAAGATGCTCAAAGAGCCATTCAAGTGATAAATAGCATAAAATGAGCTCACAAAAAAAATATGCTTATTTTTTCTTATACTACTAAAAGCTTAAGAAAATCTTTGATATGTTCGAAACTTGTGCTTGAAAATCTTGGTTCCTAATTCAGCAATTCGTGCATTGATCTTCTATTAGATATGTTTTATGAAAGGAGTTTTGAAAAAATAATGTTTATTTTTCTCGTTTATTCCTTGATTTGGATATTGGATTAAAAAGTTTTTTAGCCTTTAAAAGAACTTGAGTTGGGATTATCAAACTCTGAATTTCTAACATTTTCTAGGCTTTGCATTGTCAATACAATTCTACTAAGTTTTTGATTAAAATTAAGAGGTAACTTTCTCATTTTAAGAATATTTGTTTTGTTCACTAGATCAAGGATTGTTTCTATCTTTTAATCATTTTATTTTTGTGCCCCTTCTCTTTTTGATAATGTCAAAGGGGGAGAACATACTATTGTTGAATTTTTGTACTGTTGTCAAATTTGTATCTTTTTTTTCTCCATTTCAAAAAATTAAAAATAATAAAAAATATTTTTATCTCCCCTATTTTTAAAATGTTATTCTAGTAAGGTGGAGATTAGGAGAAAATGTTCACTTTTGAAAATTCAAATTGTAGTGTTTTCCATCATCAAAAAGGGGGAGATTGTAGCTGATAAGTTTTCATGATTTATGATTTTGATGATAGCAAACACTCTTATTTCTCTACGACTACCTTATCTACTAACATTTCAGGTCCACACGATCAGACTGCAATTTGGAACTAGCTCATGATTGGGTAGACTAGGTCTGAGTCAGTTTGTATCATTTTTTCTTTCTTAAGTCTATTGTATTTGGTGTGGCTCCTTATGCTTTATAACTTGGAAGATTTTTTACTTTTCCCTAGAGTTTAATGTTTTTGGTAACATCGTCAGGGACGATTTTATATAGTCCTGGACGATCAGTTCAAAAGCAGAAACCCTAATTAGGGCATCCTCATTAAGGCAGACATCATTATGCAAAAAACATCATCCTGGATGATTTTGTATCGGCCAGGATGATAGTCTCAAAACAGAAAGAATCTGCCACCAAATCTATTTAGGAATTACTTATTTTTGGACATCGTTCAGGTGGATCATCCAGGATTATAAAATATCATCCAGGATGATCCAGGACAATTTTTCCAAATTTTTTTTTGAATTTAAGGAAAACAATTATGACTTGATTGTACGATCAAATTGTTCTAGAGGATCGCAAAATTGTCCAAGCCGATATGCTGGACGATTGGACATCAGACAGCTATTTTTCAGGGCGATGTTCAGGACAATATTCCACGATTTGTTCTGATCGTCCAGGATGATATATGATCATCTTGGATGATAAGAACAAATTTCTTCTGATTGTCTCAAATCGTCCCGACTGATTGGGCTTAAATTGCACTGATCGTACAGGACGATATTAGTATCATCCTTGACGATAGTGTCAGCAACTTGCATTAATGAGCTTGTTTTAAGATATTCTATTTAAGCTATGACATGACACTGTAAGTGTCTTTGGTAGCCATTGTAGCTTCGTTCTTTAGGGGAAACTTGAAGAGAGAGCTTGAAAGGGAGTGAGGAAAGGGTGGAGTTTGAGAGAGGGAGAAGATCCTGTGAGGGGGGACTCAAGGGAGTGTGTAGGGAGTTCCATACAGTTGCTCCGGCAAGTTCGCACTTGAATACCGTCGGATTCAAGGCTTGTAAAGAGGGAAGTTCACCAAAGAAGAAGATCTCTTTGGTGTCAAAGGACCCGGCGACTCCACCGCACCAGGATAAGGTGGAAGTGATTTTGTAAGGGCTTCTCCGGCTAGCTGTGGGGGCTAAAGAAGAGACACATAGTTTAGTGCAATACTTGGAGGGTGCCTCCAAGGAGTGGACGTAGGTCAAGGTTTGACCGAACCACTATAAATCCAGTGTGTTCTTTTTTTATTACTTCCGCATTTAATTTCCTCACTTTGGTTTTTATTGTGGTGATATTGGTGTTGGCTTGTGTTTTGATTTAAAGATTCTTCTTTTCTAATTCACCTCTCTCTTTATTAACCTTGGGCTAGTTCATAGGGCTTAACATCCCAAACAAACTTTTAAGTGGTATCATAACCGCATTCATAAAATATAGTTTTTAAAAGTTTTTGAATTTCGATCCATGGCTAATTTTTTAAATCATAATATTGTGAAAGGTTATTCAATCACCAGACCACCTTTGTTCAAAAATATCTCATTTGATTTTTAGAAAATTCGCATGTTTATTTTTTTGCAAATCAATTAATTTTCACATGTGGCATATAATTTTAACTGGTTATTCATTACCGTCACGTATTTCAGATGGAATTAAAACTGACATTCCTTTTAGTCAATGGAATAGAGATGAATGAATCGATGCTCAATTGAATGTAAAATCTTTAAATTGCTTTTTCTATGCTTCAAATTATGAAGATTTTATGTTAGTATCCACGTACACTACTGGTAAGGAAATTTGGGATAAACTACACATTATATATGAAGGCACTAGTGAAATCAAGCAATCCAAGTTGAATATGTTAATGTATGATTTTAAACTGTTTTTCATGAAACCTTATGAGATGATCTTAGACATGTATACTAGGTTTATTCAAATTATGAATCATTGCATGCTTTATGAAAAGAATTTTCAGATTTTGAAAAAGTTAACAAAATTCTTTATTGTCTACTAGATAAGTTTGATACTAAAATTATTGCTATTTGTGAATAAAAAATTTTGAATAATTATTCTATTGATAATTTGATTGGCTTACTCATTGCCTAAGAGCGAAGTTTGGGTCAAAGACTATTGGATGCAGGTGAAATGATTATTCTAAAAGCTGAGGATACGGAAAGAGGAAGCTTAGTTGGTGACGATAACAATGACTTGATAAGCAAATCGAAAGGCAAACCAAAGCATAAGCATTAATAAAATTGGAATAAAGGTAAAAATGGTAAGGATGTTAATATTTTTTCTGTCGTTATTTGCTTTCGGTGTAGAAAGCCTGGACATATAAAAAATTAGTGCCCTAATTTAAGAAATCTTCCTGAAAAAGAAAAGGGTAAAGCAAAGCAAATTTTAAACTCGGGAAATAATGAAAAGCAAAAAATCTCTTGCGCAAACCTAGTTTCTGAAGCATCGGACCAACAACAAGATGGTGCTTAAACCTTTGTTTGTATTTTTTTGTTTTTTATTTTTTGTTTGCATGCTTTGTTTGATCTTTTGTTTGCATGTTCTATTTTTTGTTTGCATGTTCTGTTTGATCTTTTGTTTTCTCTTTACTTAAAGATGATAGGACAATCTAGCATATCCTTCGCACTTCTATTATTCCAAAAGTTGGGGATCGAGCCCACATCACTCCACTTCTTTCACTTACTACCTTTTATGTTCTGGCCCATAGAGAGTTCAATGTTACTGACCGGATTTTTTGCTACATTGAGCAATTGACTATAATCCGTGATCCAGGTCATAAGAGAAAACCCAATCTTGCTCAAGGATACCTCATTGCTTATGTTCTAAAATCTAAATACCAGCTTCAATATCATGCTCCTCCCAACCTGTAGCCACCCTTCTACTCAAACTACTCTATCAATGTCCTTCACAATACTCATCTCCACCTAGGAGGCCGAGGAGGAGGAGGCTCTCACTCCTATTCCTGCTTCTGTCTCGCTCCGCCAGCACTCTCAGCTAGATCAGTTGGTTGAGCATTTTGATCAGTGGGAGACCCGCTTTGAGACGTACGTAGCACACCAGCAGCAGCAGCACGTTAAGGATGTGGCCCGATTCTATGCCTATGTTGCACACCAGCAGCAGCAGAATGACCAGGACATGGCCTGGTTTGGGATATAATTTACTACATTTTCCACTTTCTTCTAGCAGCCACCACCACCACCATCACCTCCGTCTGATGATCACAGTCCCTCATTTTACTAGTTTTAGTTTCTGTTTTTTGTAGTTAATTTTTCTTATGGTTGTTTTTTAGTTTCTATTCTGTTTTTTAATTTTCTCCTCCTTTTTATGATATCAAAAGGGGGAGTAGTCTGATGTATCTTGTAATTTGATTTTTGGAATTTAGTGAACTATTTTTTTATCACACTATTTTTTATTAAACTGCTATAACAACTTGAAATTTTTTGGGTTTGTTTGCCATCATCAAAAGGGGGAGATTATTGCAAATCTGAGTTTATGAATTAGACTTTTGATGATCTCAAATATTCATGATTTTCTACGACTATCTTGCCTACTAACTTTTCATGTCTACAAGATCGAATGCAACTCAAGCCAGCTCAAGAATGGGTAGATTTAGGTTGAGTCAAGTATGTGATTTTTTCATTCTTGAGTCAATTATAAAAGTGGTTGCTAATGCTAAGTAGCCTTGCATATACAAACTTGAGGGTTTTTCTGTTGTTTTCTGTTTTGAGTACATCGGCCTGGATGATGTTAATATCGGTCAGGATGATCTGACCAAAAGTAGAAACCCTAATTAGGGCATCATATTAAGGCAGCCGTCTTTAAGCCGATCGACCTGGACGATACTTATATTGGCCAGGACAAAAGGCTCATTTAAGAATGAATTAGCCGTCATGATCAATTTAGGTATTCTTTATTTTAGGACATCCACCAAGACGATCTCAACATTAGCTTGGACGATGTAGCACAATTATGCCTAAATTAATATTGTAATTATGGAAAGCAATTAAGGCTGATTGATACGATCACATCGGCTGGGCCGATTGCAGGATCGGCTGGGCCGATCGCAGGATCGGCCTGAATGATGTCCTGCGCGATTGACATCGGCTAACATTTATTCAGGGCGATGTTCAGGATGATTATACTCAGATTTGAGCTAATCGGCTAGGATGATATTATATCATCGTAGACGATGTAACCAATTTTCTTCTGATCATCCCAAATCATCTCGGCTGATTGAGCTTATTTTGAATTGATTGACCAGAACGACATTCCTATCAGCGAGGACGATAAAGTCGGCAAGTTGCATTAATGAGCTCATTTTGAGATCTTCTATTTAAGAACTCTTATTCTTCACTTAGTAAGATCTTTTGCTGCTGTCTTGAACTGAGAGAGCCAAGAGGAGAGAGAGAGAGAGAGAGAGAGAGAGAGAGGATTTTGTGAGGGGGATTCACAAGGGTTGCTCCAAGTATTGTTCCATTTCTTCTTCCACCATCGTCTCTATTAAGAGAGTTGCTTTTTTTTTTTTTTTGAGAAGATGCAAAGTTGCATTAAAAAGAAATAAATAACAACCTAATACAAACTAGGAAGTAAATAACTAATAGATCCTTGATCAAGAGAAAAGGGATTCTTATTGTAAGCAATTTTGTTAACATTAAACCTATTATTTTGAAATGAAACCCAATGTTTCCTATTATGAAACCGTTGAGATGTAGGGGATACCAAAGTTTGAAACAACCCGAAGGTTGATTAGTCTCCCAGAGTTCCCATCCGGTTAAAGAATAGGATCTAGTAATGATTCCATAAACAATTATAATAGGTTTAAAAAACATAAATGCAAAAAGAAAAAACCAACTAAAAAAGAAAGTCAAAAGAAAATTACAGGAGTAATAAGACAATCTCAAAATACCTATGCAAAACAATAATAGGTATTTCTGATGTCTTTTCCAAAAACTAATGTTGTAGCGCCAAACAAAATACATGGAAAATTATTTGACAAGAATTTCCAACCTTATGAATCTAATTGCTTTGTTGTTATCAATGATAATACCAGTCATCATATTACTGAAGATTTTTGGAAAGAACTTCTTATATCATTCTTCCTATTGAGAACAGCATTCCTTCTTCTATTTTGATCTCTCACCGGATCTAGCCCTTGTAGTTCTTTGAATAGCTTGTGTTTAGAACCGGAAGAAACAAGTTCCAACGAAGAATCCTTCTTAAATACAGTTTTTTTGAACTTTAAACTGATAGTTGAAGAAGGAGAGATGGTATTAGTAAAGCCATCTCTTATTCCATCAATATTATCTTCAGATTTATTAACTGCCTTAGAAGAAGTACATACCAAAATCTGCTCTTTCTCTAACATCTCAACTACCTCCAATGAAATTGTATTTTGAATTTCAAAATTACCAGCTAATTAACACGCTGGAATAACAGCATTTTCAAATCCAGTTCTACCGTCCTTCTCTAATTGACTGGCTGGAATTGTTGTAGATAAAACTGGAAATTCCAAATTTTCAGCAAAATTTGAATCATCCTTCAGAATAACAGCTTCCTCCTTATTACCGTCCTCCATAAGTCCAGCTGGATTTGATAGAGATAAACTTGGCTCCTTCTCCTCAACTACCTTATCTGCATCCATGGTTTGTGTGATTTCAAAATTTGAATTTTGAAATCCCAAAATTTCAGCAATAAAATTATGTTCTCCGGTGGAATCATCCTCAACGTTTGGAACCACTAAATCAACTGCAGAAGATTCATCAATTAACTATCCAGATTTTATGTTTAAAGAATTCGTATAATGATATATAACCGGCTCAACCACCAATGTTGCATTACGGACAGCAACATCATCTCTCTCCTTGATTTCTACAGTTTTTGTTAGAGCCGACTTCATTGGAAGAAGATCTGAAATTGATCCTCCATGGATTTTCTGGCGATCTGGAATAGAAGAATTCCTCTTACCATTCTTCTTAGATTTGAATTTGACGTGCATCCAAGGTCCATAAGAACCACCTTCATCTGGTAACGGATCTTTGGGAGCTCCCTTATCAATTAAATCTAGATTTTGAAAAGCATTTGGTCATACAATATCTTTATGTCCAATTCTTCCAAATTTAAAGCAAATAGAAGATAAATTTTCAAATTCAAATTTTCTGATAAAATTTGCCATGAACACCTTCAACCCAAGTACCACTCGGGAGCTTCGAATTCAATTTTACCTGAACACATGCTCTTGTGAATTCCCTTCTCCCCCATCTAAACATATTCCCATCCAATAATAAAGGAGTCCCGATCATTGAAACAATCCTTGTAATATTGGTTTCATCCCAACAATGTAATGGTAATTAAGGGAGACGAATCCAAATGGGAGCAGAAATTCCATCCAATGAAAACGGTGAGAAATTTGGAGTCCATTTATCTAGTCCAATGACAAAACCACCGACATACCATGGACCTCCATTGAGAACTTCCTCCATAGCTTCCTTTGATTGAAAAGAACACAGGATCCAATTTACTCCAAGAGAGGTAATATGAAATCCTCCATATTTACCCCATAGCCTCCTTAATTCAAAAGCACAATTTGAAAAGGCAAAGTTATTGCAAAGGATCTTCACTACTAATGAGTTTCTTAAAACATGAACATTGGATTTTTCATTCTCCAAGTCAAGTTTAACCACATTAGTAACTTTATTCACTTCATGAACTTTATCAGAGATAATTTTAATGTGTGGTTTTCTAGTCCACACATTAGAATCATTCAAATTGTGTTTGATGACTCCTGAAGTAGATGCCTCCAACTCATTTGCTCTTAGGGATAAAACCGGAAAGGATGAAAAAGATTTACTTTTCAAATCCTTCATGACTTCTTTTCCTTTACCAATCTCCATCAAAGAATTTTTCTTAGAGAATGAACCTCCCTCCTAATCACTAGAGGCGAGTTAAAAAAACTAGAAAAGTTGCGATTGAATGAGAAACTACCTTTTGTATCCAACAAAGTTGGACGTGCGATAGATCTAAAAGTTTTGGTGTTCTGGTCATCTAAGGATGACCGGCCACCAATCTTCATTTGCAAAAGTTGCAGCCGAAATCTTCCTCCAAATCCTTCCTAAATTTGTGGTGCTTCTCTCTCCTCCCTCTCTCCAAATCCTTTAAGAGAGTTGCTATTTGCATGTTTTATATTCTTGCAACTTGTATAGCTTTGATGATTCCAAATATTATTGTTTTATATGTAGTTATCTCCTAACACTTTTTGAAAGATTTGTTTTTGCTCTTATGTGTACTAACATTTTAGGAAAATCGAACTCCAAACTACTGAAGACTTCAAATCAAATGCAACATGAGATATCTTGTATTTTGAAGCATGTAATTTTTGTATGAATTAAGTTTGAGAGGGAGTGATTGTAATTGAGTGAATAAACACACACACACACTTGAGGAGATCTTAAAAATTTTGTACTGATAGTACGGGATGAATATAATTCGTACGGAACGATCAGGTCAGTTATCTCCTTGTAAGAGCAATGGAACGAATAATTTTGGGAGAAAATTTTTTCTAAGTCCTGATAGTCCAAACAAAATTATAATCATCCTCGGATGAGTTGGGCTCTATAAAATTTTTGTCCAGATGAAATTATAATCATCCCCGGACGAGTTGGGCTCTGCAAAATTTTCATCCAGACGACATTTATAATTGTGACTGGATGAGTTACTCTTTGTAAAAATTTCATCCAGACGAAATCATGTTCATCTCAGGATGATGGGAACCAACTTAAGTAAGTTGATTACATCCTATAGTTATTTGGGAACCGACCTATGGAATAACTGTTTCTTTGGATAATCCTAGTTCGTACGGGATAATGATTGTGTACGAACATAGTTCTTACCAATATACATTAGGATCATTTTCGACACTTAAGTAAAATATTTTAGGATGATCCACGATCGTACGGGACGATCCATTACTTGTTAACTTGAAAATTTGCAGTTTTTGGATGGTTTTTCTTGTCTCTTCTATATATAGTCCAATTTAGACTACCACCAAATCTTTTTGCTCATTAATCTTCGTGCCTATTGAAAGAAGAGTCAAAGAGAGAGTGTGAGAGAGTATTTGAAGAAGGATTCTTGCTACTGGAGCGTGAAGGCTTCATTTGGAGTTTAAAGGTAAGAGTCTTTGCTTTTGAATTGTGATTACTTCACTGTTTTCTTTCATTCTTCTAGATTTTTTGTGAGGAGATCTGTCAAGAAGATCCGGTTCTCTGCCAAAACTTGGAGAGTGTGAATAGACGAAGTATTCTCTGCCCATATTAGGAGAGTGTGAACAGCCGGAGGGTTCTCTGCCCATACTAGGAGAGTGTAAAAGGACGAATAGAGAGTTTTGTAAGGGCTTCTCCACCTTGCTGTGGGAGCAAAAGGAGAGTCACGTTTGTAGAGCAATACCCGAAGGGCGCCTCTAAGGAGTGGACATAGGTCGAGTGGACCGAACCACTATAAATCTCTGTGTTCTATTTCTACTGCTTTCATGTTTATTTATTTTTTCACACTTTAATTTCTATGGTGATTTTAGTTTTTGATTATTATCTTTGTTTAAAGAAATTTTTAAAATATCAATTCACCACCCACCTCTTGGTTAGCCTCGAGCTAGTTCTTAAGGGCTTAACATCCCTAACGAACTTTTATGAAGATTTTTTAATTTGATTTTAAGTTTTGACACTCATCTAACATGGTACTTCTTGAAGAACCTCCCTAATATTTGAAAATATTAGGTGGAATTCTCCAGGGTTAACCAGTTAATGTTTGAAACTTTCTTAGAGATCATCATTAGAGTGAACAATCCAGTCAATGTTGATTTGAGGTTTCCATCAGCTTTGTGGCGGGTTAAAACAGGTCACCAAAGACTACAACCAAGTTTTCTACTTGGAGAGTTCTAAAGTGACATAATTTATCAGGATCTCAAATCAAGCGTGACTTAGTTTAGAAGGCATTCAAGGAAAGATGCCTCTGTGCAAGGACTCGCACATATTCCTCAAGGACAAAGTTTGAATTTTCATCAAGAGTAGAAGATTCATTCATTTTATTGGAAAATTTCCTCTAGTTATTTGGACCCTGTCAGAATGACATGTGGGAACAAATTTAGAAGTACAGTGAAAAGTTGTGTGACTCCAACTAACCCGAAAAGGTTTGAGGAATTAGATTTTGTTATCCCAGAATGAGTTTTGTAGAAACTAAACTAGGGTCTCCCTTATACAAATTTTGAATTAAAATCAATTTCAAATCGGTTTAAGTTGGAAGAAGAAATTATTTCTTTTCAATTCTCTCACACAAGAAATTTTTTTTTTATCTTGATAGATTATTGATGCATGATGATGAATTTAATTCAATATTTTCAAAATCAAGCAATTTAAGGTTGACTGGGTCTTTTTAACCTTAAAGATCAAATGGAAAGAAGGCCTCTTACTCTTCTTCTCTTTTCTTAATGGTGCATTTTGCACATCCTTTTGACTTTTGGTGCATTTTGTGCATATTTTGATTTTAATTGAATTTGAGAAGAGGCTGCACCTTCTTTTTTTGAACATCAAGATTATATCTTAAGTATAAGAGAAGAAGACACATTCTCTTATGCAATCAAGGATAATCCTCAAAGTGGACCCAACCATTTGATAAGGGTGATAGCTTGACTTTAAAAATAATTTTATATACTCAAAGCATTCAAATGATGCCTATTAAATAGAAAATTTGCTAGAAAATTTAAAAGATTTTCATCTCAAAAATCAACTCATGTTTGAAACGGATCTTAATTCAATGGTTAGAACAATCCCACAGAATAGGTGGGAGGGAGGGACCTTTAAACATCTAGTGGAGTCAACAATAACTTTTTGCAACTTAAGATTTAAAGTAGAGGTCAATTTTTATTAAAAAAGAGGAATCAACCTGTCTTGAAAATCTGGAATCAATACACTTGAGAAATTTGCAAGTTTTCCTTAAAAGTTGCAAGTCTAGGTGGAAAAACCCTAGCGTTATGGAATTAAATTCCTACGATCTCCTTGAGGGAGAGACAGTAATAGGGTCTGCGCTATCCCTAGTTGATGCGGCATCATTAAAATTAAAAGATTCATCACAATAAGACCCCATTGAAAGTTAAATTTGGATGGTATCACTATCTGATATAATCTCAAATTATTTCCCCTATCACATTAATATTGGCCTAATAGTTAAGAGAGTGGCACCCCGAGTGATTTTTACACCTCCTCCTCTATAGGTGATGTAGTGGGACACGTATAGAAATGTGACCTAACATCATCTAGCAGAGTGGACGGGTCATAACCCTCAACTAGGGGCCTATGGCCTTTTACTGGTGATTACTCAATTCTGACGTGCTCTAGTCTTTCTGTGTAGTAGTCAAATAGGTATATTCAAGATCGTGCTCTTGTCCTCACAATCTCCCTCCCATGTGCAACAGGAAGAGGATGGAAATGATTTCCACCAAGGAGGGGTTACATGGAAGGAGCAACAAACTCTTGATTGGCCTTAAATTTGCCTTGATTTATGGCTTCCGACTCAGCAGTCTTTCTGGCCTTAACAACCTTCTTTCTGTCTCTTCAAAGGTAGTTCTTCTTCTTATTTTTATCAATGACCAGGGTGTTAGAACTTGACCCAATCTCAGACTGAGATGGACCTTCATCAATCGTTATTGATTTCTAGATCTTATCCTCCTTAGCGAAGGATATACTGGGTAAAGGGGTGACAACAATCTCCATCATGGAGATAGGGGAGTTAACACTTGACCCTAAAGTAAGCCCAACTAAGGGAGAATCCCTTTGCATCCCGGCAGACAAATCAATCAGTATTTCCCCATTAACTAAAATCTTAAGGTTCTAAAATTCCATTTCATACTGAATTAAATTACCATTGAGAATTTCTTCTATAGGCACATCTTTATTCAGTGAGAAGATGAGTTTCCTAGCCATTTGAGTGCTTCATTTTCTAGAATTAAGAAAATGATTTGAATTAGTTAATCTTGAAATTCAATTTCAATTTTAAGCGTGATTAATTTTATTCAAAATTTTATAACTTAATCCTGTTAAGTTTACACTCAACACGGTAGTTCATAAAATTAACTAGGATGACTTAAGATATAGACTTGACTCTTTTGCTCCATCAACTAACTTGGGGGCAAAATGTCAAAGTCCTGATTTGAATTTGAAATCAAATTTGGGTTAAATTTAAAGTTTAAATCAAAATTGAGTTTAAGGTTGAAATTGAATTTAGATTTAAGATTGAATTTGAATTTGAATTTGAATCTTGAGGTTAAAATTGGATTTGACTTCGAGGTTAAAATTCAACTTTAATTGGGATTGAAATTTAATTTGAACTTAAGGTTGGAATCAAACCGATCTCATTCAAACTTTGAAACACAACATATTGATTTTTGTTCAAATATGTAGGTTTACAAAATTAATCTAAAGATTCTAAAAAATTGGGCTCAATTATTTCACCTTATCAAGCGATTTTGGAGTGAAATGTCAATGCCCATAATTGATTGAAAATTTTTGGATTTGTGTTGCATATGTTCAACTACAACAGAATATTATAGAAGACACATGGCAACGATAGTTGAAATTGGTTTGAAAATATTTTCCTTTACTTTTGAAACTAAAAATGTTGAGTTTTATTTTCAATATAATGGATAACAAAAATTAAGAGAAAATCTAGAGACCTTGACTTGACTCTTTCATTGTATTGACTAGCTTAGAGTGAAATGTCAAAATCCAGTTTTGATCAAGGGTTTGAATTTGTATTGCATATATTGAACTACAAAAGGGTATTGTATAAAACATATGGCAACGTGATTGAAGTTGGACGATTCTAGACGAAATTTGGAAGTTTGAAAATCCGGCAGCATCTCTCCTTATTTTTGAAACTCAATATGTTGAACTCATGTCCAATCTAAAGGTTAACAAAAATTAGGAGGAGGAGATTCTAAGAAGTCGACTTGACTCATTTAACCCGACAAATAATTTGTGAGTGAAATGTCGAAGATTGACTTTGCAATAAAGATTCGAACTCTAGAATTGAATTTCAAAAAAGAAGTTTATATTCTATCACACATACAAAATTATAGGAGTTACATTTTCATATGTAATGATAGAATATAGGATGGATTATGGTTCAAAAAGAATGAATTTTGTTAAAAGCTTGAAACTGTGATTTTGAAATCTTGGGATTTTCTGTAAATAGTTAAACTTAGCATGCTTGAGATTTATTCGTATGCTAGTTTGCAACATATACGTGAGGATTTTGAAAGACTTGGCTCGACTCTTTCGCTCTACCAATTAACTTGCAAGCAAAATATCAAAGCCGACATTGAAAGAGGTTTCCTACACTCACCTCTCTATTGAGATGTCTTAATTGATGTTGGCCACACACACCTAAGGAAGAAATGGACAAATGGACCAACAGAAAGAAAGAGTCAAAACTACCAATACAATAAAATTTGTACCACTATTAAAGATGGAGAGAAAGATTTTTCCCCAACGGAGTTGCCATTTTTTTTTTTTTTGATTAAAAAATGTTATTTAAAAAAATATTAAATTTCTTTGGGAAAAATTAATTTATGGAATTATTGTTAAGAGAGTTGCTATTTGCATGTTTTACATTTTTGCAACTTGTATAGTTTTGATGGTTCCAAATATTATTGTTTTATGTGTAATTATCTCCTAACACTTTTTGGAAGATTTGTTTTTGCTCTTGTGTGTACTAACATTTCAGAAAAATTGAACTCCAAACTATGAAGACTTCAATTCAAATTCAGCATACAATTCTTTGCAAATTGAAGCTTTAAATAGTTCTTTGAATTGAGAGGGAGTGATTGTAATTGAGTGAGTAAAAACACACTCACACACACACTTAAGGAGATCTTACAAAATTTGTACTGATCGTACGGGACGACCAGATTAGTTTTCTCCCCGTAAGAGCAATGGAATGAATAGGAGTTGGAGGAAATTTTTCTAAGTCCTGTTCGTCTAGGACAAAATTATTTTCGTTCCAGGACGAGTTACGCTCTATAAAAATTTCATTCAGACTAAATCTATAATCGTGCCAGGACTATTTCTTCTCTGTAAAAATTTTGTCAAGATGAAATCTAAATCATCCTAGGACGAATTCTTCTCTATAAAAATTTTGTTCATACGAAGTTCATTATCGTGCCAGGATGCGTTGCTCTCTATAAAAATTTTGTCCGGACGAAGTCCTGTTTGTCCCAAGATGATGTGAATCGACTTACCAAAATTGGGTACGTCCATGCAGTTATTTGGGAACCAATCTATGGTATAATTGATTATACCGGATGAACCTAGTTCGTATGGGATGATGATCGTGTACGAACATAGTTCGTACCAATATTCATTAGGATCATTTCTAACACTTTAAGTAAAATCGTCCAGGACGATCCACGATCGTGCGGGATGATTCATTTCATGTTAACTTGAAAAATTTGCAGTTTTGGACGGTTTTTCTTGTCTCTCCTATGTATAGTCCAATTTAGACAGCCACCCAATCTTTTTGCTTATTGATCTTCGTACCTATTGAAAGAAGAGTAAAGAAGAGAGTGTGAGAGAGCATTCAAAGGAGGATTCCTACCACTAGAGCGTGAAGGCTTCGCCTTTTATTCAAAGGTAAGAATCTTTTTTTGTGATTTGGGATTACTTCACTTTTTTTTTCTTCCTTCTAGATTTCTTGTGAGAAGTTATGTCAAGGAGATCCGGTTCCCTGTCGACACTTGGAGAGTGCGAACAGCCACGGGTTCTCTGCCCACACTAGGAGAGCGTGAAAGGACGAAGTGTTCTCTTCCCACACTATGAGAGTGTGGAATGACAAAGGGTTCTCTGCCCACATTAGGAGAGTGTGAAAGGATGGACGGTTCTCTACTAACACTGGGGATAGTGTAAAAAGACGACGGTTCTCTACTACACCGGGTAGTGGTGGAAAAAGTCTTTGTAAAGGCTTCTCTGCCTTGTTGTGGGTGCAAAAGGAGAGACACTATTGGTATTAGTGCAATACTCAGAGGGTGCCTCCGGGAAGTGGATGTAGGTCTGGTTTAGATCGAACCACTATAAATATTATGTCTTTTATTTTTTTTTATAGCTTTTTACTTTTCACATTTTGTTTTGTTCTAAAAATTGTGGTTGAAAAACTTTTTTTAAAAATTCATTAAAGTTTATTTTCGATTCAACATACTCAAGAGGGATATTTTTTAAAAATACCAATTCACCCCCCCTCTTGGATAGCCTTGGGACATAAGCTTAGGTTTAACAACCTAATTCATAGTGAACAAATCTCCATAAGTGGTATCAGAGCCTTGTTTCAAAATTTTAAGTTTAGACGAGTTTTTGATTAACGTAGATGGCTACATTTAGAAACAAAAACACACCTGAGGGTTACTCTATTACTAGACATCCACTGTTTGAAAATATACCTTTTGATTTTTGGAAAACACGCATGTCTACTTTTTTACAGTCACTTGATTATCGTATTTGGATCTTAGTCCAGGAAGGATATACAAAACCAACTAGATTAGTTAATGGAGTTAGAGTTGAAACACCTTTTGCAGACTGGACAGTAGAAGAACGTGACTTAGCACAACTAAACGCCAAATGCTTGAATATTTTCTTTTATGCTTTAAAATCGGAAGATTACATGCGAGTTTTCACTTGCAAAAGTGGAAAGGACATATGAGATAGACTTTGTATAACATATGAGAGGACTAATGAGGTTAAACAATCTAGACTCAATATCTTGTTGCATGATTATGAATTATTTCGCATGAAACCTAATGAATTCATTTCTGACATGTACACAAGATTCATACAAATAGTCACCTCTTTGCATGCACTTGGTAGGGAACTGATAAATACTGAAATGGTTAATAAGATTCTTCATTGTTTACCTACTGCTTATGATGCTAAAATTACTGCAATTACAGAGTCTAAGGATTTAAACATTTATTCTATTGACAATCTTATTGGTTCGCTTATTGTTTACGAGCAAGGAGTTAGCCAAAGAAAGATTGATGCAGGTGAACCACGAAGGGAGAAGAACATAGCACTGAATGTGGAAGAGTCTGAGAGTGAACACTCATAATCTGAGGATGAAAAAAACATTGCATTAATGACTAGACAATTCAGAAGTTTTCTGAAGAGGAAGCAGAAAAAATGCCAGTAATGGAATAGAGGTAAATTCAATAGAAATACCATGATTTCAAATGATGTTATTTGCTATGAGTGCAGGAAACCTGGACATATAAAAACATTTTGACATAAACTTAAAGCCAATCCTAGCAAGGAGAAGGTAGAGGAGAAACCTACTGTAAAGAAGGGTAGAAAGAAGTTTTAAAAAGCTTTCTGGGCAGACTCAGCTTCAGATTCATCAGAGATTGAAAAAGAAGAGGAAGTCACTAATCTGTGCTTAATGGTTGACAGTCTTAATCAATTAGATCAAGAAGAGGTATGTGACTTAACTTATGATGAATTATTTAAAGTTTCTGAACACATGCATGATGCATATAGAAAAATGAAGAAAATGCGTGCTAGTCTAAGTCTAAAATTTGAAGAACGTAAAAAGGAACATAAAATTCTTAGGGAAGATCATGCTTTGATTGATAACAACCACATGAAATTACTTAATAAGTTTGATGACTTGAATAAAAATTATGAGAATTTAAAATCATCCTATGCAGAACTCGAAAAAGATTTTAAGAATTCTAAGGATGAATTTAAGAGCAAACTTTATAGAACCAATTATACAAATCAAATTTTGGAAGATATGAATTCATTTTACAAATTACGATAAAAGCTTTCGAGGATAATAGGATACCACCTAAACTTGAAGATTTTACTAATCTTATTATGTATCCTAAATTTATGCAATTCCTGAAAAGACAGATGAATGTTAGAAGACTTAGGAATCCATTTCCTAAAGTAAAATGTAATAATTGTGGATTATTTGGACATATAGCTCACACATGTACTTTGAAGATGAAAACTAATTTGGTGTGGAGACCTAAGATGCATAAACCTAGACATATCATACATGCATCTGATTATAAATTGCTAAAAGGTGAACCCAAACTTATTTGGGTTCTCAGGTCTAATGTTTGATAATTTTCAGGGTCGCTCTCACACAAGACTTTATGAGAGCATATGGTACCTGGAAAGCGGATGTTCAAAGCACATGACTGGAGATACTTCTCAATTCATAACGCTGGAAGCCAGGAGTGGAGGCAAGGTTACACTTTGAGATAACACCACAAGGAAGGTGGTTGGGACAGGTATGATTGGAAATTTAAAGAATTTTTTCATAGACAATATATTATTGGTTGAAGGCTTAAAACATAATTTGTTAAGTATAAGTCAACTATGCGATAAAGGTTACTATGTAAATTTTTTTCCAACTAGCTACATATTAAGCCTAAATGGTAAAGATGTTTTAAATGGAAAAAGGGTAAACAATATTTATATGCTAGATTTAAATTGCATTCAGACTCCTACTACTTTTGCTTAAAAACTGTATCTGATGAGTCATGGCTTTAGCATAGGAGATTTTGTCATTCTAGCATGAAAACCCTTAGGAGGATTACCCAAAAGAACTTAGTGAGAGGTATACCAAAACTAGACTTTACTAAGGATCACCTTTGTGATGCATGTCAATTTGGAAAACAGGTGAAGTCTTCTTCTCAGTCCAATAAGGATCTTAAAACCATTGGAGATTTTGCATATAAGTCTTTTTGGACCAGTTTGAACTGTGAGTCTAGGAGGGAAGGTATACGGATTTGTGATTGTTGATGATTACTCAAGATTCACATGGGTTAGATTTCTATTTCATAAGAGTGAATCATTTGAGGAATTTATAAATTTTTCGACTTAGATTCAAAAGAAATTAGGGTGTGAAATTATTTCTATTCAAAGTGATCATGGTGGAGAATTTGAGAATGAGAGATTTGAAGAATTTTATAAGGAAAAAGGAATTGATCACAACTTTTCTGCACCTAGAACCCCTCAGCAGAATGGGGTAGTCGAAAGGAAAAATAGAATATTAATAGAAGCCGCACGAGCAATGTTAGCAAAATATTCACTTCCTAAATATTTTTAGGCTGAGGCGGTTAGCACAGTATGTTATGTTCTGAATAGGGTAAATATAAGATCTAAATTGAAAAAAATATCTTATGAGTTGCTAAAAGGGAGAACACCTAATTTGCCTCATTTGCATGTTTTTTATTGCAAGGTGTTCATTCATAACAATGGAAAATCTGCCTTAAGAAAATTTAATCCAAAATCAGATGAAGGAATTTTTGTTAGATACTCAAGTGTTGGAAAATCTTATAGAGTGTTCAATAGAAGAACTTTAGTATTTGAGGAGACCACACATGTTGTATTTGATGAATCTGGAAATATGAAAGATCCAAATATTGTAGAAGATGAAATTGAGATTAACTCTCAAAAGATTGATAAATTGAACTTGGAAGAAACCTTGGAAGAAAATGTGAAAGAAAATTTGGAGATAGAAAACCCTTTGCCTAGAGATTTGAGATTTTCTAAAAACCACCCAAGGGAATTGATCATAGGTGAACCAAGTGAGGGTGTAAGGACTAGGCGTGGATTAAATAAGGAAGTCAATCATTCAGCCTTCATTTCAACTATGAAACCCACTAATATTGATCAAGCACTTTCTGATGAATTTTAGATTTTGGCCATGCAAGAAGAGTTGAATCAATTTGTAAGAAATAAAATTTGGGAATTAACTAGAAGGCCAAAAGATCAAAGTGTAGTTGGAACTAAGTGGGTATTCAAAAACAAAATGAATGACTCGGGTGTAGTCATTAGAAATAAGGCTAGATTAGTTGCTAAGAGGTATAATCAGATTGAAGGGATTGATTTTGAGGAGACTTTTACCATTGTAGCTAAACTTGAAGCAATTAGAGTTTTGTTAACCTTTGCCTGTTTTAGAGGATTTAAATTGTATCAAATAAATGTCAAAAGTGCCTTTTTAAATGGGGTAATTCAAGAGAATGTGTTTGTAGAACAACCTCTAGGCTTTGAAAATTCTAAATACCCAAATCATGTTTTCAAGTTAAAAAAGGCATTATATGGATTGAAACAGGCACCTAAGGCTTGGTATGAGAGGTTGAGCACCTTCCTACTTGAAAGATTATTTGAAAAAGGAAGTGTGGATACAACTCTCTTTTTGATGAAATGTGAAAAGGATATACTCATTGTTCAAATTTATGTGGATGATATCATTTTTGGATCTTCAAATAAAAATCTTTGTGATGATTTTTCAAAAATAATGAGTAGTGAATTTGAGATGAGTCTAATGGGAGATTTAAGTTACTTTCTAGGTTTTAGCATTAAGCAAATTGAGGAAGGAATATTTCTAAGTCAATCAAAGTATGTTAAGGACATCCTCAAAAGGTATGAAATTGACAATGCTAAACCTCTAAGTACACCAATGAGTTCCTCAGTTCAGTTGGATAAGGACCCTAAGGGAAAATCTATTGATCAAAAGAAATTTAGAGGGATAATTGAATCTTTATTTTACTTGACTGATAGCCGGCCTGATATCATATTTAGTATTTGCTTATGTGCTAGATTTTAATCAGATCCAAAAGAATCATATTTGATAGCAGTGAAAAGGATTTTAAGATATCTGTTAGGAACTCAAAACTTAGGAATTTGGTATCCTAAGTTTAGCTCTTCATTTAAAATAATTGATTATTAGATTCTGACTTTGTAGGATGTAGGGTGGATAGGAAAAGCACTTCTAGAACATGTCAATTCATTGGAAATTCTTTAGTCTCTTGGTTCAGTAGAAAATAAAATTCAGTAGCCCTATCTACTGCAGAAGCTAAATACATTGCATTAGGAAGTTGTGTAACACAAATACTTTGGTTGAAACAACAGTTGATTGATTTAGGTTTGTCTGTAGGCACTATTCCAATTTATTGTGCTAACACTAGTGCTATTTGCATTTTTAAAAATTCTATTCAACATTTAAGAACCAAACACATAGACATAAGCCATCATTTCAAAAGGGATCATGTATCTATGGGAGAAATTGAACTCATTCATGTTACAACTGAAAATCAACTTGCAGACATTTTTACTAAACCTTTAGCCTTTGATATTTTCAGTGCATTAAGAACAAGGATTGGTGTGATTGATTTAAATGCTTAAATAAAAATGTTCTTGCAACATTGATGTTTGTTTATTAATTAAATATTTTTTATGTATTTATGATATTGTTTGTGAAATTTTTCCTTTTAGATTCTGTGCTTCTTCATTATTTTTGGTATTTATTTTGTTTTGTTTTGTTTTTGAATTGTAGTTTTTTTATTTGAGTGCAAAAAATTTTTTTTGGTCATCATCGTCCGGGATGAAATATTTTCGTACGGGACGATTTGTGTAGTGTGACAAACTGCCGGGTTTTGAACCTTTTGAGTGCAGTTTTTTTGTACTTCGTCTGTACGATCGTCACGATCGTCTGGGATGAAATATTTTTCAAACGACGGGACGAACGAATGAAGCAGTTGAGTGGATAAGGTAGTTTTTAATATGAACTTCGTCTGTACGAACCTTTGGTTCGTCTGGACGAACACATGTCGGTTCGATGTAGGGGACGGTTTCAACTGTCATTAAAACGATATAAGTTCTGATCGTCCCGGGACGAACACGTGTTCATCTGTATGATCAGACTGGTCAAAAGTCTGTACGAAAGGATGATTCGTAAGTCGCGTTGATTATGAAAAGTTGTTTCATTCTGGTTGTTTTAAATCGTCTGTATGAAATATTTTGGTAGGGGACAATCGAAAAATTCGTACGGGATGAATTATTTTTGTCTGGTACGAACAAATCATTTTTCAATATATAGGCGATCTTTTCAACTCAATTGTCACTCTCTAAACATTACTTTCAACTCCTTTCTTACTCTAGATCACTTTCAAATGGCCAGTTTAAGCAAGCATCAAAAGGTCTTAGTCAAGAAGCCTCATAAGAATTCATCCGAAAACTTTCTGTCCAAAGCAAATGTGGATTCTTTTTTTAGATTTTCTTCTGCCAAAATCACTCCTCCTGAAATTTTAATTCAAGAAGATATTACCTTTAAGGTAATGCATTTATTTGCTTTGACTCAGTTTCAATTTATCCTTACTCTGGTCAACCTCTATAACAAAGAAACCTTCCACTACTTTCTAGCCAATATGTCCTTCAATCTAACCACTCTGTGATTCGCTCCTTTATTTTCAAACAGAAAGTTGAAATCGCTAAACACGACTTAGGAGCTTTTCTAAATTTAAGAACTGAGGAGAGTAGAGCCCATACCTTAATCACGAATGATACATATAAATGGTATGAAATTAATAGGATGATTAGAGGAAATGGTTTAACTGAGCATGTGGCTAGGGTATCTGGTCTTATCTGTAATGCACGCGTCATCCAGTACGTTCTTAGAACTTCAATCATTCCAAAAGCTAGTGATATAGTCAATATTACCCCACTTCTTTCTATGGTAACCTTCTTAATCATGAGCGATAAACCTATAGATGAAGCCCAACTTATTCTTGACTACCTTTATGAGATTTCTGAAATTGGCCATGCATAATAGAAAAGAAAGAGGAATATTGCTTTAGGACACTAGGTTTCCTATGTTCTACAAAAGAAGTATAACTTGGTTCATCATGATCAAGAATATGAAGATCGCTCTATTATAATGACAGATCATTTAGAGCGATCTTCAAGGAGGAATCAGGAAAAGCACATGTCATCAGTGATATAGAAGAAGAGCCTGGAGGTGCACCTGCTCCTGCAAATGAACCAAATTATCAGAATTTCGTTCAAAGATTTGATCAGTTAGAGACTCATTTTGATCATCACTTTGATCAAATTGAGACTCATTTACAGCAGCAGGCTACTCAATATCAACATGACATGGGCTATATGAGGGAGCAAATGAATGATATTAGTACCAATGTACTTATGATGAGTACATATTTTAACCTCTTTGGTGGTGCTCCTCCTCTTTCAGATCAGGGATCGTCCGAGTGATTGTTGCACTTTATATTTTGTGTTTGTATTGTTATTATTTATGTATTAGTTGTTGTTTGCTTTTAGTAGTTTTATATATTTCTTCTTTATTTTAGTTTTTATATTGATATCTTGATGAATCCTTGTAATATTTAAAATGATATCAATATAAGTTCTTATGTTTTGATTTAAATTTTCTTTTGAAATGTTTGTTAGACTTTATGTAAATCATCAGATTTTTAATCTTAATCATGTTATAACTTGAATTGCAAGAAAAATTAAATTTATTAGAAAATCTAATTATTCTAAGTTTAAGTTTTACATATAACTTGATATTATTAGAATTCTCAATTTCATGTCTCTTCTTTAGACTGTATTATTAATAATATTATTATTACAATTATGATATTTTCTTAATTTATATTTCACTTATCAAACATTATTTATGCACTTAGAGAGATTTAAAATTTTAGATTATTATTTTTAGAAAGAATAAAATTACTCTAGAAAATTGTGTAAAAGTACAATAAAAAAAGTCAAAATGAATGCGCAAAGGTTCGCAAAGTGAAAAAGATGCACAAAATAAGCCCAAAGTAAAAATGATGCACAAAAGTGTGCCACAACTATGAAAAAGATGTGCAAAGCGCCACATGTGGTAGTTATTTCTTTCCAAACTCTTTTAATCTCTTAATTCAAATTGATCTTATGTTCATTTATACTTGATATTGAAATTTGAATTATGCAATTTTTCATTCATCCTTATTGCAATGGTTTTCTCTATCGTAGTGTCAAAACTGACTCATGTCTTTGATAAATTCTTTTTATTGTCTATGTTATATCACTTCTTAAAGTATATTAATTTCTATGATATGCCTAATGTTTTAATTTTATTTACATAGCTTAATTCAATCACTGTTAAGATTATATTATCAAATGATTTTCATATCTCTGCTTACATTTCAAGTTGTTTTTCTCTTCTTTACTTTTTACTGTTGTCAAAAAGGGGGAGAAATTGTTTGTTGAATTGTGTCTTGTGTCTTGTGAGTCTTGTATCTTGTGTTGTGTCTTGTGTCTTATGAGTCTTGTATCTTGTGTTAGTATTTGTGTTTATTTTGTTTTTGTGATTATGTTGTTATTTTGTTTTGTATAAAATTTTTTAAAAACAAAAATAATTTTTCAATCAATGCCTTTTTATTTTCATGAATTTATCAATTCAGGGAGAGTTTAGGAGATTCTTAGAATTTGCAATCCTACAAACAATAATTGTTTTGCCATCATAAAATAGGGGGAGATTGTTAAGAGAGTTGCTATTTGAATGTTATACATTTTTGCAACTTGTATAGTTTTAATGATTCCAAATATTTTTGTTTTATGTGTAGTTATCTCCTAACACCTTTTGGAAGATTTATTTTTTCTCTTGTGTGTACTAACATTTCAGGAAAATTAAACTCCAAACTATGAAGACTTCAAATCAAATTCAATATACAATTCTTTGTAAATTGAAGCTTTAAATTGTTCTTAGAATTCAGAGGGAGTGATTGTAATTGAGTGAATAAAAACACACACACACTTAAGGAGATCTTACAAAATTTGTACTGATCGTAAAGGACGAACATAGTTCGTACGGGATGACCAGGTCAGTTTTCTCCCCGTAAGAGCAATGGAATGAATAGGAGTTGGAGGAAATTTTTTTAAGTCCTGATCATCCAGGACGAAATTATTTTCGTCGCAGGATGAGTAAGGCTCTGTAAAAATTTTGTTCAGACGAAATCTATAATCGTGCCAGGAGGATTTCTTCTCTGTAAAAATTTCGTCCAGACAAAATCGAAATCGTCCTAGGACAAATTCTTCTCTATAAAAATTTGGTTCAGACGAAGTTCATTATCGTGCCAGGACGAGTTGCTCTCTATTAAAATTTTGTCCGGACAAAGTCCTGTTTGTCCCAGGACGATGTGAACCGACTTACCAAAATTGGTTATGTCCATGCAGTTATTTGGGAACCAACCTATGATATAACTGATCGTACCAGACGAACCTAGTTCGTATGGGACGATGATCATGTACGAATATAGTTTGTACCAATATTCATTAGGATCATTTCTGACACTTTAAGTAAAATCGTCCAGGACAATCCACGATCGTATGGGATGATTTATTTCGTGTTGACTTGAAAAATTTGTAGTTTTGGATGATTTTTCTTGTCTCTCCTATATATAGTCCAATTTAGATTGCCATCCAATCTTTTTGCTCATTGATTTTCGTGCCTATTGAAAGAAGAGTCAAGGAGAGAGTGTAAGAGAGCATTCAAAGGAGGATTCCTACCACTAGAGCGTGAAGGCTTCACCTTGTATTCAAAAGTAAGAATCTCTACTTGAGATTTGGGATTACTTCACTCTTTTCTTTCTTCCTTCTAGATTTCTTATGAGAAGATCTGTCAAGGAGATCCGGTTCTCTGCCGACACTTGGAGAGTGTGAACAGCTGCGGGTTCTCTGCCCACACTAGGAGAGTGTGAAAGGATGAAGGGTTCTCTGCCCACACTAGGAGAGTGTGAAAGGACTAAGGGTTCTCTCCCCACACTAGGAGAGTGTTAATGGACGAACGGTTCTCTGCCAACACTGGGGATAGTGTAAAAGGAATACGGTTCTCTACCGCACCGGGTAGTGGTGAAAAGAGTGTTTGTAAAGGCTTCTCCGCCTTGCTGTGGGTGCAAAAGGAGAGACACTATTGGTATTAGTGCAATACTCGGAGGGTGCATCCGGGGAGTGGATGTAGGTCAGGTTTAGACCGAACCACTTTAAATCTTATGTCTTTTATTTTTTTACTGCTTTTTATTTTCTGCATTTTGTTTAGTTCTAAAAATTGTGGTTGAAAAACTTTTTCTAAAAATTCATTAAAGTTTGTTTTCGGTTCAACATACTCAAGAGGGATATTTTTTTTAAAATACCTTGGGACATAAGCTTAGGTTTAACAACCTAATTCATAATGAATGAATCTCAACAATTATAGTTTTGAAATCGAACACATTATTATGAATACTATATCGCCTCGTGAGGTGAATATACCATTTTCTAATGGGTTTAAATTTTAGAACTTTAAATTTATCTGGATTATCATAGTCAACTCAAAAAAATACAAAATATACCCCACATTATTAAAATGATGTTTAATAGAATGTTTGACTATAATAATTTGGATAAGGGATCATTAATTTATAATCAAATTCTTGATAATAGAATGATATATCTTCTCAAGGAAAGAGAATATCAACTATGATCAATCATTTAAAAATGGTGATAATGATCATTAAATTTTGATTTTCTCAAAGATAATTAATTAAAACTTTGAAAATTTTTATTTTAAAAATTTGGTATGGGTTTTTAAATCTCCTACAAGCATAAGCCCTCATAGTTAAATATATCATAGGAAATTGATATTTTCTTCGAATACTCTCGATTAAAATAGCGGTAGAAATTTTATTTAGATTTTTAAATCTCAATATCAAAGGAGGTAAGGGTTGGAAATTCAACAGGGATCGGATCAAAGTTGAGCACTTATTTCTAGAGTTAAAGGAGGAAGAGTAGGAGGCACTTGGGATTATGAAACAATTTTCAGAAGTGCCCCAATCTATTCTAACTGTTGGGCTTGAATTTGATTAAATGATAGTTTAAGTTAAATTATCAATATTATTAAAAAGTTGGGATTAGATTCCCAAAGGTTAAGGTCCTATGGCCTGAGCCTACCTCAAAACTAAGTCTAAATTGGGTGCTGAGAACTAGTGACCCGAACCTAGCTAATGTAATGCAGATCTGGACTTACCAGGGCTTGGATTGGGGAGCCAGCTAAACCACCTAGGTGTTTTAAAACATATATCTAGTCATTAATGAAAGAGTGGTTAAGGATGTTAATTAGATTGAGTTTAAGGAAAGTGGGGCCGACATCAAGAACAGGACCTAATTTGCCCATTTAACATATATTGGGTACTGATGCTTAAGAATAAAATGCAATTAAGTTTTAGACTCATTTAGATTTGTTTATAATGTTATGCATATTAGTTAACTCGATTAAATGTTCAAATTTGACATGAATTAGTTTTAAAAAGGCTTAAAAATAAGTTTTATCCTAAAGATGTACATATCCCCTTGACAGAACTATACCCTCATAAGCTAGGTGGTCTGCTAGAACCCATAGGCAGGGAGGTGCCTAACAAAAGGATAGAAGATGTAGCAAAATGATATGTGAACTCCCAGCAATCCCATACATAATTCTTATGACATTAAAATTTTTATGTTAACTTACAATTTTTAATTTTGATTAAAGTAAAAAAATTTTGAACGAGTCCTTATGAGCCTACAATCGAATTCCAGGCTAAAACAAACATGGCATGTAACTAAAAAGACTAGAAAAATATGTAGTTCTACTGCACAATCATTAAATAAATTAATTAAATTAAATGCTCAAACTAAATATCCATGTGGCAAGTGCCACTTAATATTACATCTCATAACTACAAAAAAGTAAAGTAGTCGGGCACCATTGACAATAACCTAAACCTACATTCTAACTCCTAAATAGGATCATTAGTTAAAGTTGTTTGAGGTTTAATTGGTTTGAAGGCTTAAGGGAAATATTTAATTAAAGTTTAATCATTGATGATTTTAAATTGACTTTGAATTGATTTTAATTGTTTATTGGATACAAACTTTGTTGCTCACCGAGGCTGTGAAGTTTATTTCACATTTCTTGAGGCTAATTTAATAGCCTCGTAGGCTTGGGTTACCTAGTGGTACTTGATATGATTAAGAGATTTGATTTGATTTAATATTTGAAAGTTAATGAATTTTAATTAAAGTTGGTTAATTATTGATTTTATGGTTAGATAAAGATATTTGAAGTTTTAGAGTGATTTTTTAATTTTTGAAATTTTCTAAATTATTTTAATCATTTAATTAAGGGGTCAAAAGTTGACTTTTTGATTAAGCTCAAATTCTAAAAAGTTAGTATTTTATTAAAGTATTAGACTATAATATGAGTTGTTAGACACTAAGTTCGCTGGATTTGCATTTTTTTATATTCAGTTATAAAGGTTTGAAGTTTTGACTTAATTTTGACTAAAGTTTGACCAGATTGTTGACTTTTTTATTTTGAATTACTTTTTGAAGATTTGAATGTTAATATATATTATATTTTGATATGAGTTGAATGCCTTTGAGTTTATTCAATTTGGAATTTTCTGGAATTAGTTATGAATTTTCAAAATTTTACAATTTATTTGAATTATTAAATTGTTTTAATTAAGGGTCTTTTGTTGATTTGAATCCAAATGGACTCCGAACTCCTTGAAATCAGCTCCAAAGGTCAGGAATGACCTAAGGAGAGATTCCCAAGTCTTTGGGAATTTTCTATAATTTTAAATTATTTTTTATTAATTAAATTAATCAAATATTAAATTTTAATTAAAATTAAATTAAGCCTAAATTTACTTTCAAATCAAAATGATTTTATTTTTCTTAAGTTTAAAATTGAATTCTGGTCTGTTTGAAGTTTTATTTATAATTTTTGGATTTAAATTTGATTTCTTGGAATTTTCGGAAATTTTAAATGCTTAATTAAGGATCTTATCTTTAATAAATTAATTAAAAGGCTTAATGAGTTTTAAAATTGCTAGAAAATTTACTATGGGCTTGAGATATCACTAAGTTTGAATTTTTGAAGTTTTAAGTTAAAAGGATGTGAATCCTAATTTTTTAAAATTAATCTAAGTTTTTTAGCCCAAAGTCCTTAATTATTGTCCTTAATGATGTCTCTAAGTTTAATAGGTTTGAATCAAGGTTTGTCTAACTCTTAGACTTAACATACATAGATGCGTAGACAATGTTCATAATCAAATCCTAGATCTAGGTGAGCCCAAAGACTAGGTGGTGTGTGCTTCCTAAGCATGCAAAGACTAAACTTGATTAACTTTAAATAAAATCTTGATTAGTGAACAGTTAAAATACAACTATGCACTAATCATTTCCCATGATCTCTATTCAAGTATGCTCAAACTATGCCTAAAATTTTATAGGATCTCTCAAAGTTAAGGATTTAAATTCATATAGTTTTAAAATTATATATATATATATATATATATATATATATATATATATATATATATATATATATATATATATATATATATATATATATATATATATATATATATATATATATATATAAACTTTTAAAATAAAATATTTAAAAATATTATCAAAATTATTTTAAAATATCAATAAGAGATCCTCTAGCTTTAGAGTAAATTGAAAATAAATTTAAAATTTTTAAAATATTTATTATTATATTTAATTTAACATTAATTAAATATTAATATATTTAAATATTTCAAATTAATTAAAATAAATTAAGTTATTTTATTTTGAAAATAATTTTAAATTAAAATTCTTAATTTTTTTGAAAAGTTTGGTATATTACACTCATTTCTTTTATTTATATTAAATTTCTTTTAAATTTTTAAAGTTTTAAGGTTAATTAAAATATTTAAAATAATTTAAGAAATAATTAATTATTTAAATAATTTTTAAATTAAATTTAATCGAATATTAAATATTTTTTGAAATTTTAATATTATTCAAGATGAATTTTTTTAATTTTTTTAAATTTATTTTAACTTAACTTTAATTAAATATTAATACAATACTTAAATATTTAAACAATTAAATAATTAAAAATTATATATAATATAAAAGATCATAAATTAATTAAAATAGTTTAAATTAAATCAACAAATATTTAGAAAATAAAAAAAAAGATTTTTGATGATATTTAAATTAATATTTAATTAAATATTAATTAAATATTACAAATTAAATATTTTAAAAGTATTTAAAACATATAATGTATTTTAAAATAATTTTGATTTTAAATTAAAGATTTTTAAATTTTGGAAATTTTGAGGTGTTTTATGGATTTGTTTTGAATTTTTATTCAATGTTTAATTTAATTTTTGAATTTATGTATTTAAAAATTAATTTTAAATGAATTTTAAATAAAAAATAATTAAAAAAGTCGGCGGCTGCACTAGGGAGGGCCACATGGCATGCTTGGAATGGTCCATGTAAACCACAGTGGTGGCATCCAATCATCGGCAATGATTGGCGCCGCCACCAATCATTGCCTTCTAATTTGAGGGATGGTGGGCCCCACGTCCAAAGCACTTAACCCAGTCAGCAAATGTCATGGGCCGTCTGATTGAACATGTTTCACAATCAATGGCCATGATCGTCTCGAACGGATGATCTCATGAACTATAAATCCCGCGGTTTCAAATGGATGGCTCAGATCGAGCTAAACCAAGAGATTAACCATGGGATCTAATCAGTGGATTATCTAACCCGCGGAACAGCAAAATCAGGATCATTGATCCTAAGATCAATGGTCACGTTTCACCTCAGTTGTAAACTAACAAACCCCGAACCCTAAAGAATTAAAACTTCTCATTCTCTCAAAATACTGAACCATTTGACTTGAAATTTTAAACTTAGAACCCATTAATAAAGAGAATCAATGGGGATATATTTATTATGTTTAAAAAGTGCTTATTTAAAAGCTAATTTGAACTAAGTGCCTTAAGCTAGGGTTTGAGATTTTGAGCAAACTAACTGTTGGATTGGAACGATTTTGGATTCTCTAAATCTGGGGTTTATCCACGCTTATTTCCGTTGAAGGAATCGTGTTTCGATAAGCTCTCGATCACAAGTTCTTTAGGTTGGGCGGACATTAGATTGAGCTCACCAGAAAGCTCATCGTCGATGCTTTGATCGATTGAGCTAAATTGGAAATGAGTGGAGAAGGGTTTGGGAAGTTAGAATGAGCTAGGAGCTTAGTTGGGGAAGCTTGAGGAGGTAAGAGAGTGGTTGGATTAGAATTCTAGCCTTTTTTAGGGGTTTATCCTGTTCAACTCATTCTAGGTTGAATGGAGGGCTAAGATTGCTTTAGAGAGCTGCAAAGATGCTGCCACATGTCCATGGGGTGGTTGGGAGTAAAGAATCTAAAGGACATAAGGACATATGAGATGGAAAGCCTCTTTTGTCCCATAGTCCACATAAGTTTGATTAAAAACTAGTTTTGAGCCAAAATAGAGATTAGAGGAGGTTTTAAGGGTGTTTTCAAGGTTCTGGAATAGGTTTGAATTGATGGAGTTGAGTGGATTTTATTAACCTTGGAAACTTAATTATTAAGGGTCTTTTAAGCCATAATTGATTGGCTTGACCAGTCAAATGGTCAACACAGGTTACATGGCATGCAAGGTGGCATCATGCATTGCTTGGGGTAGCTTGGAATGAAAATCAAGCTAAGTGATTGGGATTAAAATGGAAACATATAAGTTTGAGATGGTTTGACCAGTCTTGTTGGGTTTACTTGGTCAAACAAACTAGAGTTTAATTCAAAGTAATTTTGGGGATGTTTGAACCATATATAGGAATGAGATTGATGGTTTAAAAGGTTTTGCTTGAATGGGGTTTGATTACATGATGGGATTTGACGAATTTTAAGTGAGTTGACTTGGTCAAATCCACTTGGGTTTGCCTAACCCAAGGTTTAGATATGTTCAAATCGTACAGTGGATTAATTTTGAAAGCTTAAGGAGGTTTGGAAGTTTGATAAGGTCCAAATGGCTTTATTTGACCCAAATAAGTGAAGTTGTGCTAGATTTGGGTCTTAGTTAACATGGTCAACTATTTATTGGGTTATGGTGACCAATCCAAACCAAATCATCAAGAGCATGTTCAAGGAAATTTGAATGTATTTGGAAGTTAAATTCTATATAGAAATGGCTTAGGAGAGTTGGTCAATCTGAGTTGACCTTGTCAACTGGGTTGTCATAGGATCAAGGTTTGGGCTGAACAGTTTAAAATGATATATGGAGTCTAGCGGAGGTGATTTCAGGGATCAGAATGGTCATCTGAGTCAAATCACCTATTTGAGCACTTAATGAGTCATTAGGTCAACCTAAGTTGACTCAGTCAACCTGGTTGACCCAAGGGCTAGTTCTGGTCTGGACAAGTTTGAAATGACATTTGGAGACCATTGGAGGTGGTCCCTAGGTCTGGGGAGGTCAATTTGGTCAAAATGCATGTTTTGACTCTAAAGGACTTGTTTGGTCAACCTAGGTTGACTTCGTCAACCAGGTTGACCTAGGGTCTAGGTTTAGATCTAACAGTTTTGGTTTAATATTTGAAAATTATTGGAAGAGGTTCCATGTAATTTGGAGGTTATTTTATTTTAAATATGTATTCAAACCCCTAAGGGGTATTTTGGTCATTTTGACCCCTAATCACCTGGGGGTCAAAATGGGTCAACTAAAGAGTAGTTTATTACTCAATGAGCCATAATTAAGGGTCTGGAAGTGATTGGAGGCTTTGGAGAAAGCTCCAAGGTCAAAATCCACTAGGTGGTAGGTCAAATGACATAGGCCGTAAATATTTAAAGGTTTTATAGCCTTTGGATTTCAATTCAATTTCTAGGGTTAGAGACCTAATAAAGGGTTCAAATTTTTAGGGTTGCCTCAAGAGACATGTCTTATCAATATGCAATTGATAGACTCTGAATCAGTGGTCATTTGACTAGGTTTTGAAATGTTTGGAAATCCCTGGAAAAGGCTTTCAGGACAGGGCTTTTAAACCTTAGATTTTGGTCTGGATTTTTTGATTTGGTTTGGAATTTTGATTTGATTGTTTGAATTTTAATTACCATCATCACCCTTAACCATATGGATTATTATGAATGATTGGATATGATTGAAGCTAGATCATAAGCAGAATCAAGGTTTGAACTAGAGTTTGGATTATGATAGGTTTAAAGTCTTAATAAGTTTGAAGTATGGATTTGATTTGAAACTTGAATTGATTTGAGTTTTTTTTCTTTATAAATTGAGGTTTGAATTATATCCTGGAGTCTATATTAATCTGAATCTGGATTGATCTAAGGACCTTGATTGATCCTAAGATCTAGGTAGCTCTATGGTTTGGATTAGATCCTAAGGTCTGGGTTGATGTAAGATCTAGGTCGATCCTAATGCCTAAGAAGGTCATGGGGTATGGAGTATAAAAGAATCCTAGGGTCTGGGAAGGTCCTAGGGCTTAGATAGATCTTAAGGTCTAGATTGGTATGGAAGAATCCTAGGGTCTATAGTAGATCTTATGGTCTGGAGTCTAGAAGGATCTTAGGACCTAGAATACATCCTAAGGTCTAGATCTACGAGAATCCTAGAGTTTAGAGTGGTCTAGAGGCTAGATTGATTTGGGGGTCAGAATTGATCTAGAGTCTGGGAGAAGTCTTAGTGACCTCATACAAAAATGAGGTCAACAAAGGTCTTGTATGAGAGTGTTTCTACAAAATGATCAAATGTTAGACTTGCCTCTTAGCAAAAATATTCTAGATGCATGTTTGATATGATGTAGTTTTTGCATCTTAGTTCTCCACACTAAATGAGTTTTACTATGAATAATATAAATGTGTGAGATATGCCCAATCAATCCACAAGAAAAATATTTCATTCCAGGAAAAGGATTCATTAATCTACATACATTTTTTTGTCTTTTTCTAGATTTTATCATTTTAGGCTTATGATTAGGATTAAAAAAATCTTCAAGTATTGGGGGTATCATATTTTTCTCAAGAGCTTTTAGTTTTTCCTTATGATATGAATTTTCACCTTTTAAAATTGAATTATCCACTTTCAAATAATGCTTTCTATTATCAGATTCATCCATAAATATTTTAAAATCTTTTTCAAGTTTAGTATGTGATGATTTTAATAATTCATGCTGTTAATTTAAATCATCAAACTCATCCAATAACTTTATGTGTTTTATATCTATCAATATGTGATCTTTCTTAAGGATTTCATGCTCTTTTTGTAATTCTAAAAATTCTATATTCAACCTAGCATGCAGCTTTTTGAGTTTCCTATAAGCATTATGAATTTTCTTAGAAACATCAAATAATTCATTGTAGGTTAAGTCACATGCCTCTTCTTGATTTAACTGATCAAGCTTGTCGACCATTAAACACAGGTTCGTGACTTCCTCCTATGCTTTTGTTTCTGAGGAATTTGAAGCTGAGTCTACCTAAAATTCTCTCTGTCATTTCTTCTTTCCCTTCCTAACATTGGTTTTCTCCTCAACCTTTTCTTATTAAGATTAGCTTTAAGATTAGGGTAATCAAATTCGATGTGCTCAGGCTTCTTGTATTCATAGCAAATTACATCATTAGAAGCCTTTGCATTTTTGTGGAACTTACATTTATTCCACTGTTGACGTCTCATTTGATTCCTCTTAAGAAAACTTCTAAATTATCTTATCATTGAGGCAATATCATCTTCATCCTCAGGCTGAGACTGATCACTCTCGAAGTTATCCACATTTAATGCAATATTTTTCTCCTTTCGCTTCTTACCTGCATCAATCTGTCATTGAGTCACTTCTTGCTTGTAAGCAATTAGTGATCTAAGAAGATTATTAATTGAATAAATATTTAAATCTTCTGATTTTGTTATAGTAGTTATTTTTGCATCATAAGCAATATGCAAACATTTTATTTACCTTTTCGGTATTTGTTAGTTACATACCTAAAGCATGAAATGAGCTGACTATTTGTGTGAAATCAGTATATATATCAGTGATTGATTTATTCAATTTCATGCGAAATAAATCATAATTGTGTAGTAAAATATTCAATCTAGATTGTTTCACCTCATTTGTTCATTCATATTTAATGCAAAGTTAATCCCAAATTTCCTTTCCAGTTCTATAGGTTTAGACTTGTATATAGTCTTCAGACTTAAGTGCATAAAAAAATTATTTAAATACTAAGCACTTAATTAAGCTAAGTCTTTTTCTTTTATAGTCCAATCAATAAATGGTGTTTCCATTATAATTCCATTTATAAGTTTAGTTGGTTTAGTGTAGCCTTTCTATACTATGATCTACATGTGGTAGTCAAGCAATTGAAGAAAAGTAGACATATGTGTTTTTCAAAAATCAAAATGGATGTTATCAAATAGTGGGGGTCTAGTGATTAAATATCCTTCCGGTGTGTTACAGTTTCCAAATATAGCCATGATCATTTTTAAAAAGTTATCTAAACCTTAGTTTTTGAAGCTAGCTCTGATACCTCTTGAAAGTCCGAATAGGTTGTTAGACCTAAAGTAAATTGTCCCAAAGCTAACTAAGAGGGGTGAGAATTAGTTATTTAATAAATCTCTTGGTAGATTAAAAAATCCAATTTTAGATTTTTAAACATAAAGATAAATTTTTCCTAAAATATTTTTCAACCACAAAATTTAAACTTGCAAAAAATAAAAAATACAATAAAAAATAAAGATAAAAAATAACATAGAAATTTATAGTGGTTCGATCCAACTAGACCTACATCCACTCCCTAAAGACTCCATTTTTAGGTATTGCACTATATCAAAGTGGCTCTCCTTTTGCTCCCACAACAAGGCAGAGAAGCCCTTTCAATTAACCTCTCTTCCACCAATCTCCGATGTGGCAAAGTACCATTATCCTTTCTCATCCTCCTGGAGAAAGCAAAGAACTAGCATTCTTTCACACCCTCCATGTGTAGGCAAAGTACTTTCATCCTTTCAAACCCTCCTAGTGTCGGCAAAGTATCATCATCCTTTCACACCCTCCCGATGTCAGTAAAGTACTGTCATCATTTTACACCCACCTGGTGTCGATAGAGTATCGTAGTCCTTACACACCCTTCTTGGTTGTTAGTAGAGTACTGGAGCTCTTTTGAAATCTTCTTCCAAGAGACTTCAAGAAAGTGGGGAAGAATTTTAAAGAACAAGCAAGAGATACTCATCGTTGGGCAACCTTGTGAATCCCCTACCAAATCCCTCTTAAGAAATATCTCACTCTTCAATCCCAAAAAACTCTCCCAAACACTCTCCAAGTGCACTCTCAAAAGAAACTTGCAGTAGAAATTCATAGGAGTTCTTTGAAAGTCCATTTTAAGAACACTTATATATGAATGACACAAAAAATCATCCAGAAAATTAAATATTTCAATTTGATCATCATGGATCGTATAGTATGATCTCATATCATATGTATGATCAGTTCAAAAAATGCTCGTACCATCATGTTCAAACTGATTATGTACTCTTGTTCACTTATGTACAAACGGCCATCATACAGTACGATTAGTTCAAGATTGAACAAATTTGTCTGGCACGATGTTGTACGAATGCATTTCATATACTGGTTGATGAACTATTTTAATTCCCTATCGCACAGTACGATGAGTTTAATCACATCATGCTTTGTTTGGTACAAAAATGGATGAGTCTATTTCTTACTTTAGATGTCGTCTGTACGAAACTAATTTCATATTGTACGAACAGTTCTAGAAATTCACATGTTCATATGGACGAACTAGTACGCACCTATTTCGCACTCTGGACGTCATTTATATGAAAGTTATTTCGTATAGTACTGTCAGTTTAAGAAATGGTGAGTTCATTTGGGACGAACTGGTATATAGTCATTTCGTACTTTGGATGTTGTCTATACTAAGGTAACTTCATACAATATGAATAGTGCTTAGAAAATTTTCTAAGCATGATTCATTTAACTGCTTTCTAGAGAAACACTCAGGTCAAATCATCTAGTACGATCCCATAATCATATAATACGATTAGTTTTAAAAATATAAGTCTTTCCTCTCCCTTAGTGTGTCTATATACAGTTACTCAATTATAATCACACTTTCTCAAACTCAAGAAAAATAAAAAAGATACAAACTTTAATTTTAATAAACCCTAATCTAATTTGTCTTGAAGTCTTCAGCAATTTGGAGCATGATTTTCCTGAAATGTTAGTACACACAAAAAATACAAACAAAATTTCTAGTATATATTAGGAGAAATAATAATCAACACAATAAGATTTTGTAATCATTAAAAACACATATGATATAAAAACATAGTTTTGAAAACTAAGTTGCAACACCTAATGCATTGAACCTCATACATTCATCTCAAATAGATTATAGGGAATCGCCATAGTCTATACTAGTCAGTTTGACCAAGATTGACCAATCAATATGGTCAAATTAATTAAAAATTTTAAAATTTCCCAGATGGTAAAAAATGACCAAACTTTTTATATTTGTCAAATCCCTCAACACCAGCTAGTTTAAGACATTTAAATCCATTATGTAACCTTCCTAATCATGGTTAAACTCCACTTAAACCCTTGGTTCAACCCAAACCAATTCCAAGTGGTGTCCCCTCACAAAATGCCAAAAATCCCTCCACCTTAGATTATCATTTCCTGGATAACGCCTACTCTTCTCTCCACCTTGGAGATTTAGAAAACTTCCAAGGAAATGCTCTAAACTATCTAAACCTTCAATTCAAACTATAGTGCTTGGAATATGACAAAACACTCATAAAAAGTTATTCTAACATATATTACCATTAAAAAACAGCTCTAGAGCCTTCGTCTCTATTTCATTCATGGAGAATTTACCCTTACTTCCCCACTCTTTCTAGCCATTAAAGTCTTGTTAAAGAGGAGATCCAAAATCACTTGAAAGCTATTTTCCTTCAAGGCACCCCAACTTTCAATCCAAGCATCCTCCAAGTTTGGGTCCTTTATGTAAGTGGTACTTAATGATCTAAGGAAGAAAATAAGACCAAAAGCAGCCAATGATATCCATTGGATAGAGGTATTTTTAAAACCCTAAGCCCAAACCTAGGGATTTTAATAACTTTCAAAATAGGATTCAATTCTATTTGTGTTGAGCATCTTAGCAAGACTCTTTCAGACCACTATCCAATGTTAATTAGTCTAAAGACCTGGCATATGACTTCTTTGCCTCAATTTAGATTTCAAAACATGTGGTTGTTTCATGAGTCTTTTATGTATTTGGTTCAGGATAATTCGTAAAGCCCCCTTGCATTAGGATAACTCTTCATTTGGCATGAAAAGATTTTGGTTTAAACTTAAAAGGCTTAAGCAAGTTCTTAATTGGTGGAATCATAATGTTTTTAAAAATATCTTCACCAACATTTTGAATGCTGATGATAAAGTGAACACTATTGAGCTTAACTGTTAATTATCTCCTTCTAATGATAATTTTGCTTTATTGAGGGATGCTAAAAATTGTCTTTTTAAATTACAAGCTCAGGAGGAAGCCTATTGGAAACAAAAAGCGATTGTGAAGCATCTTGTGAAAGGTGACATTAACACTAAATATTTTCATACTTTGGTTAAGAGAAAACATGCCAAAAATGTCATCCATAAAATCAATCGTGATGATGATTCTGTTACTAAGGATGTTAAAGAAATCACTAATTTAGCTGTGCAACATTTCCAAAGGTGTTTCAATAATGATTTTTCTCCTGCTCTCATTGTTAACCCTCCCTTTATCCCTAACCTCATATCTCAAGAGAATAATGATTCCCTATCTAAACATCCATTGTAGGAAGTTAGAGAGATGGTTCATAGCATGAATGGGGAGCTTGTAGCTGGGCATGTTGGTTTTACTACTAAGTTTTCCATAAAGCTTGGCATATTATTAGTAGTGATCTTTACTCGGCTGCTTTGGATTTTTTTTGCTGGTAATACTATTCCTAAATTTTTCCCCTCTACTTATATTGTTCTTATTTCCAAAAGTATTTCAGACCTATTAATCTGTACACATTTTTTAATAAGCTTCTTTCAAAAATTATTATGAGTCGTTTAGCTCCTATTCTTCCTAAAATTATTTCTCCACTTCAAATGGGTTTTATCAAGGGGAGAGCCATTGCATATAATATTTTGTTGGCCCAAGATTTTTATAATGACTTAAATGTTAGGGTGAGAGGTGGCAACATGATTTTGAAACTTGATATTTCTAAGACTTATGATAATCTTAATTGGAACTTTCTTTAAAAGTTTTTACAGTTATTTAGTTTTAATTCCATCTTTATTAATTTTATTAAAAAAGGCATTGAGGGGCCTTATTTTTTTATTATTGTGAATGATAAAAGTAATGATTTTTTTAAATCTTCTCATGGTCATAAGCAGGGAGATCCTATATCTCTTACTTTATTCATCATTGCTGCTGAGTATTTATCAAAATGATTGGGTAACCTTTTTGAGAAGCACCCTAGCATGTATTTTAGAACAATGGGGGGGTTTCCTCTTTCTCACTTATGTTTTGCTTATGTTTTTTGTTGAATCTTGAATAGGTTGTTAAACCTAATCTAATGTCCCAAGGCTAACCAAGAGGGGGGTGAATTGGTAATTAAAAAAATGTTACTCTTGGATTTTAAAAATTAGAAATTGATTGAAAGAAAGTTTAGTTAAAGTTTCAAAAATAAAAACTTTTCAACCACAGAATTAAAATGCAGTAAGTAAGCAAGTAGCCGAAATTAAAAATGACACAACGATTTATAGTGGTTCGGTCAAACATGACCTACATCCACTCCCTGAAGACTCCCTCTTTAGGTATTGCACTATTACAAAAGTGACTCTCCTTTTGCCCCCAGAGCAAGGTGGAGAAGAATTTATAAAACTCTCTTCCACCAATCCTCGGTGCGACTGAGAATCGTCTCCTTTGACACCCTCCAAGTGTAGGAAGAGAACCTTCATCCTTTCACACCCTCCAAGTGTAGGCAAAGTACCTTTGTCCTTTCACACCCTCTAAGTGCAGACAGAGTACCTTCGTCCTTTCACACCCTCAAAGTGTCGGCAGAGTACCGGGTCTTTCTTCAAAGATCTTCTCATGAGCAATCTAGAAAGATAATAAGAAGTGTGAAAAATACAAATCAAAACATAGAGATCCTTACCATTGAGTAATCTTGTGAACCCTTCACACTCCACTAGCAAGAAATCTCTTTCAAACACTCTCTCACGCTCTCTCCTTCAATGTCCATTGAAAAATCATGAAGACAAGACTCTGAGAAGGTTTACAATTCAGTTTTTAATAGACCTTTTATACAAAAGACATGAAAAATCGTTAAGAAAATAACTTTTTTAATTTTGAGCATATTTGTATAGTACAATCAGATTTCATATGTACGAACAACTCAAATACTATTGCGTACGAATATGTTGTGAATTGGTACAAAATTATTTTGTACACGATCATCATCCGGTACAAACTATGTTTGTCTGGGACAAACCGTAGAAAATTTCAAAATTTTTCTGTATGAAATGTTAGGATGAAATGAGCAAGAACTGATCCGAGACATTCGTACCTTGAAAGGCATGTACTAATTGGGTTTGTATAGTTTGATACATACTTAGAAAAAATATTTTTGCACAACCTTGAACCCGAGACGTTCGTACCTTGAAAGGCCTGGGTTCGTACAGTACGATCCATACTTAGAAAAAAATACTTTTATGCAACTTGGAATCCGAGATGTTTATACCTTGGAAGGAATGCATGAACTTGGTTAGTACAGTGTGATCCATTATTGGAAAAAAATATTTTAGCGTGACCTGGAACCCGTGATGTTCATACCTTGGAAGGCATGTATGAACTGAGTTCGTACAGTATGATCCATACTTAAAAAAAATATTTTTGTGTGACTTGGAACCCAAGAAGATCATACTTGTGAAAAGCATATACGAACAAAGATCGTCCCGTACGATCCATACTTAAAAAAAAAATCATTTCTGTTCATTCGATTGCTCATCAGGGAAAATAACTGACCAGATCATCTAGTATGAAGGGATATCGTACAGTAGGATCATTTTAGAAAATATGAATTTTAATCTCTCCCCCAGTGTGTGTGTGCTCAGTTACTCAATTATAATCACACTCTCTCTGACTCAATAAAAAAGAAAATACATACTCCAATTACAATAAACTCTAAACTGATCTTAATTTGAGGTCTTCAATAATCTGGAGTTTGATTTCCTTGAAATATTAGTACACACAAGAGCAAAACAATTATTTCTAAAATATATTGGGAGAAATAATAATCAAAGCAATAATATTTGGAATCATAAAAAACATATAAGTTGCAAGAATATCAAACATGCTAAATTAAGTAGTAATTATATCAATAATTTTATTATTTTCATGAAAGCTACTTTAAATAGGATTAACAGGCTTATGGAGTTTTTTCATAATTTTGAAATTTTTAGTGGACTTTCTCTGAATAAGCACAAGTGTTGTTTTATTGCTTCCAACAAAGTGCCTAATAATCATATTTTGGCTATTAAAAGCATGACTGGTTTCGCGCAAGGCCAATTGCCTACTAAATATCTTGGGGTTCCTATCTTTAAAGGTATAAAAAAGTTTGTTCTATTTGATGATCTGATTACTTCTGTTCAAAAAAAACTTTTGTTTTGGGATGCTAATTTTCTGAGTTTTGGTGTTAGATTAGTTCTTATTAGAAGTGTCATTTGTTCTCTTCTGGTTTATATTTTCCAAACTTTTCAACCCAGCCAAGTTATTTGTAATAGAATTGATAGACTTTTTAACAATTTTTTTTGGAAAGGTGTTAATAGCAATATTAAAATTCTTTGGACTTCTTGGGATAAGTTTTGTGGTATTTTGGATGAGGGTGGCTCGGGGTGTAAGTTATGGTATAACTTTCATGCTAAAATCAGCCTTTGGGCTAAGTTTATGTTTATTAAGTATATTGTCGGTAGGCACCCGACTATATGTTATTTTAATAAAGGTGATTCTAAAGTGTGATAGAGACTTTGCAAAGTTAAGTGAATGGTTGAACTTCATCTCTCTTTGGGGCTTGGTGGTGGAAACATTTTATTTTGGCAAGACTGCTAGTTGGGGGGTCAATCTATTGATGCCATTATGAACACTTCTTCTACTACAGCGGTTAAGGTGGACAATTTTAATTCTAATAATTTTTGGGATTAAGCAAAAATTGCCAATGTTATTCCTGATTTTATCATTCAAAAAAGTTTTAACCTTTCTCTTAACACTGATTCTAATGATTTATTATTATGCAACTTGTCCAAAGATGGGAGTTTTAGATTAAAGGATACTTGGAATGCTTTTAGAGCTATGAATGATGCTACTGATATTTACTCTATGATTTGGCATAAGAATATTTCTTCCACTGTGGCTATTTTCATTTGGAGAATTTTGAATAATTTCATTCTTATTGATGATAACTTGATTGATATAGGATTTACTTTAACTTCCAAGTGGCAATGTTGTTATCTTTTGGAGAATATGCATCATGTTTTTATTTTTGGTCCTTTAGTAATTAAAACTTGGACTTATTTTGATGATATTTTCAAATTAAATAGTTTTAGTGATAAATTATCTATTAAATCTTTGCTTAACTCTTGGTTTATTAAGTATAAAGGCCATATCAGAAATGTGATACCTCCCCTTGTCTTGTGGTATTTATGGTTGGATAGAAATAATTCAATTTTTAATGGCATGCGTATGAACTATCATAGGATTATTTAAAATGTGAAAGATAAGGTGCTTAGTCTCTTTTCTGTCAATCTCCTTTCTATTAAGAGTTTTAAGAATTATTTTCATGTTGCTGATCAATTTGGTATCAAAGTGGAGGAGAATTTTCATTCTTCTGAACCTAGGTTTGTTTACTTACTCAAATCTCTTAATAATTCTTTTAAGTTGAATGTTGATGGCATTATAATTGGTTCTAACACCGATTTTGGTGGGGTTATTAGAGATAGTCTTGGTAATCTTATTAATACTTTTGCAGACCCTATTCCGAGCTGTGATGAGAACCTTGTTGTTCTCTTGGCTTTTCGTCATAACATTAGAATATATCTTTATTTGGGCATTACTAAAATAGGTATTAAAGTTGTTTTTAATTATAGTATTAAATGTTTAAATATTAGTGAGGATACATTTTGCAATTCTAACACTTTTTATTTAATGAGAGATATTAAACATATGCTGGTCTTTATGGATTACTCTTTCTCTTCTGTGTTTAAGGAGGGGAATGTTTGTGCTGAGTTGCTTGCTGACTTAGGGTGTGGTTTGGATGGCTATACTGAGCTTTCTATTTCTAATTGACCTGGTCATTTAAAAGGTCTTTTAATGCTGGATAAAATTGGTCTTCCCTTCGTTAGAAATTAATGTTTTGGCTCTATTTTGTTTGGGTTTAACTGTTGTTTCTATCTATTTAGCCTTGGTTTTGGTGTTGTTCTTCTAGCTTTGGTTTTCTTTCATTATTGAGTGTTTTTTTGCTATAGGCTAGACTTAGAATTTCTGTTTTTACTCACATCGGCCAGGACGATATTTATATCGGCCTGGACGATCTAGTTTAAAACAGAGATTCTATTCAGGATTCTTAATTAAGGCATCCGTCATTAACTGATCGGCCTGGACGATAAGCTCAAAACAGAAAGAAGTTGCTGCCATAAACAATTAAGGTATTCTGTAATTTTTGGTAATCGGCCAGGACGATCTTGGATCGGCCTGGACGATATTCACAATTATGCCTTAATTAATCAGACAAATTAAAGAAGTAATTAAGGATGATTGATATGATCATATCATCCTGGACGATCGCAGGATCGGCCAGGACGATCTATTCAAAAAACCTTAGTTACTTCTGGATGATCTGGATCGGACAGCTTGAATTCAGGGCCATGCTCTGGACGATTTTCCTCTGGTTTGAACTGATCGGCCTGGACGATAGTGCGATCGGCCAGGACGATCAAGCCAATTTTCAATCATCCAGTTTGCATTCAGGGCGATTTTCTGGCCGATCTTTTGAGATTTGTACTGATCGGCCAGGACGATGTCCATATTGTCTTGGACGATATTATCGGTAACTTGCAATTAATGAGCTCCTTTGAAGCTCTTCTATTTAAGAGCTCTTGTTCAACATTTTGAACAATCTTTTGCTACTGCCTTGACCTGAGAAGACCTTAAGGAGAGAAAGAGAGAGGGAGAGAGAGAGGATCTTGTGAGGGGGAGCTTCTGAGGGGATTCACAGGGGTTGCTCCAATCCTAGAGTCTCTTATCCTTGGAAGGGTTGGGAGAGGTAAGTTCCAGCAAGCGATCGAGGTTCTCTGCCTACTTCAGAAGGAAGCAAAAGGAGGAAGGTTCTTTGCCTTGCTGGGTGTGGCAAAAAGAGGTGTTTGTAAAGGCTTCTCCACCTAGCTATGGGGGCTAAAGAAGAGTCACGATTGTTGTGCAATACTCAGAGGGTGCCACCGGAGAGTGGACGTAGGTCGAGTTGACCGAACCACGATAAATTTCTGTGTTCTTACTTCTTGCTTCCTCACTTTAAATTTTTGCACTTATTTTTCTTGTGGTGTGATTTTGGTTTATGAGATTTTACTTCTTTGTGAAAAGAATTTTTTAAAATACCAATTCACCCCCCCCCCCTCTTGGTTAGCTTGGGCCAATTCTATAGGGCTTAACATCCCTAACAAACTTTCAAGTGGTATCAAAGCGGGATTCATAAAAAAATTTGTTTGAAAATTTTTTAAATTTTGATCCATTGCTAACCTTGGGAATCATAACACTACGGAAGGGTATTTTATTACCTGACCTCCCCTATTCAATAACCTACCTTTTGATTTCTGAAAAACTTGCATGTCAACATTTTTCTAATATACTAATTATCGCATGTGGATGCTTATCAAAGAAGGTTATTCTCCACCTTCTCGTGAAATTAATGGTGTTAAAACTGAAATTGCTTTTACTGAATGGACATTCGATAAAAGAGATTTAGCCCAATTAAATGCAAAATGTTTGAACTATTTTTTTTTTTTTTTTGCTTTAAAATCTGAGGATTACATGCGTGTCTCCACTTGCAAAACTGGTAAAGAAATTTGGGATAAATTGTGTATCACTTATGAAGGCACTAATAAAGTTAAACAATCTCGTTTGAACATTCTCTTACATGACAACAAACTTTTTGTAATGAAACCTCATGAATCAATTTCTGACATGTATACTAGGTTTACTCAGATTGTTTCTTCATTGCATGCCTTAGGAAGAGAACTTTCAAATTTTGAAAAAGTAAACAAAATTTTGAGATGCTTACCTTCATCTTTTGATGCTAAAATCACTGCTATAACTGAATCTAAGGATTTGAACACATATTCGATTGATAATTTACCTGGCTCACTCATTGCTTACGAGCAAGGGGTGAATCAAAGAAATCTTGATGCAGGTCAGAAGAAGAAGGAGAAAACAGTTGCACTGAAGGCCCAAAAATCAAATTCTGAAACTTTCAGGTCTGAAAGCGATGGAGTTGCCCTCATCACAAGGCAATTCAAAAGCTTTCTAAGGAAGAAGCAAAAGCATCATTGGAGTAAAAGTAAGAAACATAAATATTCTAAAGGATCTTCTGATGTCATTTGTTAAAAATGCAGAAAGCTTGGACATGTGAAAGCCGATTGTCCTACACTCTAAGATCATCCAAGCAAGGAAAAGGAAAAGGATGAGGAGAAACCTAAGTTTAGGAAGGACAAGAAGAGAATCCAAAAGGCATTCTGGGCAGAATCTGGTATTGATTCCTCCGAAACTGAACCAGAGGAAGAGACAACAAACCTATGCTTAATGGGGGAAGATCATCTTGAGCAAAGTGAGGAGGAAGAGGTATGTAAACCAACTTATGATGAATTATTTGAGATTTGTGAGAAAATCCATGCATCATACAAAAAACTTAAGAAGACTCATGCTAACCTAAAATTAGAACTTGTAAATTTACAAAAAGAGTTTGAAGTTATTTTTAAAGATCATTCAACAATTGATTCTAATCACATGGCTCTTCTTGATGAATTTGATGATTTGAACAAAAAGCACTCAGAATTAATTAATGAGAATGAAGCATTAAAAGTTTCACACACCTCTCTTCAATCTGATTTCAAGAAATCTAAAGAGAAAGAGAAAAGCTTAAATGTTGAGAATGATGTTCTAAAAAATACAAACTTGAGGATCAAAAATGAATTGGATATACTTAAGAAAACTTGGATAACACCTACTCTTGATCCAAAGCCAAAACCTAGGAAGAGGCATTATAACTTAAACCTGTTTTGATTAAAAAAAATTATGATTTAAATATATAAGTTTTGAAAAATATATTAATTTTCTTTGGGAATATATTAAATTTTCAAATTTTAGCTTTGAAATAAAACACAACATTAGGAACGATATATTATCTCAAATAGAGAGAATATCATTCACTAATTGGTCTGAATTTCAAAGCTTTAAGGTTATCCAAGTTATCGTAGTCGAACTCAGGGGAGACCACATATGATCTCGGAAGATCAAAAATATGTTCACTCAATTGTTCAACTATAATAATTTGAATGAGAGACCGTTAATTTCATAATTAAAATCACAATAGAAATTGATATATCTCTCCGAGGAAAGAAGTTATCAATCGCTATTGATCGTTCGAAAATGGAGATAACGATCGTTGAAATTTAGATTTTCCCAAAGATAATTAATAAAAGTTTTGAAAAATTGATTTTTGAAAATAAGTTCTGAGTTTCTAAATCTCCTACGAGCGCAAGCCCTCGTAGTTAATTACATCGTAGGAAAAGAATATTTTCTACGAATACTCTCGATTAAAATAGCGGTAGAAATTTTATTTAGGATTTCAAAGATTGATATCAAGGGAGGTAAGGGTTAGAAATTCAACAGGGATTGGATTGACATTGAACAGTTATTTCTGGAGTCAAAGGAAGAAAGGTAGGAGGTGTTTTTATAAGATTCTGAAATAATTCAGAAAACTCTCCAGCCTATCCTAAGTGTTGGGTTCGAATTTGATTGAAAGTGATTTAAGGTTCAAGTGATCAATTTTATTAGATATTTGGGATTCAATTCCCAGAAGTTGAGGTCTTATGGCCCGAGCTTGCCTCAGAACCTAAGTCTAAATTGGGTACTAAAAAGCGACCCGAACCTAGCTAATGCAATGCAGATCTGGTCTTACCCCGGCCTGGATTGGGGAGCCAGCTAAACCACCTAAACGCTTTAAAAACATGTGTCCGGTCTTTTAATGTTGAGTGATAGGGACGTTGTTTAAGAAAAGTTTTTGAGAGCGGGGCCGACATCTAGAGTGGATCCTAATTGGCCCCTTTAACTTATGTTGGGTTTGATGCTTAAGTAAATGTGATTAAATATTAGACTCGATTTTTAAATTTGTTACTAATGCAATGCATGCTAGTCAACTCGATTTGAGATGCAAAATCAGTATGTAGCAGTTTAAAAATCTTTGGCTTAGAAAATAGGTTTTATCCTAGAGATTGCATAACATCCCCTTGACAGATCGGCACCCTCATAGGTCAGGTGGCCTGCCAGAACCCGCAGGCGGGGAGATGCCTAACAAGGTTGAGAAAGTATAATATGTATGCATGAAAAACCCTCGGCGAGTCCGAGCTTACTTCTTAGGACCGTTTAGAGTTACTATCTTATCTTAAAATTTTTATTTAATTAAAATAGAAGAATTTTTTTGACAGACCCCTAAGAGCCTAAATTCGTATTCCAGACTAAATCAAAGACGGCATGCATATAAAAAGACTAGAAAAGGCAGGAATTCTAATGCACAATCAATTAAATGAATTAACTACATTAAATATATCAAATTAAATGTCCATATGGCAAGTGCCACTTATTATTACATCACAGAAATGACAGTAAAGTAAAGTGGCCGGGTTCCACTCACTACAACCCGGATTTCTAATCCTAAATTAAATGAATTTGAAATTTGGGATTCCTCTCGTTGTCCATTTCTTCGTCTTCTCACGAACACCTTGATTCGTCGGTTCCGGATACCCAAATGAAAAGAGACTCCCCCTTAATCGGGGTGTTATCTTTCCTCTTTGGATATTTGAAGGAGATCCTAATTTGATTTCCAAATGGAAGAAGACTCTCCCCTTTAGGGATGTCTTCACCTCTTTGGAAATCAAGTTGGATCAAATTTCCCAAATTCAAATAATTTTTGAGCAATTACAACCTTTATACAATCAAATTTACATCTCAATTAAAAATGAAAATCTAGACTCGATCCTGCAGGGTTATCCTAATAATCAACAATTATATACTCAATCCCAAGCAGTTATAATATAGAAAATTAAAATGCACTTTTTAGCCACACTTGGCCATGCTCTTTTTATTTAAAAAGGGGGTCTTTCAGCGCGGCAGGTACCTGTGCAAAGAGTTATATTATTTATTTTTTTTTATGACTGCCCCCTTTTTATTTTAGCTCCTTGTATGAGCATGGCCACCTGCATAAGATTGCACAAATATATATATATTTCGTTCCTAACCTATGGGTAGGTCTAACGCACAATCAAATACAGGGTGCAGAAAGCAAGTAAATAAACATAACAATTCTACACTAGCAAACAGCATGCAGTGAAAGCTACGAAAATCCGGCACACAGCAGGAAAAGTAAAACACCGGCCTATCCTAAAACTAGAGTCGGTGATCCTAGCACAACATCTAAAGTGTGTGAGGTAGGTCGTGTGGTTTTGATATGTCTTAAATAGGATTATTAATTAAGGTTGTTTCAAGTTTGATTGGTTGGGAGGTTTAAGGGATTTAAGTTTGAATTCAAATATTAATGGCTTAAGGTTAATTCTAAGACTTACTTAATTATTTGTTGGATATCACCTTTGTTTCACACCGAGGCCGTGAAGTTTATTTCGCCTTCCTTGGGGCTAAGTTAATAGCCTCGTAGGCCTGGGTTACCCAGCGGTATCCGGTATAATTAAATATTTTAGGTTGATTAAGGTTTAAGAATTAATGAATTTTATTAGAAATGTTTGGTTGCTGATTTTCAAAATCTATTAATTTAAGTTTGCCATTAATCGATTCGTGGCGTTGTGCCACCAGGCTCGAGGAACCAGCCTCCTTAGGACACTTAGCCCCGCAGCCCGGAGTAGTCCAGCCGATAAACCAAATTAATGTAATTAAATTAGAGGTTTTAAAAGGTTGAATAATTAATAATTAATCTATTCTTAAGGTTTAACACCCCTTGGAATCCATTCGTGGCGTTGTGCCACCAGGCTCGAGGAACCAGCCTCCTTAGGACACTTAGCCCCGCAGCCCGGTGTAGTCCAGCCAATAAACTTCATCTTTAGGATGGTTGTTGTGCTTTAAAAGGTTTGTTGAATGTTTTAAGCATTAAGTTAACATTTTCTGGAATTTTAGGATGATTTTGAGATTTATGAATTTTTTGGAATATTTTAATCATTTAATTAAGGGGTTGAAAATTGACTTTTTGATTAAGTTCAAATTCTGGAATGTTAGAATTTTATTAAAATACTAGACCTTACTACGATCAGTTAGACAGTAAGTACGTTGAAATCGGATTTTTCTACATTTTATTACGAAGGTTTGAAGTTTTGAACTAGGTTTTAACTACGGTTTGACCAATTTGTTGACTTTTTGAATTTGATGTTTTTCTGGAATTTTAATATTTTTAACAAATACTATACATCATTACGAGTTGAATGCAAGTGAGTTTACTAAATTTGGACTTTTCTAGAATTAGTTATGAATGTTTGAAGTTTAAGTATTTATTGAATTTTAAAATTTCTTAATTAGAGGGGCCTTTTTGCAAATTCTGTCCAAATGAACGCCAAACTCCTTGAAATCAACCCCAAAGGTCAGAAATGACCTAAGAAAAGATTCCCAAGTGTTTGGGGAATTTTTGGAATTTTTAATTATTTAAATTAATTAAATATTGGTTTTCAATTAAAGTTAAATTAATTACATAAAATCCATCAAATCAAGGGGGTTTTAATTTTCATGGATTGAGGTTTGAATTCTGGTCAGTTTGATGGGTTATATGTATTTTTTGGATTTAAAATTTATTTATTACATTTTTTATAAGTTTTGAGGCCTTAATTAAGGGTTAATATTGACATGTTTAACTTTTTGACTTATTGAACTCCAAATTGAGTGAAATTTGAACCTACGGTGTAAAATGTCACTAAGTTTAATGTTCTCAAGTTTCACCCCTATTGGGTGTGTATAGAATTTTCTAGGATTTTTCTAAGTTATCTAGACCTTGTTCTTGATTATTGTCCCTAGGTGGCACTAGAGTTCAATTGGGTCTAAATCTCTGTTTTCCTAACCCTTGGACATGTACAAGCATACCACATAAATTAGGAAGCCTAATTCTACTAATTTGGAGAGTTATGAATTTTCAAAGTTTTGGGTCCAAAATGGACCCATTACTTTGTAAATTCATCTCATAGCAATCCAGTGGACATCTTGAGCTAAGAAAATTACAGGTAATGCCTAAGATGTCCAAAATTATTTCACCAAAAGTTAATCACCATTTGGCCACTGGATTGAAAGAAAATTGAGAAAATTGGATTTCAAATAAACCCAAATTTCTCAAAAACCAGTGATCAAAATAAATTTAATTTGCTTTTAATAAAAACTAGAGCTCAAGAGCTTTCCAACAAGCCCAAGAACATTAATTTTGGTGAAAAAATGGATTTACTATGATTTTTAGAAGTTCTGGGCATTTAATTTAATTTTTAAATCAATTTTGAATCAAATCGGCCGCTGGCGCCGCCAAACCAATCATTGGCAATGATTGGCTGGACGGCAGCGCTGCGTCGCGGCCTTAACACGTGGCGTGATCCTGTGTGGTCACTTAACCACGTCGGCAGGAGCAGTAGCCGTCCGATCTGATCAGATCGGATCTGATCCGAGCGACCAAAACGAGCCACGTCGCCCGCGCGGTTTGGCCAGGAGACCCGCGTTCGATCCCCAGAGAGGTCGCGCGGTCTAGAGTCGATCTGGACCGTCTAATGAACGATCGGACGGTCCAGATCTCCCGAGATCGGACGGTCCAGTTCGAAATGATATTTTGAGTCTATTGGAAGTGATTCCAGAGTCTGGGGAGGTCATTTGGTTTGAAATCAACATTTGAACCCGTAGGGTATTTTGGTCATTTTGACCCCTGGTCAACTGGGAGTCAAAGTGGGCCCAAAAAAAAAATATAGTTTATTGCTCAACATATCAAAATTAAAGGTCTGGAAGTGACTAGAGGCTTTGGTGAAGGCTCTAAGGTCAAAATCTTCAAAGTGACAGGTCTAGTGGCATAGACTGTAAATATTTAAAGGTTTTACAGCCTTTGGATTTTGATTAAGTTTCTGGGGTTAGAGACCTCAGAATGGGCTCAAATTTGGAGGGTTGTCTCCAAAGACATGTCCCATCAGTATGCAACTGACAGACTCTGAATCGGAGGTCATTTGACTAGGTTTTAAAGTATTTGAAAATTCGCTGGAAAAGACCTTTAGGACCTAGACCTTTGGGCCTTGAATTTTGGATTTTGAGTTTGATCTGGATTCTGGATTTGATTGAAGTTTGATTTGAATTAAGGTCTGGATTTGCTTAAGATCTAAATTGATCCTAAGGTCTGGGGTCTAGAAGAGTCTTAGGGTCTAGAATAGATCCTAAGGTCTGAAGTCTAGAAAATTCCTAGGGTCTAGAGTAGATCCTAGGGTATGGAGTCTAGAAGGGTCCTAGGATCTAGAATGGATCCTAAGGTCTGGTTCTAGGAGAATCCTAGGTTTTAGATTGACCTGGAGTCTGGATGGGTCCCTAGTGACCTCAATCAAAAATGAGGTCAACAAAACCAATTAAGAAAACCTTTTCCTAGAGTTAGATATTTTTCTTGTGGCATGCTAGGACACATATCACATGCTTGCACCATTCACCATAGTACACATTGGGTATGGAGACCTAAGGTACATGATTCACAGCATACCACACCTACATTGTATTCTACTTTTCCTGAGAAGGAACCCAAACTAGTTTGGGTTCCTAAATCTGACTGTTGTTGAGTTTTGCAGGTGTGCTCTCACCAAAGACCTCGTGGGAGCATAGGATAATTAGACATATGGAGGCTCGCAGCTCATAATTGCTTAAACTTGTTGCTTCATAATTTCTTGAAATGTTTTTTAATTAGCTTTATGTTTTTTTTTATTGTGTGCTAGTTTTTTGTTGTTTTAGATTGTTTTGTTTTCACTTTGTTTTTATGATTGGTTTTCTATATGATTATTTTTTAAGCTTTTAGATTTTGGAGATTTAAAGCCATTGATTATCATATCTAAATCACTTAAAGGGAGAAACACCGTTGATGGTTTCCCTCCCTCTAACCTCATTTAGTGACATAATTTTCTTTTCTAGACAAAAGTCTATCTCATATTGACAACTGGTTTTTGAAACTAAGATTCTTTTTATCTTGTTACAATAATCTATCTTGTGCATAATATCCAAAGTCCTTATATATCTTTCAAGTTAAATGAAATCTTGCCATTTCATTTATCACATGAATATGATTTTGTTTTGTGGGTTGTTCTTCCCTATGTTAGAGAGAGAGCTCCTATTCTCTAATATTTGGAGGATATACTCACAACTAAGGTTCTTTTTAAGAGTTTTTGTTAAAGAGAATTTAGCTTGAAAGAATTAAGAGGGAAAGTGAAAGGGATGCAAATTGAAATGAAAAATATATACACAAATGTGTATCAAAAATCAAGATGCTCAAAGAGCCAAATCAAAGATACAAGAGGCATAAAATGAGCCCACTAAATACAAGCTGTTATCTCTTTTCTGAACTCTTAAAACTTAGAGAACTCATTGGTTATTTGATGCTTTCAAAGGCTTAATTTCAAATTCCATAATTGAAACAAATTACTTTGGTATATTATTTATAAAATATTTTCTTTGTAACCAAGTTTTGATTGAATCTTATTTTTACCCAGTAAAGTTTTTCTGAGTTAGATCTTTTATTTTTAAAAAGACGATTATTGCTCTGAAAGAAGTTCGAGCTAGGAATTAACAAGATCGGATATTCTACCTTTTTCAGATTTTTTGATTTGTTAAACTATTTGATCTTTTAAATCTCTAAAATCTAATTATTTGAGAAATTTGATGTATGGATTCTTTGTTAACACAAAAAAAAACTTTTTTCCTTCGTTTTTTTGGTTTTTAGTTTTTTTTTATTGTTGTTTCTAGCTTTGAATTATGAGTCTTTTATTTTTTAGGGCTTTGATCATCAACATCTTTTCTTGGATTTAAATCTCTTATCACATCGTCCTGGCCGATTCACATATCATCCTGGACGATAGGACAATTTCTTCAAAATTTCTTCTGCTGAACCTTTTTCTGAGCTTGATATAACTCTTCGTCCTGGACGATAATATATCATCCTGGATGATAATATATCATCCTGGACAATCTGATCGAACTCTATTGCAATCATGATGATAGTCTTGGCCGATAAAATATTTCGTCCTGGCCGATGCATTTTATGTTCATCGTCCTGGCCGATACACTAAATCGTCCTGGACGATCCACGTGTCAAGACATTTAAATCCTTAAAATCGGCCCCGGATGATCCATTATTGGACAATCATCACGGCCGATGCGATGTTCGTTCTGGACGATAAACGTGGCACAGATCTAAAATGTTTTAACTTCGGCCAGTATGATCAATTATTGTGCATCGTCCTAGACGATACACCTAATCGGCCCGGACGATCTGCTTTTTTAACGGTCGTCCGGCTTGACTCCTCGGGACAATCGCCTGTGTCTAATCGGCCTGGCCGATATCTGATCGGCCTGGTCTATCGGATCACCTTTTTGACCAATCAGCCTATAAGCAATTATTGTACCATATCGTCCTGGACGATTCTGCGATCGGCCTGGACGATATGGCCGTTTCTTTAAATTCAGGACATTCCAGCCATATTTTTCACTTCACATCCCTTCTTCTCTTATGTTTTCTTATTGATTTCTTGCTATGGCTGGTGGGAAGCGAGTCTGACAAACTTCTGGGAGTTCTTCGAGGGCTAGGATTGACCCTCGTTTCAGGGAGGCAGAAGATGAAGCTGCTTACCATCGATATAAAGAATGTGGGATAACTATCTCCAGAATCATCAATCATGTCCACCTGTTATATCCAGTAATGGATCTCTTTGCTCACACTTCTCTTTGTTTCATTCTTTCTCTCGCTTTCCCCTTTCATATTGAGCTTCTTCGTGAATTCTTCGCAAACCTTCGCATAAATCCTACTTTCACAGTCCTGACCTCCTATGTGAATTGACGCCCAGTCGAAATCACATATCAGGACTGTGTTGAACTTTTACAACTATCCACCACTGGGGATAAGCTGCACATAATCGTTTTAGATCCTGACTTTGACTGGTCCACAGCAAATCATTTCCTTCGCCAGACCAATGCACCTTTCATGTTGGAGAGACTAGCTCTTTAGTCAAAGATGCTAGGACAATCCAACATGTCCTTCGCACCTTCATAATTCCAAAAGCCGGGGACCGAATCCACATCACTCCTCTACTTTCTCTGACTACTTTTTACATCATGGCACATAGAGAATTTAATATTGTAGACTTAATTTTTTGGTATATTGATCACTTAACCACAATCCGCGATTCATGTCATAAGAGGAAACCCAATCTAGCTTTAGGACACCTCATAGCATATGTCCTTGAAACCAAATATCAACTTCAATATCCTGTTCCACCCAACCTCCCAACTCTCTTCTACTTAAACAGTTCCTCAGTACCCTTTACAGTACTCGTCTCCACCCTAGGGATGAGGAACCTCGGGGGGCTGAGGAGGAGGAGGCTCCCACTCCCGCTCCTGTTCCTGATCCTACTCCTCTTCGCCAGCACTCTCAGCTTGACCAGTTAGTGGAGAGGTTTGATCGATGGGAGACCCGCTTCAACGCTTACGTTGCTACACAGGAGTAGCAACATTCTGAAGACATGGCCCGCTACGAGCAGCACCGCACAAAGGACTTAGCCTGGTTTGACAGCTACATTACTCACCACCAGCAGCAGCATGACCAGAACATCGCCTGGTTTAATGCTCAGTTTACTATGCTTGCTAGCTACTTTTAGCAGCCACCTCCACCACCTCCATCTGATGATCATGATCCCTCATTTTTCTAGTCTTTGTTTTCTATTTTCTGTAGTTTGTCTTATAGTTTATTTTAATTTCTGTTATATTGTTTCCTTTTTTATGTGTGTCTAGGACCCTCTTTTTATGATGACAAAAGGATGAGTAGGATGTCGTAGGAAAAGTTGATGTGCTTGTAACTTTGCAAATCTATTTTCATGACTTATGTTTTGATGATTAACAAACACTATTGATTCTCTTAGACTGTCTGTTACTTCTAACTTTTCAGGAATCAAAGATCGGATGAACAAACGAAGCTAGTTCAAGTTTTCATTGGTCAGGGTTGAGTCAATTTGTACTTTGCTTTTTCTCTTTTTGAGTCTATTTATAATGTTTAAAGAGACTGATGCTAAGTAACCCTACACACACTTGAGAGACTAAGAATTTCTGTTTTTACTCACATCGACCTGGACGATCTAGTTTAAAATAGAGATTCTATTCAGGATTCTTAATTAAGACAGCCGTTATTAACTGATCGGCTTGGACGATACGTGTATCGGCCAGGATGATAAGCTCAAAACAAAAGAAGTTGCTGCCATAAACAATTAAGGTATTCTAAAATTTTTGGTAATCAACCAGGACGATCTTGGATCGGCTATTCACAATTATGCCTTAATTAATCAGACAAATTAAGGAAGTAATTAAGGATGATTGATACGATCATATCATCCTGGACGATCTATTCAAAAAACCTTAGTTACTTCTGGACGATCTAGATCAGACAGCTTGAATTCAAGGCGATGCTCTGGACGATTTTTCTCTGATTTGAATTGATCGGCCAGGACGATAGTGCGATGGGCCGGGACGATCAAGCCAATTTTCAATCGTCTAGTTTGCATTCAGGGCGATGCTCTGGCCGATCTTTTGAGATTTGTACTGATCGGCCATGACGATGTCCATATCGTCCTGGACGATATTATCGGCAACTTGCAATTAATGAGCTCCTTTGAAGCTCTTCTATTTAAGAGCTCTTGTTCAACATTTTGAATAATTTTTTGCTGCTGCCTTGACTTGAGAAGACCTTGAGGAGAGAAAGAGAGAGAGGGAGAGAGAGAGAGGATCTTGTGAGGGGGAGCTTGTGAGGGGATTCACAAGGGTTGCTTCAAGGATCACTCTGCTTCTTCTTCGTCTAGAGTTTCTCGTTTGTGGAAGGGTCGGTAGAGGTAAGGATTAAGCATTTAATTGTGGTTCTCTACCAGCTTCATGAGGAAGCAAAAGGAGATAGGTTCTCTGGCTTGCTGGGGTGGCAAAAAGAGGTTCTTTGTAAAGGCTTCTCCGCCTAATTGTGGGGGCTAAAGGAGAGTCACGATTGTAGTGTAATACTCGGAGGGTGCCTCCGGGGAGTGGACGTACGTTGAGTTGATCGAACCACTATAAATTTCTGTGTTCTTACTTCTTGCTTCCGCACTTTAAATTTCCACACTTATTTTTCTTGTGGTGTGATTTTTGTTTATGAGATTTTACTTCTTTGTGAAAAGAATTTTTTAAAATACCAATTCACCCCCCCTCTTGGTTAGCTTGGGCCAGTTCTATAGGGCTTAACATCCCTAACGAACTTTCAAATAATTCTTATAGCCTGGTGCTATTTCTGGGGCATAGTTTGAGCCTTTGGTATTTGGTTGTTGGTTTTGTGATGGGCCTTGTGGTTGGGAGTGTTGGTGGCCTATCTACTTTTTGTCTTGTCTGTTCTACTAGATTGTTGCTCAACCCAGGGACATTTGTTGTTTGGTTGGCTTTTCTGTGTCCCGTTTTTGGCTTTCTCTACTTTTTTTCGTCTGTGTTGTTTATCTTATAGTGGATGACTTATTTTGGAGGTAGGATTGAGCGGCATTTGCTCTACCCTAGTGATGGCTGGGGGTTTTGTGACTTCCTAAGCTATGTTAGCCTATATCCCTAGTTGGTTTTAATTGCTGGATTAGTGTTTGCGGGTTGCTTATCATCGTGCTCATGGGTATATGCTGACTGTTGACATTGTTAATTCCCGTTCCTGGATACTTTGGTTTCCTCTGTTGTGATATCGATTTAATTTTGCTGATTATGGAATTATTATTTATATCCTGTCGTCTAAGTTATTTAACTATTTTAGCTACTGGTGTGTTCATTATAGTTGATATTTTGTTAGTTTTCAAATCATTATATTATAGTTTCAAACAATTCATTGATAATCCTTTTGGGAGATTGACCTACCTTGTTAAGATCTTGTTTTATTCGAATATTGTCTATATTATGTTAATTGTTGTTTTTAGTGTCCCTACAGGCCTTTATTACAGGTTTTTGGAGACTAGTGCTAGTTTTGTGTAGGTTCTTTTTTTGGCTGACAAGGCTGAGCTAATTGCTGATTCTAGTACCACTTCCTTTTTGGTTTTTAGAATGTTATTAGGCCATTTTGTACTTATACTTAGTGGGGATCACCGGCTCCTAGGTTTTTATTTCTCTTTTAATTTTGTAAGCTCCTTGGAGCTGTAGTGAGCTAGCTTTACCCTTAAAGACTTGTAATATTTTTTTTTCTATCAACGCGTAACCCCCTTGTGTGGGTTTTAACATTAAAAAAAAGAACTTTAAAAATAGGTCATATGAAGCCCCCAAAATTAATATATAAGGGCTTCATATGAGTATAAACAATCCCTGGGGCTCAAATTTGAATAGAATAAACTAGGAGATGTTCCCTACACCCCTAAATTTTCCTTAGGCTTTGTTAAACCCGTGAGTTTTGTAATTGATTTTTCATTGTGATGGGTCATCATCTAACCTAGAACTTTGAAAATTTAGTTCTCTAAATGCATATAGAATTAATTAGGTCACCAAACTTGTGTGAAATGTTTACATTGCTGCAAGGGTTAATTGATACTAATTGCAAGTCTAATTGAATAGTAAACAAACTAGATAAATCATCTTAGTGTTGTGTCTAGAGAACTGAGAAAAATTCTAAGAAATTTCCTGGATATTCAATAAGGGTGAAACTTAAACCTAGAATACTTAGTGATATGATGAACCTTAGGAATTAATTGAAAATTTCTAAGAAATTTCCTTGATATTCAATAGGGGTGAAACTTAATCCTAGAATACTTAGTTTAAGAAATTAGTTAATTAACGAATCCTAATTTTAGCCCTTATTTTGGGGCTGAAATTTCCAATATTCATAAATATTTAAAGAAAAATCCTAAAAATGCTAAATAAATTTTAAACAATTCTAAATCAATCACATAATCAAGGAAAATTAAAATTAACACAAATTTTTAATCAAAATTAAACTAATTTAAAATTAAAATTTAATGCCCCATCACCAACATTTATGTTCTATATTAACTACGACTCTTGTAAATCATATGAATGGAAGTGTGACTGCAATCTCTTATAATTAATTTGAAGTTGCAGTGAGGCTTGTTTATTGTTCAAAGTAGAGACTTTCATCTCCTTTAAACAGGATCCTGCACTGTAAAAGTACCTAGTGAATATGCAATAATTTATTATTATTAGGGGTGTCAATTTCGGGTTGCGGGTCGGGTTCGGGTCAAATCCGAAACTGACCCGGCACTATTCAGGTCAACCCGAACTCGACCCGTTTTTATAAACGGGTCAATTTCTCTTACCCGAACCCGACCCGACACGATTTTTCTGGTTTTGCAAGCTGCCGAACTTCTGTGGCTTTGCGAGCTGCAGATCTCTCGTCGCTACTTATGATCAATTGAGCAACTGCCAAGCTCCCGTCGCTTTGCCGAGCTCCCATCGCTACTTCATTGCAGCATCGTGATCAGCTGAAACTACCTCACCAAAATTGTTTTGAGTTTCTTCTTTGGTGCACTTTCTTCGAGAATCCAGATTCATGATCTTCAAAAAGTTGGAGGAATTGATGTGATCTTGCGATTTCCTGCTTAATAAGAGTGGCCCTAACCTCCTCCGCTTGCTTGAGCTTATAAATCCTGTAAAATTGACATCAACAGAAGGCATGAGCTTCTCAAAAAGACCTACCTCCTCTGGCTTCTCAGAAAAAGTACGGGGATTTGCCTACCTACATTGCCAAAACTTGTGTCTTAAATTGACTACACCTCTTCGAGGCCGAGGCAGTGAAATCCGTGGAAGAAGGAATCTGGACTATGGAGATTGGAGGAATTGGTCTCAACGTGAAAATCAACAGCGAAGAGGGCAGCCTTACCCTCAGAGATAATCTCTGCATTATCGCGCCGCATTGATCCACCGATGCGCCAGCATACTCTAGAGAGTCCTTCGCCACCGACTCGCCAAGCTCTGGTGAGATGGTAGATTCGAACCGCGCAACTGGTGGCCTCCCGAATCGTTGCCGAGTTCCGTCTTCTCCTTAAATCTTGAACGCGGGTTGATTTCGGGTCTATTTCGGGTTTCCGGGTCAACCCGGACCCGATCCATTTTTTCTAACGGGTCAAAATTTTTAAACCGAACCCGACCCGTTTCGGGTTCGGGTTGACCCAAACCCAAAATTTTCGTGTCGGATTTGAGTTGGATTTTCGGGTCGTGTCAAATATTGACACCCCTAGTTATTATCATCAGAATCTCAACATTTTTAATTCTCCTCCTGTTATAGAATGGTAAAATGAAAGGTCATATATTTGTATAAGTTACTGTAATATTCTTAAATAAATGGCATACTCATTTTGTGTAGTTTCCTTCTCTTCGAAAGTTGAGTTATCTTACTCATTTTTTGGTTAGTCCCATAAATAGCATCTAAGCATTTATTCCACTATACATGTTACGCTCCAAAGAACTCTATAATGTTTATACTCTAAAACACCATCATTTACATTTCATCATTCATAACTTACGTTTTACTTTTCTTATTACAGATACTATACACACAAATGCTAATGAAAAGCTAGTGATAGCCTAAGAGATAGGTTTGAGTCTACTATTCTAGTTGGTATAGAATCATTATGTTGTAGAATTTTTTTTTTTAGAAATTAAGACATTTAGATTGCATTAGTCACATTTAAAATTTTCAAAATTTAACTACGTCTTTCCGACCGTAGTCGGCGGGCGACAGAGGTCAGAAAGACTGTAGTCGGCGTGTAATATGAGTCAGGAGAACCGTAGTCGGCGGGCGACGGAGGTCGGAAGACTGTAGTCTGACGACGAAGATCAGAAGGACAGCGTTAGGTAGAAGTCCAACAATGGAAAGAAATGCATCAGCGCATAGACATCCAGCGAAGTCCGATAACCGGTAGAAGTCCGGCGTCGCATAGAAACTTGGCGAAGAGTGAAGGTCCGACGTCGGTAGAAGTCTGACGTCTATTGGTGGCAGAGAAGAAATCCGACTTCACTTGGGCAGAGTTTCAGCGTCAGGAGGGAACTCTACTGTAAATTGGGAAGAATTTTCGCATTCCATGGAAATTAGGCAGAATTCTGGCGTTCTCCCGAATATCCGGCAGAGTTCCGACGTCTTCAGGCGGTGGGAAGAGCTCCGACGGTGGTCGAGGAGGAGCTTCTTCCTTCTCCTCCTTCTTCTCTTCTTCTTCTCTCTCTTCCCTTGAGTCCCCTTTGTGAAGAATGAGGGCTCTATTTATAGTTTTTTGGGAGTGGCATAACTTGTAAATAGGTGTGAGATCATGGGTGAATTGAGAGGGTATGAATGGATGGCCGATATTGAACCCTTCGATCATGCACCGTTCGTTGGACATTTGAAAGCCTTAATGATGTTGGAATTCAGTGATTTTGGGCTCGTTGTATTTTTCTTGTCGAGCCGCTCGATTCGAGTATAAGCTCGTTAAAATCGGAGACCGTTTGGTAACTCAAATTGCGGTTTGAACCTTCCAACAGTGCTTCGGGTCCTTGATTAGGACCCATTTGGGCTCGGATTGGGTTGAATTTGGTGTCGTTGGGTTCGTATTTTTGAGATGCTCAGTTTGACAGTAAGTTTGCTGAAATCGGAGTTCTGGTGCTTCTGAATTTAATTTTTGAAGTTTCCAATTTGGGTTTTGCATCGAGATTCGTGCCCAATCAAGATAATTTCATGATAACGTATCAATTGCAAATTTATTTTCCAAGTTTTACTTAGAAACGATTTCTCCAAGTTTTACTTAGAAACTATTTTGTGATGGTGTTTGCATATGTTGACACTTAAATGGTTATTGTAACGGATATCAATTTTAGGTTTTTTTCCAGTAGATAAGTTTGATACGTCATCACGAAATAATCTTGATTGGGCACGAATCTCGAGGCAAAACTTAGTTGGAAACTTCAAAAATTAATTTCGGGAGCATATGAACTCCGATTTCAGCGATCTTATAGTCAAACTGAGCGTCTCGGAAATACGAACCCAACGACACCAAGATCAACCCAATCCGAGCCCAAATGAGTCCGAATCAAGGGTTCAAACCACCGTTAGAAGGTTCAAACAGCAATTTGAGTTATCAAACGGTCTCCGATTTTGACGAGCTTATACTCGAATCGAAGGGCTCGACGAAACGAATCCAACGAGCCCAAGATCATCAAATTCCGATGTCATTAAGGCCATCAAATGTCCAACAAACGGTGCATGATCGAAGAATTCGATATCGGCCGTCCATTCAAACCACTCCCTGTTTTCCCTTGATCTCGCGCCTATTTACGGGCTATGCCACTCCAGAAAAACTATAAATAGAGCCCTCATTCTACACCAAGGGGACTGAAGTGAAGAGAGAGAAGAAGAGGAGAAGGAGAAGGAGAAAGGGGAATAGGAGATTCCTCACCTCCTCGACCACCGCCGCCGGAGTTTTTCCTGCCGCCTGAAGACGCCGGAACTCTGCCGAATTTTCAGGAAACGCAGGGAATTCGCAGGATTTTGTGAATTTCGTGGAAGAAACAAGTTGTATTTGGATTATCTCGACTTGTGGGACGAAATCTGCCATTTGTAATCTACAAAAACACTAGTGGAAATTTGCAACTGGGCGAGGCCCCGTGGTTTTTCCCATTTTTGGGTTTTCCACGTAAAAACCCTTGGTGTTCACTTTCTCTTTTCTGTTTGTGTGTGAAATACTCGTGCAACGCTAGGACGCGAATTTACAAACTCTACCGCCGCGTATATTCTCGCACGCAACAAAGTTAAAGTTATCTTCTTCATGTTTTTGAACATATAGAAAGTTTGCATTGCCCTAAATTTTATTATACGGTTGACAATCATTATTGTAGATAAAATAGATAATCTAATATTTATATGGAAAAAATGCAATTACTTATATAAGAAAAAAGTATTACATTTACAATCTTCGCTAGTATTATAAACATTATCTCCTTCTTCTTCCTCATCCTCTCTCCCACTTGCTCTACCATCCATTGCAAAGTTTTGTTGCGACTTCCTCAGTTTATAACGTATGATCTCTTCAACCACCTCATACGTAAATAGATGTATGATGTGGGTGAGACTCAACCATGTACATTATCCTCAACATGGCCACTGAAGCCATTTACACTTCCCTTAGTTAGACTAGCTAGCATCCATGCATCTAGGTCGAATTCATACATGATAGCATCTTCCATCACATATTTAGAGATCATAGCCACTTCATATTTTTATAATTTAATTAGGTGTTATATTAACATAGATTAATGTTACATTATCATAAATGAGAAGATAAAATTTTATTTAAAGATATTCTTCATATATGTTCTTTTTTATGGTCCTTCGAAAAAGCTTAGTCTTATTTGGAGAGTGCTTTTGGTCAACCTCCCATAATACCCAAAATTAATGACATATATGATAATAAAGCATTTATTTATTTTTTAATTATAATATTCATTTAGTGAGATCTTTGGAGTTTGAAAGCATGATAATTTTGGTAAAAGTAGCCCTGAATTGTCTCATACTAATTCTCAAATGTCCAATCTAGAATTATTAACCTCTTATACTATCATTCATTCAAGACTATCCGAAACCCTTAACATTTCTAATTCGATTTGTGTTGGTCTTTATCCATTAGAATCTTATACCTTTAATAACTTTATGTCAAAAGACTTAACGAATCAGAATATACGTCCTCGTTTATGAATACTACATATGCTACCCAAATTTCCAACCATTTCAAAATCTTCAAAAAGCAAATAATAATAAAGCTATTGCAATGAAAAAAAAATGTATAAAGTTTAATTTGATAGTATATATTGTATCCAAAACAATAATAGTTATATAGAAAGTGGAATTGAAATTCAATAAAAAAAACTTGTGCATTTGAGAAACGTATGAGAGGAAGAGTTTGATCCGAATAGCTCTTCATGAAGCTTATGCTTAATTAGAGCATATAGTTAATTAGATGCCAAAATTTGTTTTTTAAGTCATCCTATCTATCTTTTCTTCCTCCCACGTTTAAAGCTTTGTTTGGAATGACTTTTTTATTGCTTCTTAAAATAGCATTCTAATAGATTTTTTTTTTTTACTAAAAAACAACTTTAAAAATTAATAAGAAAACAAAGCCTAATTCATTTCCCGAAAACCGCACCTAAGTCCATGTAAATCAGCCCCAACTACCAAACCGAAGATGCAATAAAGCTTATCATGCTCGCATCCATGGCAAATTATTTCGTCCGGTGTCCGGATTCGTCCAGACACCAATCCAGACGCGCCACATCACCAAATTACATCGTGTCCCAATATATTTTGGTGACGTGACACATCTGGATTGGATGTCTTGACGTCCAGTGACCGGACGTAATAATTCGCCCGCATCCACCTTTGCCAGCTGATTTTGAGGTTTTCTTGCAATTTATTGCTGCAGAATGCACCCAATTTGCTACAATTAACTATTCTCGTGGAAACTACATCCCATTATAGATTCAATAAAGCAATCAAAATGCTGTGATTATTCTTCTAATATGGATATGTATTATTTCTCTTCGACAGATGGAGTATTCTATAACTAAAAAGATATATCTTAATCTAGCATTCAAAGGACTGATTGAATCCAGATTCTCTTACGAATGATGGAAGATGAGATTGTTGTGACAAGGCCATCGCAAACACCATAACCCTCAGAGTCTCTTTGGTTGTTAGGGCATCTCTAACCGAATCCCAAACGAGGATTTGCATTGGCCATGGAACACCAACCGAATGCCAAATTCAGCGTCTTTCGCTCGAGGTGTTGCACCGTTCACGTATGCCATTTTTTTCTTCATTTCTTTTGGTTGGAGAAAGAATATACTCGGTTTATTCTTTTTTTATGTTAAAGATGGAGTTCGGTTAGATTTGAATTACTGCATTTTAAAGTATTACTATATTTTGGAGTGTAAAATGAGGTTTTCGGTTGGAGATGATCTTAGGTTGCAAGAATTGAACGGAGGCTGGCATTAGCAATGCAGAAATTTTAAGATAAGTAGTATTTATTACTTTATCTTTATCAAGTATTTAATAACTCTTCCAGTATTAAAAGTGTAATAGATTTTAAATTTAAAATGGTCATATAATCAACTAAATGAAGAACAAGAAAAATAAGACATGCTTAAAATGAGCACACATCACACATACTATTTTGAAACTTACTTACATAACCCATTTAACCTTAGAAACAATCCCTTTACTATTTTGAAATAACTTAAAAAGAAATAAGTTTAATTCCGATTTTTGTGAGTGTGCACAGCAAAATTGTAGCAAAAGTGCATACGCTTTTGCTATGCACACTCACAAAAATCAATCTGTTCTCAGATCCGGCCTCCACACGTAATAATCTCTCAAAGCACCAAGATACTACTTGCTCTATTTTTTGTTTTTTCTACATAAGGTGTAGCGCCACCATGCTTGGAACCAACGCCAAGCTGTTGCCTGCACTCCAAATATATAGAAATGAGCACTTTTGAATCCAAAAAGAATAGCGCTTCAGTGTTGTCCAACGCCATAGTGTTTAATGATTCAGTGTATTGGCTCTCCATGTCAAATCTTGAGTGTGCCTAAAAATTCACCTCTCTTTTTCCTTGGATCATTTCTTGCTCTTATTTGTTTTATTCTTTAGTAATTGTCATTCGGTTTCTATCAAAATAAATTTAAGATTACTTGAAACTATAGTAAATGATTAAGATATCTAACTCACTAATCAAAAGCTATGTAAATTACTGGAAGTTCTAACACTATGAAGTTGAGAGCAGATGATGATGTAATTATATTATTAGTTGGAGTCGTATATGTTATGCAATAAACACAACGGAAATAATAAATCTCTCAACAAATAATAGAAAGAACACAACGATTTACGTGATTTGACAAAGATGCCTACGTTCATAGGGAGGGGATGATGATTTCATTATATTGGAGAACAATAAGGATTACAGTAGCTCTCTCTCTCTCTCTCTCTCTCTCTCTCTCTCTCTCTCTCTCTCTCTCTCTCTCTTTTCATTTCATACATTATAATAGCCCTCAAGCCCTATTTAAAGATTTGAAACAAACACAATTAGGAAAGCTTAATCGATAAGAATCTAATCATGCCATAAGTATATCTCCTAATCAATACGTAAATCAAATCTCCTTTGAAATTAACTTAATTATGAAAATAATCAACACCCTGATCAATTAGATAATGAGCTATCCAAGCTTTCCAAAATAAAGATTATTTAGATTTGAAAATAATTCCAAATAAATAATCTGCACCTCATAAGAATAATTGCACCTAGATGGTTGTCTATGTACCCCCTCCGAAGGAATAAAGTCGAGCATAATTTTTCAAATAAGTACACAATCAGTCATGAGTCTTGCACCACTACCTTGGTGGTTGCTTTCCAATATCAAGCATGCATCAACTGTAACCTTCAGATAACTAAGGATACTCTTCATAGCTTGCTAATGACTCCTTCTTAGATCATGTATGAACCTACTCACAATGCCAACTGCTTGTGAAATGTATAGATCGAGTTGCTCCAAAATCATACCATACTTTGCTACAAGTGTCAAGTGACCACGAGTTGAGAAATTCTTTGCCACTGGGGAGAACTCATCTTAATCAACCTAGAAATTCTTTGCCATTGGGTAGATGCGGTAGAAATTGAACAAGCTATTATGAGCAATATATCACATCAGGAGGTGAACATATCGTTCCTTAATGGGTTCAAATTTTAAAATTTTAAATTTATCTGGATTGTCGTAGTCAAACTCAGGAAAGAATCATATTTGACCCTAGAGGGTCAGCATTAAATTCAATCGAGTGTCTGACTACGATAATCTGGATAAAGGAATCTTTAATTTCATAATCAAAACTACAATAATAATTGATATATCTCTCCGAAGAAAAAAATATCAATTACTATCGATCATTTGAAAAATGATGACAATGATCGTTGTATTTTATTTTCCCAAAGATAATTAATTAAAGGTTTTGAAAATTTTGATTTTGAAAATCTGGTCTGGGTTTCTAAATCTCCTACGAGCGCAAGCCCTCGTTGTTAATTACATCATAGGGAAACCAGAGTTTTCCGACAAATACTCACGATTAAAATAACAGTTTGAAATTTTATTTAAGATTTCAAGGCTCGATATGAAAGAAGAAAATGGTTGGAAATTTTAATCAGGACTGGATCAAATTTGAACACTCATTTCTGAAATTAAATCAATTAAATTAAAAATTACAAAAAGCAGGCAATCCTATATCACAATCAACATCAAACATTAATCAAATCAATTAAATTAATATTCAAACTGAAAGTCCATAGGCAAGTGACTTTTAATATTACATCTCAGAATTGTAGAAAAGTAAAGTGGTCGGACACCACTGACAACAACCTGGATTCTAATCCTAAGGCTTAAGTGATTTTGAGATTTGGGATTCTTTTCGCTATCCCCTTCTTCGTCTTCCAACGAGCATCTTGATTCGTCGGTTCCGGATATCTAAATGAAAAGAAACTCCCCCTTGAACGAGGTGTTATCTTTCCTCTATGGATATTTAAAGAGTATCCTAACTTGATCTTCTAAATGGAAGAAGACTCTCTCCTTTAGGGATGTCTTCTCTTCTTTGAAATTCAAGTTGGATATTAATATCCCAAATTCAAATCACTTTGAATATTTATAACCGTTATATAATCAAATTACATTTGAAAAGATAAAATTTTAGACTCGATCCTGCATGGTTATCCTAATAATCAGCAGTTATATATAATCCCAAGCAGTTAATATTTGATCTCAAGCAGTTGATATATTTAAAATTTAAATGCTCAACAAAGTGCAATAAATAAATAAACAATCAATCAATTCTAAGCTAGCAAACAACATGTAGTGAAAGCTCAAAAACCTAGCACACAGTAGAAAAGTAAACACAGACCTAGCCTAAAACTAGAGTTGGTTGTCCTAGCAAATCATCTAAAGCGTGTGAGGTAGGCGTGTGGTTTGGATATGTCTTATGGAGGGCAATTTGTTAAAGTTGTTTGAAGTTCTGGTTGGTTGAAAGACTTAAGGGAAGATTTAAATTTGAGTTTAGGTATTAATGATTTGAAATTGATTTTGAGGTTGATTAATGATTTCTGGAGTTTTAAGATAATTTTCAAATTTTAGGAATTTTTTCGATTATTTTAATCATTTAATTAAGGGGTCAAAAGTTGACTTTTTAATTAAAAGTGTTTTATAGGAAATTAATATTTTATTAAAATACTATACCTTAATACAATCAGTTAAACTGTAAGTATGCTGAAATTGGATTTTTTGGATTTAGTTATAAAGGTTCGAAGATTTGACTTGATTTTGACTTATGTTTGACCAGTTTGTTGACTTTTTGACTTTGAGTGATTTTTGAAGGTTTAATATTTTTGATAAATACTAGACTCAATTATAAGTTGAATGCTTTTAAGTTTATTCAATTTAGAATTTTTTAGAATTAGTTATGAAGTTTTGAAGTTTGAGTATTTATTAGGATTTATTTAATTATTTAATTAGAGGGGTTTTGTGGTTTGAATCCAAATAGACTTCAAACTCCTTGAAAATAGCTCCAAAGGTCAGGAATGATCTAAGGAGAGATTCCCAAGTGTTTGGGAATTTTCTGTGATTTTTAAATATTATTAACTAATTAAATATTAAATTTTACTTAAAATTAAATTAAATTTTAATTTGTTATCAATTCAAAGGGATTTTAATTTTCATTGATTAAGGGTTTGATTATGGTCAATTAAAGGTATTATTCATATCTTTCAGGTTTAAATTTGATTAACTAGAATTTCTGGAATGTTTAATGCTTAATTAAGGGGCTAATGTTGACTTGTTTAATTTTCTAACCTAATGAGCTCCAAATTGAGTGAAATTTGAACCTATGGTGTACATTGTCACTACGTTTAATGTTCTCAAGTTTCACCCCTATTGGGTGTGTGTAGAATTCCTAAGATTTTTTTTAAATTGACTGAACCATATCCTTAATTATTTTTCCTAGGTATCACTAAAGTTTAATTTGGCTTGAAATTTTGTCCAACTAACCCTGACACTATATTACACATACCATAGAGAAATACAGGCCTAGTCCTTAGTGGTGTGTGAGTTATGAATTTTCAAAGTTTTGGGTCAAAATCTGGCCAAAAACTTTGATAATTTAATTCACCAAAATCTAGCCATTAAATTAAATTAAAACTCTTATGGCATATGGATAGTACACCATAGTATATCATATCCAAATCTGAGAACAATCAGATCACTAGATTGAGAGTTATCAAAGAAATTCAATTTTCAATAAACCCTTAATAACTCTGTATACAGTGATCAAACTTATTCAAACAAAATTTTAAAATAAACTTGGGATTAGGACCGTTCTAATGAGCCGAAAAACATCAAATTTGGACATAAAATGGATTTTTGTTGAATTTTTAAAGTTCTGAGCATTTAAAATTATTTTTAAATTGATTTTTAATCAATTTTAATCATTCGGTGGCATTCTGACACATGGCAGACACATGGCGCGCATCGGCGTGCCACTTAAACATGTCGGACGGTCAGATCGACTGTTCGATTAACCGCGGCATGATCCGACGGCTAGGATCGAGCCACATAGACACGCCTCTTCTCAAGTGACTCGAGTTCGAATCCCACTGTAGACGCGTGATCTGAACTTGGTGACGTGGCCGATTATGGGCCATCCGATCGCGCAGAACGTGCGATCGGACGGCTCTGATTGAACCAGAGTCTAGGAGTTCCATACATAAGAATTCTCATCATTGGCCCCTTCAACCTATGGTTAACCTCTTTAACCTAGTTAGGCTATCTCAACCTAGCTTGGTTGGTCAAGTACCCTACTTACTCACAAGTACACCCTTGATCACTCATAAACTTCACCAAACTTCCCTGAAGATAAATCCCAATGAATTTGACATAATTGGTCACCCTGGCCTAGTCATCATTTAACTTAGTCAACTGAACCTAGGCTTGTTAAAACTAGGTTAATCTAATGCATGCATTCAAATTAAAGCCACTCAACCCCTACATGTCATTCCATTTCATGCATTAAATCAACCCAACCTCCTCATGAGTCAAACCTTGTTGAGTTTAACTTGGTTAACTCACCAAGTGTTCTCAAAATCAAACAAACATTCAACCTTTCATGAAAACACTAACTACATTGCTCCAAAACACTTCCAATTGTTATAACAGCATATAAACCATCTTACTTAAAACTATTGACTTATTAAATAGTAAACATAAAGTCCAAATAAATTCATGTGATCAAACCCCATCAAATCATTATATTCCCTCCAGAATGCCTCCTTCTTCTCTTCTTCAAATTTAAACTAAAATCTCCTAAAGCACGTCCTAGCTAGAGCACAAGCATATGTTTGGCCTAAAAATTCCAAGTGTTCCCCTCCCACATTAATCTACCAAAGTCATTTTCACCAAGCATGTTGTCACTCTCTCTAGATCCTAACCAACTAGGAAAAATGTTGAGCATCTAGGTAACCTCTCAAATGTATCATTGCCCTTGATTTTAAACTAGTTTCATAGAACAGGGTAGAGGCTTCCAAACTATAATTCCAATCATATTCACTCTACAATCCCTCTCCAAACACTTTAAAACCACACTTGGAATTATTAATCACCAAAGTTTTTAAAACATAAACTAAATAAGTTGAACAATTAAAGTAAAATCCTTTAATCAAATGATAAAGCATTCAAATGTTAACTTGAATCAAAATCCTTAAGCATATAACAAGTAAATTCAACTCATAGACAATTCGACCACAAGCATACCTATGACAAATTAAAACCACATAAGCTTAGCACACACATTAGATTTTCCTGATAGGACAATTGACTATAGCCAATGTTTCAAGTGATGTGTTTATTTTCTTGCATTAGATGTTATGGTTTGATATTATTTTGATGGATGTGAGATGATATAAATATTGATATTTATTACACTCTATGAAATCATGTAGATTTTTATATACACATTACACACTGTTTCATCAAATTACACATTACTTTCTTTTGAATACTAACTTTGTCATAGTAGAGTCATTTTAACTTATTAATGTAAAGGTAAATATAAATATAAATTGAGTTGTATAATTGTAAACAATTGTGAAAATCTCAAATGCAAATTGCTTATTATAGAGATATCGAACAACAAAAGAATTCTTTCTTCTTTTTGAAAATAATTATTTTTTGAAGTTCTATAGAAGACTTAGAGATAAAAGATATGAAGATATTTCAAATAATTAGTTTAGTATATAAGGATTTGCATCATTGTATAAGTGTAAAAATTCAAGCTTCTTGTCGGTGGAGCTTAGCCACCATGGTTTATACTTTATAGGACATTTCTCATATACTTTTTTTTATACTACTTCATTTACTTAGACACATAAATTAACTATTTCTAAATTATTTTTTATTAGAAACTAAATTATTATTTCAAGTTTCATGACATTGCATGTATATTTTCCTGGACATAAATATTAGGCTCCTAATATTATGTGTTTTTTATACTTTTATACCCTAATAACTTTACCTATACTTGCATATATGGCATGCATATTTACTTTTCCTACTATGTACACAAAATAATGCACACAAGCTAGTGATAACCTAAGTGATGGGGTTGAGTCTACTATTCTTGTTTGTATACGGTCATAATGTCACCAAAATTTTTTAGAAAATCAGTCATTCTACAGTGCATTAGTCACATTTAAAAAGATTTAGATTCTAGAAAAAATTTATTGTCCTAAATTGCATCAACTAGGTGCATTTGAACCCATATATCTTCAAAATTCTTAATTTTAAGTCTAAACAAAAATTTATGATCCTAGCCTAAACAATTGTTATATACTCTACATACCTTAGACCTAAAATTCATGATTTTATAAAATCCCTTAGGTGGTTACCAGGATGTCATCTTGAAGAAAATGTAAGCCTAATCTGTGTACACTTCCTTCAGTGAGGATTATCCTAATCATTGAATAAAGTATAAACTTAAACATAAAATCAATCAAAACATTAAACAATAAAGACTGACTTTATTATAGGATAGAGTATTTCTAGATTATTCTAGAATCTTAGGTACTCTCTACATTTCATTGATTGACTCCATAAGGAACTACTCAAACTTCAAACCTTTCCCATTCGTAGGTTTTGAATTTCAAACCCTTTATCTAAATTGTTGAAAATCTAAAAGAGTTTAGTCATAATTTTAATTGAGAGTTTTCTCTAGATTTGTCATTGGAAGTAATTAACCTAAAGGCTTTCCTTTATGGAAGGCCTTGAACCCGATAAAAAAATTTAATTCCTATTTTAGATTATTAAAGTAGGGGAAAATCTATGGACAGATAAAAATTTTTCTATCGTTAATTTCATTTTCAAAATATATGATAGATAAACTATATTTTATCATTTAAGAATAATAGTATATTCTATATGGTATGTTTGATTAAGAAAATAAATCTTGTTCCTATTTTCAAAATGATAGTGAAGCATCAATCTGCCTTTTGAGAGAGTATGTATTAGCTATGAAGATTTTATTATAGAAACATAAAATGCAAATCCAGTGGTACAATATATTTGTCCACACTAGACTCTATGTTCCTTTTATATGGTCATACATGAATCTTCTCTGCATCTATTCTTTTAATGTGATTTGTATTTAATGTTCTCTCAAACCGCCTCCCTTGGGAGAATTGCTTTTTATGAAACCTAGTATGGTGTAATTATCTCATCACATTTCATGTGTCAAAGTCATGTTCTATTTGAAAACTTTTACTACTTACTCACTTGTTGCTTACCTTATCAGATACTCAGGGAAAGAAATGATAAGAGATTTGGTTCGAACATTTTTAGCATGACCAATATTTTTTACAATATAAAGAAGGCTATGCTTCTTAAATTCTATTCAATGAACAAGTTGGATGACATCAAGCACCTTATACAATAGAGTTGAGCTTAGGGCTCTATTTTTATTTTGAGGCCTATTTCTGTATCTTTTGTTTGTAAGATTTTTGGGGCTTCACTGGCTGATTCGATTTTCGGGTTACTTGCTAGATCCAGTACCAAAGTTTCATTAATGCCATGTATTGACTAAGAATTTCATAAGGTTGACAAGAATGACGAATGTCCTGTTAAGTTCCAATCCATTCCCCTCTTTGATGGTTGAAATGGCAACCATGGGGCCCTGCTCTTTGATTGGATTATGATTTTTGTTGTAATTTTGCTCAGTAATGACGCCCAAAAAAAAATCAGAGGGGCCTAATTTTTGTTAACAAACTTTCCCATAATTTTTTCATCCAGTCTTGGACCAACATAGACAACATATGCTATGGCACACAGTTAAAAACATTGCGATGCCGTGGATATTGCTTGGCTCACCTTATAGTTACTGCCTATGTGCACAGCTAAAGTATTAGTCAAACTAGTTAATTCCTTTACAGTACAACATTGATTCTAGTGCACCGCACATCAGCCTTTCGTCCTAGCAGGACCTTAGAGTAAATAAATATACGGGCAGCTCAGTATTAATTTGAAATTTATTATATTTTATTATGAAACTCTTAAAACAAAAAAATCTATGCACCCAGCGACAAAAAAAAATCTATGCACCCAGGATAGTAAAAAAATATATTAAATGCATATTTTCTAAAAATAAAAAAATTATTCTAAAAAGCCATTAATCTTATTCAAATTATTCTAATGAAATTTAGTCTTCCTATAATAATCAATTGTTAAATATTGATAAAAAAAATTATTTATAACTTATTAATGTAGCATTTTCTATAGTGATTGGCTTAAAACAGATAAATCATTTACTCAAATTTTATACTTCTTATTACTTGATGAAATTTCTGAATGGATAACTCCCTTCTTTATTTCTCTCTTCTACTTTTATTTGATCTAATCTTCTAATAAAACGATGGTGCCACGCACTTACAAATTTAAGTATTTCTACTTTAATGAAATATTATATGGTTAAACTGTTATTTTTGGATGTTGCAATCTTGCTTTTATCAATCTATTAGATCCAAATTTTCTTACTCATCCTTTTAATTAAGGCAATTCAAAAAGTTTTGAAACTCTATCGACTCTTTTTTGAATTTGCGGCTTTTTTTTATACTATTTATTTTGTAGTTATTTTTTTTCTCAGTAATTTGGCATTTTGATATATATTATAAATTAAAATACAAACTGTTTTATCATTTATTTACGTTATTGTTTTTTTTTTATTTTTACTTATACGAATGTATTTGATGCATATGCAATCCAACTAAAGGAGCATAAACACTTGAAGAAATTCAAGGAGTATAATCATACATATTGCAAGGTCAATCACCGAAAATATGCAAGCTAAATTTTGCTTCTGTTATAAATTTATCTTTCCAAATTAGTGGTTGCAATGATATCTGTCAATCGTTTTTGCCTTCATTGGATTATAGAACAGCCTGTCAATGGAATTACTTCTCCCAACTTAGCCAAGACTAAGCTCCCCTTAACATCCAAGTAAAGAGAGAGAAGCTCCACAATTTGAGGAAGGATTTGTAAGGAGATTTTTGGCTGCATTCTTTGTAAATGGAGGATGGTGGCCGGTCATCCTTGGACGACCGGAACACCAATTCCCTTAAATCTACCGCGCGTCCAACTTTGTTGGATACAAAAGGTAGTTTTACATTCAATCGCAGCTTTTCTATTTTTTTAACTCTCCTCTAGTTATTAGAGAGGGAGGTTTGGCTTCTAAGAAAAAATCTTTGATGGAAATTGGTAAAGGAAAAAGAAGTATTGGATGCTTTGAAAAGTAAGTCTTATTCATCCTTGCCGGTTTTGATCCCTAGAGCAAATGATTTTGAGGCTTCCACCTCTGGTGGCTCCGATCACAATTTGAATAATTCTAATGTGTGGATTAGAAAACCACACATTAAAATTAATTCGACTGAAATTCATGAAGGAAGTAAAGATGATAATGTGGTTAAACTTGACTTGGAAAAAGAAAAATCAAATGTTCATGTTCTAAGAAATTCTTTGGTAGTGAAGATCCTTTGCAAAAACTTGCCCTTCTCAAATTGTGCTTTTGAATTAAGGAGGCAATGGGTTCAATTTGGAGGATTTCATATTACTTCTCTTGGATTAGATTGGTTCCTGTGCTCTTTTCAATCTCAGGAAGCAATGGAGAAAGTTCTCAATGGAGGTCCTTGGTATGTGGGAGGTTTTGTCATTGTACTAGATAAATGGACTCCCAATTTTTCTCCTTATTCCTTGGATGGAATTTCTTCTCCCATCTGGGTTCGTCTTCCTCACTTGCCATTACACTGTTGGGACGAAACCAACATTACGAGAATTATTTCGAGTATAGGGACTCCTTTATTATTGGATGGCAACATGTTTAGATGGGGGAGAAGGGAATTCGCTAGAGCATGTGTTCGTGTAAAATTGAACTCGAAACTCCCTTGTGGTATTTGGGTTGAAGGTATTCATGGCAAATTTGTTCAAAAATTTGAATTTGAGAATTTATCTTCTATTTGTTTCAAATGTGGAAGAATTGGACATAAAGATGTGGTATGTCCAAATGGTTTTCAAAGCCAGATTTTATTGATAAGGAATTTCCCAAATAGCCTTTATTAGTTGAAGATAGTTCTTATGGACCTTGGATGCACGTCAAATTCAAATCCAAAAGAAAGATTAAAAGTGTTAAGAGGGATTCACATTTAAATCATGGTGCAGAATTCCAACCAATTCGCCGGATCATTGGTAGATCAAATTCAGAACGCCTTCCTTTGAAGACAACTGAAAAAATTGCTGAAATCAAGGGAGGAGATGAAGTTGTCGTTAGCCTTAATTCAAATTTGTTGGTTGAGCCGGTTATAGCTCAAAATACAAATATTGAATACAATCAATCTGGTCCATTGATTCATGAAATTAGAGATGAAATTAGAGATGAAATTACTGAAGTTGATTTGGTAATTCCAATAGATAAGGAAGATTCTACCAGAGTTCAACAAAGCAGTGCTGAAATTTCAGGATCTCAAAATTCAAATTTTGAAATTGCACAAAGCATGGAGACAGATAAGGTTGTTGAGGAGCTTAAGCCGGATTTATCTCCAACAAATCCAGCTGGACAAATTTCTGATATTCCTAAGATTGATGAGAATTTGAATTTTCAAATCTTACAAACGATGGAGGCTGTTATGGAGAAGTTTGAAAAGGAGCAGGTTTCGGTTTTGACTCCTGCTAAGGGTGAAAATATTTCTGGAATATCTGCTAATAATGATAAATTAAGAGATGGCTTTTCTAATTCCATATCTTCTTCTTCTACAATCAGTTTGAAATTCGAAAAAGCTGTTTTATTAAAGAATAAAAAATGTTCTTCGTTGGAGCTATTTTCTTCCGGATCTAAACCCAAGCTGTTCAAAGAACTACAAGAGCTCGAACTAGTGAAAGATCAAACTAGAAGGAGGATTACTGGTCATAGAATGAAGAACGATTTGAAAAGTTCTTCCCAAAACTTTTCAGTAATATGATACCCGATTTTTTCATCTCAATATGCAAAGCCGTAAGAGACATTAAGACGGAAATTCTAATCAAAGAATTTTCCATTTATTTTGCTTGGTATTACATAATTGGTATTTGGAAAAGACATCTAAAATACCTATCATTGTTTTTCATTGATATTTTGAGATTATCTTATCTTTTTTGTAATTTTCTTTTGACTTTGTTTTATAGCTGTTTTTTTCTTTTGACATTTTTGTTTTTTAAACTTACTATATTTGTTTATGGGATCGTTACTGGATCCTATTCTTTTACCGGATGGGAACTCTGGGATACTAACCAACCTTCGGGTTGTTTCAAATTATAGGTATCCCCTGCATCTCAACGATTTCAAAATAGGAAATAGTGGGTTTCATTTCAAATTAATAGGTTTAATGATAACAAAATTGCTTTCAATAAGGATCCATTTTCTCTTGATCAAGGATCTTTAGTTATTTATTTCCTAGTTTATATTAGGTTGTTATTTCTTTTATTTTAATGCAACTTTGCATTTTCTCAAAAAAAACTTAGCCAAGACTTAGAATTTATAATCATCAACCAAAAGCGATTACAGGATGATAGTAACTAATGTAGCTGCTAGAAATTTTCATATTGTTCTAAGGATTGAAATATATATAGCTTTAAGTTATTGAGTTTATTTTCTGATGATGAAAATGCTTTAGTATTAATCAATGAAAATTTGCATTAAACTGGTTCAAGTTAAATTTATCTGTGGGCAAGGATTTGACACAACATGCAAGACTAACTTGAATGATAAAGCATGTGAAGGAGAGATGAGTTCAAATTAGCACTCATAAAAAAAAAACCTACGCGCTTCGTCCACACATTTAAGGTTTGCAAATTTTAGGGTTTTAACGGAATAAATGTTTTCATACCTGCTAAAAAAGAAAAACGAGGAACAGGTGATGATGTTGGAGATAGGTTAGGAGGACATTCAATTCTCTAATGAGATGACATGCTCACAGATAGTGAATTTGGTTGGACAAGAAAATTACAGCCATGAGAGAGTGAATTTAGTTATATATATCAACATTTTATTAATAGAATTTACTTCCACTAATAATTTTAATTACGAGAAGAGATTAGATAGTGCTAGTTGTGATTGAATGCTTAAAAGATAAAGAGATAAAATGATTTTTTTCATTTAGATCTTGGGGTATGACAGACACACTGGGATGGACCAAACCTCTATCCACTAACACCTCATGAAGTTGTACCTTCAACTCTTAAAACTTCTTAGGTAACATCTGATACAAGGCATTGGAGATCGGAGCGGTACCTAAAAAATATATATATACAGAATTCCACATCTCTGATCGATGTTAAAGTCATTAACTCCTCAGGGAAGATATCTAAAAACTCTTGAACTACAAGGAAACTATTTACTGATACCGAATAGATCCTTACATCTATGATAGAAGCTTAAAATACTCGAGTACCTTTCCTTCTACACTAAAGAAGGGCACTAAATTTTTATAGGGGATGCCACCTATCAAAAATAATGAAAAGCATCTAAATTAAGAAGAGAAATAGGGAGGAGAAAGAAAGGAAAACTAAAAATTCTAACTTATACATAAGAAAAGGGCACATCTACTTGATAGGGGATGCCACTTATTCAAGATAATGAAAGGCCTCATCTATAAGAAAGGTAGAGGAAGAAGGGAGAAGAAGAAAAGGAGCAATTTTTCTCATAGCTCACGGATTATTCATATGGTAAAAAGGGGGGAAATGGTTCAAAAATAGGGGGGAATTTGCATCTAAAGTTGTTTTAAAATTTTTTGTTTTTTTTTTTTGATCTTTTGTGCCTCATTATGAAATTTTGAGAATTCTAAAAAAAATTATAGAAGCGGTGGCACTAAACGTTAAAAAATAAATAAATAATAAAACCTTAATTGCAGCCGATTATAACAAGCTACAGTTAATGAAACCATGCATCCCAACGGGAGCGTCTTTCTAAATGCGAGGTGTCATAGGCCGCCTCTGGCGTTCGGGTCTGATTTTCGACCCAAACAGTCCAAATCATACATTTTTAGGGTCTCTAGGACCGTTTTCCAATGTTTCAGACTTAGTTTTAGTGCTTTCGGAGCTAAATGGCACTTCTACAATCAATTTTGAATTGATTTGACAATTTTCATCCCAATCAATGAGCCAACTCCATAACAATATAAAATTATAATTAAGGGTATTTACTTAGTCCATGGGCCCGAGAGAAAATGGGTCCAAATCAAAGACTCAAAGCATCTTTAGAAGGTTCAAATCATAAATTAGATGAACATACAATTTCCAAACGTGACATGCTTATAATAGAGTCAAGTGGCTCAACGAGATGAATCCAACGAGCCTAAGATCGTCAAATTTTGACATCATTAAGGCATTAAAATACTTGATAAATGGTTTATAATATAGATAGTCGATATCGGTCGTCCATTCAAAACATTCCCAACATGCCTTAATCTTCTCCCTATTTACTAGCAATATCACTCAAAAAAATTATAAATAGACCCCTCATTCTTCATTGAGGGAGGAAAGGAAGCAAGGAGGAAGCTGGGGAGCAAGGAAGAGAAATAAGAGAGGAGAGGAAGAGAGATCTGAGATCTCTATTGCCACCAAGCCCCTCCTTGACTACTGTCAGGCCACCGACTATCACAAGATTGTCGTCGGACTTACTCTCAGCCTTCAATTATCACCAGACTTCTGCCCGACCATCAACTATTGTCAGATTTACGCCTAGTCATCAATCATGACTAGCTTTTGACTGGCCACCAATTATCGCTAGACTACACCCGGCCATCTATTATCACCAGATTTCCACCCAACAACCATCACCGATGATGGTTTTTCAACCTCCATTGCTTGCCAACTAGATGCTTCTAACCATCTTTGTTATATAACGATCTTTAAGACCTCCACGTCCAGTAGACTATAATTTTTCTGACCTCCATCACCAGACTACAATCTTTTTAACCATCGTTGCCCGCCGACGACACTCCTTCTAGCCTCCATCACAAACAATGGTCTTTCTGACCATAATCGCCTGTCGATTAGAGTCATTTTGACCTTCGTCGCTAGATAACAGTCTTTTTGACATCTGTCACATGCCAACTATGGTCCTTCTGACTTTCATCACCAGAATATGGTCTTTTCTACCTTAGTTACCCGCCAATTACTATCCTTTTAAACCTCTATCGCCAGATAATAGTCCTTCTAACCTCTATCGCCTGCCAACTACGATCATTCTGACCTTTGTTATTAGATAGCGATTCGTCTGACCTTCGTTGCCTACCAACTATAGTCATTCCGACCTCCTTTGTCAGACTACAATCTTTTTAACCTCCATTGCTCACTGACTACGGTTCTTCTGACCTGCGTCGTGAGATAACAATCTTTTTGACCTTTATCACCTATCGACTACGAACCTTCTGACCTCCATCGCCCACTAACTACAGTCTTTCAGACTACCGTCACCCCATTATGGTCTTTTTGACTTTATTCATTCATTGACTATGGTCCTGTCGACCAAACGAACATGTTAACATTGATTCTTCCAATTTCCACCCTATCATGTACTCTATATGATGTATATTTTCTAGACCAAGCCAATGCCTTCCCCGCAAGGAATGGCATCATTTGTAATTGACTACAAACACTAGTGGAATAATTTCAACTAGGTCATACCCCATGATTTTTCCACCTTTTTCAAGGGTTTCCATATAAAAACTCTTGTGTATCTTATGAATGCTACACCCTCTATTTTATCTAATTGTATGTTGGATCTTCGTACAAAGCTAAGTCATTAATTTTATATTTCTCTACCACCATGAATATTCCTAAACACAGTAAGTATTATAATAATATTGCCTTTAAATTTATTTATAAAGCATGAAATTATTATACTTATTGGAAAAAGCAATGAAATTCATGAAAATGCTTGTTATACCTTAGTATAGTCATTGAATCATGCACCTTCAACCTATTAGCTTAATGTATATCACATCGGGCAAAGAATTTCTCAACTCGTGGTCACTTGACCAGCGACTACGTGATCGTGTTTGTACTTATAAGGTTTTTTAAGTGTCCTTATACATTCACCTATTAACAATTTATAATGACTTTGACTATTATGTTCGTCGGTGACCGCAATGAAAAATAACAAGTTAAATTAATTTAGTACTATTGTTGATTGAAGCATTTGCGGCATTATAGAGAGACATGATTTAACGTCTAAGTTTTGTATCAAGGTCCAATGTGAGAAAGTGATGCATTATTCATAAGAGACACCAAAGTTTTATGGGGAAACCCCTAAAAAAGAGGAGAAACAACGGGGTCTTGCTTAGTTGTAAAATTCATTAGTATTTGTGATTGATTACACGTAATGCCCTTCCTCAGGGGAAGTCGTTGACTAAGTGTAACAAATATACATAATATAAATTACAATGCAAAGTTTTACTTAGAAGAATTTGGTGACATAAGAGTTATTTTCAAGAGAGTGTTGGCCTACTCATTTGGTCGGTAGGATCAAAGTCGGTTGACGGTGGTCGAAGGGATTGTAATTTGTGGGTGATAAACGTTGGAGGGACAGTAGTAGACGATCGATGGTGATTAGACGAACTATAGTCGATGAATGATAGTGGTCGGAGTGATCAATAGTCGGCTGTAACAGGAGTTTTGCTGATTTGTTCCATAATCGTCCGGGCTGATCTGGATCTTCCCGGGACGATTAGTGTAAATTCTGTTCCAGATTCTGTACAGAAGTTACAGGAATGATTTCCTGTAGGGATCGTCCGGGCCGATCTGGGTATCGTTCCGGGACGATCAGAGCATGGCACAAGTCAGAGAGTAGGGGTTTTTATCATCCAAGAAAATTAATTATCGTCCTGAGAAATCGTCCCAAGACGATGCAGTTTTGTTCAGATCGTCCAGGACGATCGTGCGATCGGCCGGGCCGATCTCAAGGATTTTAAAGGCAAATCAGCTCATTTTGAAGAGAGAGAAAATCAAATAAAATATCTGAAATTTCTGAGGAGAGAGAAAGTCGAGGAGAAAATTGGAAAAGTTGATTTTTGGACAACGCCGGGCCGTTTTCATCCGACGAGACAGTTCAAGAAAGTGTTGTACGCAAGGTAAGGCACATTCCGCCTTTCTTAATTTTCAGAACGGTGCAATTTGAACGACTTTTCTGTCCGGATTTCGTTTCCGTTAGCGAACATCGTCCGTATTTTCCGATTGGTTCAGTTTTTACCGCGTAACTTTTGATATGTTTTTGAGGTGCCGAGTGTGCACATTTTGATTATTTTCTGGAGAATTTTAACTGGGTATTTTTTATTCCGCGGTGTTTTCTTTCGACTGCAATTTTTGGCGATGTCTAAAATGTTGTGGCAGTAGAATAAAAGTCTTATATTATTGCTGTGAATGTTCTGTGGTAATTTGGTAGAATTCTGATTCTGTCAATTTTGTGTAAATTTCGTATACTGCCGTTACGCCACCGGATTTTCGTACGATTTCTGAATTTGTCCGGATTTGCTCTGAAATGACATGTTATGATTTTGTATGCTTTTGGGAGCCATAAGGGGAAGGTGCTGTAAGCACAAGGGAGCTATAAGGGGAAGTTCTGAGAAGTTCTGTGAAGTTCTGAAATTCTGTATATCTGTTCTGTTCTGGTGCTATGAGCACAATTGGGAGCTATAAGGGGAAGTTCTGGTGCTGGATGCATAAGGGAGCTATAAGGGGAAGTTCTGGTGCTGTATGCACAAAGGAGATATAAGGGGAAGTTCTGAAATCTGGAAAGAAGATCTGTTCTGAAATATTTGTTCTGATTTAATCTGTTCTGACTTCTGATATATTCTGAATTAATATGATTTTTGATCTGATTTGTATTATGATTCTGATGTATGATTTTGTTATGTTCTGATATGATCTGACTCTGATTTTCATATGATTCTGTTCTGTTCTGATATGATCTGACTCTGATTTCCGTATGATTCTGTTTTGTTCTGATATGATCTGACTCTGATTTCCGTATGATTCTATCTGTTCTGATATGATTTCAATCTGATTTCTGATTTTTGTACGTTCTGTCAGCTCTGATGCGATGTATTTCTGTTATGTTCTGATTTGATCGGATCTATATGATTCTATTCTGATTCGATATACGATTCTGTTCTGATTTCTGTACGGATTTCTGTCTGATGTGTTTGATGTGGACTCTGAGGATTTTGATTGGAGGTTTGATATCTTGCTGAGCTGTCGAAGCTCATCCTTGTTTTCATCGTGGTTTTCAGGTTCTGGGAAAGGGAAGGAAGTTCAGAGTCTGATCTGTTATAGGTATTTTGTACTTGTAATTTTTTGTACAGTCATGGCTTTTCTGTTCTGTTCTATTATTTCTGTCCGAAAGCCATGAGCTGTATTTGTATATGATTATTTTGATAAAAGAAAAGATAGATGATCGGTTCCGCTGTATTTGATGTTTATAGTAGCTCTGTGTGTGTGTCTGTTTCTGTGTGTAAATGTTTGGAAGAAAGTTCTGAAACAAATTCCAAAGCCAGATCCTGGAATCAGTTCAGTCAGGTTGAGTTTGGCCACGACCCGATGCGAGCGGGATCAGTCCCGGTCGGGTTGGGTCGTGACAAGCCTTTTAGGTGGTATCAGAGCATAGTTTTGGAATTTGGAATTTGGATTGTAAAACAGAGCTATAGGAAGTGATCTGAGTCTGTCTGGGGTAGTTTTGGGTATGTCTGGATTTTTATTGTGTTGTTTTTGTGACTAGTTTTTTGGATTTTCTGTATGGATCTGCCAGACCCCGACATGATAGACGGTCAGAGTGCCAGTCAGGCAGCACCAGTGGGTAGTACAGCCCTAGTGGTCGGTGCAGATACACTTTCCCAATTTGCTACATTAGTTGCTCAGATGATGAGCGAGACTCACAGTAGAGCCTCTACTGTTCGATCTGAGGATATTGATAAACATCTACAGATGTTTCTGAGATTGAAACCACCGAGGTTTGAGGGCGCTGTTGAGCCCAGAGCAGCTGAGGAATGGCTGAGGAGGATAGATAAGACTTTTGACGGCATGCAGTGTCCGTCAGACAGGAAGGTACCTTTGGCAGTATTTCTGTTAGATGGGGAAGCTGAGCACTGGTGAGTAGGCTAGTAGGAAGCCAAGTTTCAGGGCAGGTTAAACTCTTTTATTTCTTGGGAAGAGTTTTCTGAGGTATTTCGATCTTGGTTTGTTCCCCCATCTGCCATGCAGCAGATGCATGAGAGTTTTCTGAGGCTGGTTCAAGGGAGCAAGACTGTGATGCAGTACGAGGCAGAGTTTACTGCCTTAGCCTGATATGCTCCGCAGCTGGTTAGTACTTCTACTGAGAAGTGCTATCGATTTCTGAGGGGACTAAGAGACAGTTTGAGGCAGCCCCTGGTACCATTTCATATTTTTGACTTTTCTGAGCTTGTGGAGAGAGCTCGTCTGATTGAGAACGATCTGATGGCTACTCAGCAGCGGTGGACTACGAGTAGGAAGAGGTTTGGGGATGATGCTTCTGGTAGTGGTTCCTCTGGCAAGAGGAGATTTGTTTCTGGTTCTGGAGAATCCCGGAGGAGCGGACAGTCTGGATATTCTGGTACTGCTACCAGTACGACTAGTTCTGGATCTGTTAGTGGGGCACTTGTGTGCCAGAATTGTGGACGACGACATTTTGGCCAGTGATACATGATGACTGGTCAGTGCTTCAAATGTGGTCAGCCAGGACATCGGATTGCAGAGTGTCCACAGGCTAGATTTGATCGACGATCTGACGTCCGATTTGAGATCTTTGTTAGACCTGCCGGTTCAGCAGGAAGACCGAGGACTGTTCCTCCACACCCTGAGGGATCTGGTAGAGGTGGTGGTTTGAGTTCTGTACCACGGAGACCACCTACTGTTAGTCAGAGGCTCCCTCTGCCTAATAGTAGTTCTGTAGCTTCAGCTCCAGCTCTAGTTCAGCCACGAGTGTACAGTCTGAGTCAGTAGGAGGCTCGCGATGCTCCAGATGTGGTGACAGGTATGATTTATATTTTTGATCAGCCCTGTCATGTTTTGTTTAATTCTAGAGCCAGTCACTCTTTTATGTCCGAGCAATGTTTTGATGCTTTGCATCTGGATTCGATTTTACTTCCGGTTTCTCTTTCTGTAATTTTGCTGGCTGGAAGTAATTTGATTGCTCGGAAGTTTTGTTTTTGTGAGATTGATATTGCGGGCAAGAAGTGAAAATCAAGTTTGATTCTGTTGCCGATTTCTTCGTATGACGTGATTTTCGGCATGGATTGGCTGAGTATGTATGAGGCCCAGATTGACTGTTTGAAGAAGCAAGTGAGCTTGCTTATGTCTGGAGAGAGGTGTGTATTCCAAGGCTTACGAGGTGTTCTCTCCAGTCTGATTTCTGAGATGAAAGTTAGAAGAATGTGGAAGAAGGGTTGTCCAGTCTTTTTGGCTTCTGTATGGGATATGAACCTGGATGTTGGTTATGTTTCTGATATCCCAGTGGTACAAGAATTTGCAGATGTATTTCCTGAGGAGTTGGTTGGTTTTCCTTCGGATAGAGATGTGGAGTTCTCTATTGATATTTTTTCGGGTACAGCTCCGATATCAAAAGTTCCGTACAGGATGGCACCGAAAGAACTTTCTGAGTTGAAAGTTCAGCTTCAGGAGTTGATGGATAGAGGATTTGTTCGTCCTAGTGTTTCTCCTTGGGGAGCACCTGTTTTGTTTGTGAATAAGAAGGACGGAACACTCCGTATGTGTGTTGACTACAGAGATTTGAATAAAGTCACTATCAAGAACAAGTATCCTTTGCCACGGATTGATGACTTGTTTGACCAACTTTCTGGTTCTTCTGTGTTTTCGAAGATTGATTTGAGATCTGGATATTATCAGGTGAAGGTGAAGGAAGCTGATGTGTTGAAGACAGCTTTCAGTACTCGGTACGGACACTACGAGTTCTTGGTTATGCCTTTTGGGGTAACCAACGCACCTGCTATTTTCATGGATCTGATGAACAGTGTGTTCAGGGAGTATCTAGATCAGTTTGTGATCATCTTCATCAACGATATTCTGGTATATTCTGCTTCTGAGTTGTGTTAGAGACTCTGAGACGGCATCAGTTGTATGCTAAGTTCTCCAAGTGTGAATTCTGGCTGAAGAGCATTTCATTTCTGGGGCATGTGATTAGCGGAGAAGGTATTTCTGTTGATCCCCAGAAGATTCAAGCTGTTGCGGGTTGGCCAAGGCCTACTATGGTATTTGAGGTACGTAGTTTCTTAGGCATGGTTGGATACTACAGGAAGTTTGTGAAAGGATTTTCTCAGATTGCTACGCCTCTGACGAGACTGACTCGAAAGTCAGTGGCTTTTGTTTGGACACCAGAGTGTGAGGCTAGTTTTCAGAGATTGAAAGATTGTCTGACTTCAGCTCCAGTGTTAGCACTTCCGTCAGGTACGGAAGGATTTCAGGTGTTCAGTGATGCTTCACTGAATGGTTTGGGATGTGTGTTGATGCAGCATGGACGGGTAATTGCTTATGCCTCGAGACAGTTAAAATCACATGAGAAGAATTACCCGACACATGATTTGGAATTGGCTGCAGTTGTTTTTGCTTTGAAGATTTGGCGTCACTATCTGTATGATGTCAGATGTAAGATTTTTACGGATCACAAGAGTTTGAAGTACATTTTCACTCAGAAGGAACTAAATTTGAGATAAATAAGGTGGCTTGAGTTGATCAAGGACTATGATCTGACGATTTAGTATCAGCCTGGTAAGGCTAATGTGGTGGCGGACGCTCTGAGCAGGAAATCTTTTGGATTATCAGGTATTCAGCTCACTTCTGATGATTTTCTGATACGTGATATGGAGCGTTTGCAGTTGGAGGTGATAGAATCAAAACTACTGAATTCTGGAGTTTTGACTCAGTTGAGTATTCAGTCTTCTTTAGAAGAAAGGATTCTGGAAGCCCAGAAGTTAGATTCTAATTATTCGACGTTGATTGCTCAGATAGGATCTAGTAAGAAGCCTGAACTCTGAATTTCTGATTCTGGTACTATTTTCTGCAAGAACAGGTTGTGGATTCCTGTGTTTGGAGATTTGAGGAAAGAGATTCTGTATGAATCTCATCATTCAGGCTATACTGTGCATCCGGGAAGTGGCAAGATGTACGGAGATATGAAGAGTTTGTTCTAGTGGCCAGGTATGAAAAAGGATGTAGCCGATTTTGTTGCTAGATGCGAGGCCTGTCAGTTGGTGAAGGCAGAGCATCAGCGACCAGGAGGACTTTTGCAGTCGTTGCCTATCCCTGAGTGGAAGTGGGAGGAGGTAACGATGGATTTTGCTATGGGTTTTCCTCGATCAAGGCAAGGGCACGATGCCATTTGGGTGATTGTGGATCGACTGACGAAGTCTGCTCATTTTCTTCCGATCAGGCAGACCGATCCGGTGGATCGATTGGCACAGGTATATGTGAAAGAGATTGTCAGATTACACGGTGTGCCTAAGGTGATTGTTTCTGATCGAGATGGAAGGGTGAGCAAGTTTAGTTCAAGGTCCAACATATCTGACGACCTTTTGAAATCCTTGAAAGGATTGGTAAATCTGCTTATAAGCTGTAGCTATCTGATCAGATGTCCGATGTTCATAATGTGTTCCACATATCTACTTTGAGAAAGTGGATATCTGACTCTGGAAAGAAAGTGTCTGCTGAGGAAGTTGAGATTCAGGAGAATTTAAGCTATAAAGAAGAACTCGAGTTGATTCTAGCTTACGATGTCCGTAAGTTGAGAAGTAAACAGATTCTGATGGTTAAGGTGCAGTGGAAGCACCGAACTGCACGAGAAGCGACTTGGGAGAAGGAGTCGGACATGAGAAAGTCGTACCCGTATTTGTTTTGACTGAGTTTTGATTGGACAATGTCGAGGACGACATTTTTCTGAAGTTGGGGAGATTGTAACAGCAGTTTTGCTGATCTGCTCCAGAATCGTCCGGGCCGATCTGTATCGTCCCGGGACGATTAGTGTAAATTTTGTTCTAGATTCTGTACAGAAGTTACAGGAATGATTTCCTTTAGGGATCGTCCGGGCCGATCTGGGTATCGTCCCGGGACGATAAGAGCATGGCACAAGTCAGAGAGTAGGGGTTTTTATCATCCAAGAAAATTAATTATCGTCCTGAGAAATCGTCCCAGACGATGCAGTTTTGTTCAGATCGTCCAGGACGATCGTGCGATCGGCCGGGCCGATCTCAAGGAGTTTAAAGACAAATCAGCTCATTTTGAAGAGAGAGAAAATCAAATAAAATATCTGAAATTTCTAAGGAGAGAGAAAGTCGAGGAGAAATTTGGAAAAGTTGATTTTTGGACAACGCCGGGCCGTTTTCGTCCGACAAGACAGTTCAAGAAAGTGTTGTACGCAAGGTAAGGCACATTCCGCCTTTCTTAATTTCAGAACGGTGCAATTTGAACGACTTTTCTGTCCAGATTTCGTTTCCGTTAGCGAACTTTGTCCGTATTTTCCGATTGGTTCAGTTTTTACCGCATAACTTTTGATATATTTCTGAGGTACTGAGTGTGCACATTTTGATTATTTTCTGGAGAATTTTGACTGGGTATTTTTTATTCCGCGGTGTTTTCTTTCGACTGCAATTTTTGGCGATGTCTAAAAATATTGTGGCAGTAGAAGAAAAGTCTTATATTATTGTTGTGAATGTTCTGTGGTAATTTGGTAGAATTCTGATTCTGTCAATTTTGTGTAAATTCCGTATACTGTCATTACGCCGCCGGATTTTTGAACGATTTCTGAATTTGTCCGGATTTGCTCTGAAATGACATGTTATGATTTTGTATGCTTTTGGGAGCCATAAGGGGAAGGTGCTGTAAGCACAAGGGAGCTATAAGGGGAAGTTCTGGTGCTGGATGCACAAGGGAGGTATAAGGGGAAGTTCTGGTGCTGTATGCACAAGGGAGATATAAGGGGAAGTTCTGAAATCTGGAAGGAAGATCTGTTCTGAAATATTTGTTCTGATTTAATATGTTCTGACTTCTAATATATTCTGAATTGATATGATTTCTGATCTGATTTGTATTATGATTCTGATGTATGATTATGTTCTGTTCTGATATGATCTGACTCTGATTTCAGTATGATTCTGTTCTGTTCTGATATGATCTGACTCTGATTTTTGTATGATTATGTTCTGTTCTGATATGATCTGACTCTGATTTTCGTACGATTCTGTCTGTTCTGATATGACTTCTGATCTGATATGATTTCAATCTGATTTCTGATTTTTGTACGTTATGTCAGCTCTGATGTGATGTATTTCTGTTCTGTTCTGATTTGACCGGATCTGTATGATTCTGTTCTGATTCGATATACGATTCTATTCCGATTTCTGTACGGATTTCTATCTGATGTGTTTGATGTGGACTCTGAGGATTTTGATTGGAGGTTTGATATCTTGCTGAGCTGTCGAAGCTCATCCTTGTTTTCTACGTGTTTTTCAGGTTCTAGGAAAGGTAAGGAAGTTCAGGAGTAGAAGTTCAGAGTCTGATCTGTTATAGGTATTTTGTACTTGTGATTTTTTGTACAATCATGGCTTTTCTGTTCTGTTCTGTTATTTCTGTCTGAAAGCCATGAGCTGTATTTGTATATGATTATTTTGATGAAAGAAAAGATAGATGATCGGTTCCGCTGTATTTGATGTTTATAGTAGCTCTGTGTGTGTGTCTGTTTCTGTGTGTAAATGTTTGGAAGAAAGTTCTGAAACAAATTCCAAAGCCAGATCCTGGAATCAGTTCAGGCAGGTTGAGTTTGGCCACAACCCGATACGAGCGGGATTCGTCCCGGTCGGGTTGGGTCGTGACATCGGCAGCCAATGATGATTGGAGAGATCATAATTGGTGGATGACTGAGGTCGGAGGGACCTCAATCGGCAGGCAACGCTTGTCGGAGGGATCGTAGTCGGCGAGTGACTGTGGTTGGAGGTATCGTAGTCGACGGGCGATGAAGGTTGGATTAATAGTAGTTTGTGGCGATGGAGGTTGGAGGAACCATAGTTGGCGAGTGACAGTGGTTTGAGTCCAGCGACTGTCAGCAGCCTGTTCGAGGTCTAGTGGCAGGGCAAAGGTCTGGCTTCATTCGGAGGATAGGGGGTGTTCAGTCAACGGAGGGGAGGTGGTCCTATGGTGGTTGGCGGATAGGTGGTGGTCTGGCGAACGGTGTTCCGACGGTGGTCGATGGATGTTCGCTAATGGTGGTGCATAGGATCCTTGAAGCCTCAGAGCTCTTCCCACGTCCAAACAAAGGTTTAAGCTTGCAAAGGTCCAAGCCCCCTTTCATGTGCAAGAAGGGGTTTATTTATAGATTTTTTATAGTAGCATGACTCATAAATATGAAGAAGATATGGGGCAAATTCAGAGTGCTCGGGCGACCCATTTTGATCCCCTCAACTATTGAGCGCCTATTAAGTATCTATGTGCATAAATAATGTTAGAATTAAGCGATCTTTGACTATTTGGTTTCGTTTCTTTAAGCCACTCTACTCAATTATAAAAATACTATATTTGGATATCATGTGATCATCCAACTTATGTTTTGAACCTTCCAAATGTGCTTCAGCCCCTTGATTTGGACCCATATAGGCTCCAGATCGATTTTTGTGTCTTTGGATTTATCTCTTTGAGACGTTTAGATTGACTATAAGTTCACAGAAATCAAAAATTTGGATAGTCCCAAATTAAACTTTGAAAATTTCCAACTTAGATATGCCTCGAGATTCGTGCTCAATCAAAGCAATTTTTAATGACATATCAAGTCCAAAATTACTTTAAAGTTTAGAGTAATATTATTTATATATAATAGAGGACGAAGCAAAAATTATCCTAATTTTGAGGCTATGCTTGTAACCACTGGCAATGTAGAATCTTCTTATTCATAGGCTGTCTGATTTTGATTATGCTAAAAGGGATTTGTAAGTTTTAAAATTTTTAAAAAATATCATAATTCCAATATTATTGAAGTTTATTATATTAAACTCTTATTTTCTAGGTTGGAATCTATAAGGCCTGCTGTTTATTTTTTCATATCACTCATTAATTTAAAGTTCAATAATTAAATTCGAGCCGACCGAAGCCAAACTCGAAGAAATATGAATTGATCACGCCTAAAACCTGCCCCACAAGATATCATAGTGTTCACATATTTAAATATTATGTTATTATAGATAAAATAGGCAAAGTATAACATGCCTGTGTATGATGCTTGCTTGATAATGGAGGCAATGTGAAGTTTGAGATTATTAAGCATCAAGGTGATATCAATATAATAAGATGAAAATTATGAAAATTGGATGAATGGCTTTTCTCTTAAAGACATGATACGAAATAAGCATATACATGAAAAGGTTGGAGTAGCTCTAGTGGAAGATAAGATTAGAGATAGTCGTCTTAGATTATTTGGTTACATAAAATGACAAACTTTTGATGAAATGGTTAGGAAAGACTTTTGATTTAACTTATGTCAAGAAATGCAGAGGTAGACTTAGAAAGACTTGGTTGGAAAATATTAGAAATGGCCTTTCATTATTAGACTTAGATGAGTATTTGACTCTTAATAGGATACAATGGAGAAAAATGATTAATTCATGTAGCCGACCCCACATAGTGGGATAAAGATTTATTGTTATTGTTGTTGTGTTGTGAAAATTCCAAGACTTTACGACTTCATAAAAAAGAGAATGTTAGAGAACTTAGGGATGCCTTAAATCATGTATGAAGGGAGTGAAAATATGAAGAATTATTAAATTTAGGCAAATAATGCGAGCTAACATCCTAAAATGGAGAGAGAAGCCATTATCTAATGAAGTTCTTACAAATTGTTGGGTTTCCTAAGAGTAACACAAATTTCTTATGTTAAGATAGAGGTCATGAGGATAAAAAAATTCTTAAATAAGCTCATAAGGATCAATGGAATGAAGATCGAAAATGTGCGCCATAGAGATTTTCTATGAATGATAAAGAAGATCAAACATAGTTAGGACATGAGTGATGGATGAGAGCATTGGGAGAAGGAACACACTTGCGAAGAAAAGGCTCGATCACGAAAAGAGATTCATGATTATTTGTCTAATCGTAGGAATGGATAGTGTAGATCGGCAAGAGAGATAGGAGAATGACCCTTTGGTATCATGTTAGAGAAGACAAAACTTGTATTTTATTTACTAAATAGGTTTGATTTTATAAAAATGCATGCATAATATAAAATAAGAAACACATAGAAGTAAATTTATATCTATAATAATATAGCAAAAAAATTTCTCCTAATATAATAAGTATAATCATTTTATTGCACATGTGAGAATTTTGCTTTCCTTTAAATGATATATGCTCGAAATCACATTCTTGCTATTTTTTGGCCTAATATTTATTAAAGAAATAGAATGATTCATATGCATAATATATAATTATATCATATTTTATAGGCTAAACATCTAAAACTTCGTATATACCATATTTTGCCTCCATTGAGCATGATTTATCTCTAGTACTCAATGCTCACATGCATTTCTATGTTACCACTTACCAACCCTCACAACCATCTGTCTCTTCATGTGTGATATAAAGTTAATGGGAATGATACGAGAGTGATATTTTTTTATTTTACTTAAAAGACTAAGTAATATGTAAATTAAAAAATAGGTGTTAAATGTAAAATCATAGGTTTGTAAAACCATAAAAAAATTATTGTTTTGTAATTAATTAAGTGCCATCTCAAGACCACTTAATTGATAGTCAAAGCTTTGAACCAACAAATCAAGATGAGCTATATATGATTCAGGTTGTTACTATATTGATTTTCAAATGGCATCCGAGTTGAACCGTCATCTTCCCCTTCATTTATTGTGGCACAATAAAATTGACATCAGTATTTTTGGACACTACTATATTTTATCTTTTGATAATTCGAGCTTGCTCTAAGTCAAGCTGAGTCTTGGACTCAATTTCTTGCTGTTTTACTTCACGCTTATAACTTTTTTTTTCTATTTTTCTTTTTCTTTTTCCAGTTGAAGACACCTACGTACATTTCTAATTTCTTATGGGAGATTTTGAACAGTTGTTAGCATGTGCTTGCCGCTCTCAGCTGAGGTTTCTACACGTCGTTTTTAGTTCTTCATGGTTTCGTTCATGTTGGGTTTTTTTTTTTTTTTTTGGATTGTTGTGTGGAAGACTCATTTGTTAGACTGCTTCTGATTTGGGTTTGATCAGGAAAGCTCGGTTTGGAACGGCTTTCTTATTTCTTAGTTTAATTTTTTACTCGAAAGTTGCTTTAATAAGCAGCAAGAAAGCCGTCCCAAACGAACCCTCAACTTTTTTGCTATTTTCTAAAATATAAGTTTTTTTGTTAGTTTTTAAAGCAATTTTTTAATATAAAATACTTGTACTAGAAAACTATTTCATAAAATAGTAAAAGAATTGTCCCAAACAAATCTGAAGTCCTTTTATATATATTGTGGGCCTCTTTAATTCCTCTGATGCATATGTCGCTAACTCTGCTATTTCTCCCAACCATGGAATCTGATTCTGTAATGGCCTATAGATTAGAGGGGAGAGAAAACTTCCTTCTTTCTCAGTTTTCTATCCATTCAATACATGGGTGGGTCATATCTTCCTTCCATTTTTATTCATTTGTAGTTTTTCCGTCGGCTTGGGGCAACTTATTTGCTTCCAGCTGGACGTGATAAAAACATATCACGGTTGAAAATGACTATTCAAGAGCTTACTCATGTTTGAGGTTCTTAGTCAAAATTGGGCTCGAGCTCGGGCTTAATTTAAAAATTAGAATATAATTGAATGAACTATTTTTTTTTTTTGGGAAACTTTGGGGCCTAAGCCCATATATTAAAAGAAGAAAATAACAGGTAAAAAAAAAAAGATTACAAGTAAGAACTATCCAACATAAGCACTAAACCAAAACCTTATGTGGATCAAAAAAGTAAGAAACCCCAACTATACCACCCGTAACATTTTAAATTCTGTAAAAAGAACCAAAACAGAGGCTGGTAAATAAAAAAAAAAAGCTAGGAGACCAGCAATGGACACGCTGAGCTCCGCTCCAAGGCTTCCGAGAAGCAGCAGCAACATAACAGGAAATCCCAGCTCCCAAGCCAAATTGAACAAACCAAAAAAGAACCATCAGCACTTCATGAAAAATCATGAAGCAGGATTCAGGCGCTGCAGTCAAATTGAAATCCCAAAATCCCCTGGTTGCCACGCAGACCCTCATAGGGGAGAAAGATCTGCAGCAATCATCATTGTCCTCAAAAAATTCCCAGATATCCGCATCACTAATACACCGGCCAAAAGAACCAGTGAGTTCACCTTGCAGCAATACCAGCAGACAAAAGCCTGCACCAGATTCTCGAAGGGCAATAACAAAGAGATAGAGAAGATATGCTCCCAGAGCAAAGCGATCAGAGTAACACAAAATCCAACAATTAAACCAGAATGCCCAAGGCCAAACCAGAAAGCCCCCTATAATTTTTCCAGCAAATCCCAAGACTTCTTCCATGTCATAACCTTTTCAAACATATTCCTCTTAATGATAGTCAGTAAAGTAGTATGACAGAATGAGGAGGTCCCAAACCTCCTACTATTACGCTCTTTCCAGATGTGATAAATGGCACAACACGTCATAATTTTATAGAAAATTTTTACCTCAGCTTTACCTTTAAATTCATATTTAACCCAATCCAAAGTCTGCAGAATATTTGGCCTAAAAAGAAAACCTTGCAATCCAGGAATGAGAGCAGAGATAATGTAGAAAGAATAGGAACATTCAAAAAATAAGTGAGTAACCGATTCTTTATGAATGTGACAAAGACTGCACATATCCGGCACAGATATGTTCCTGATTTGAAGAGCGTCTGCAGTTTTTAGACCCCCCATTAATGCCAACCAAACGAAAACCGAATGTTTAATGATATGTCTTTTGGGCCAAATAAGTCTGTGCCAATAACAATTAGGAGAATCCGAGTAATACTCCTCAATAAAACTACTAAACCTATACTTAGAACTGTTTTTCCAAAACAAACAGTTGCCAGCCTCCCCATCAACATTAAAATTTTCACAAGCATTCCTCACAAGGATCGGAAAGTTCTCTGCAAAGACCCAGTGACTATCGGAAGTAATATCTTTCAGACGGCAATCAGGAATCACCACATTAATATTTCCTCCTAAGTACTCGTGAATCGTGGCATTGTTGCACCAGTGGTCCCATCTCAAAGAGATGGGAGCATGTTGAGTAATTTTAAACATAAAACAAGCTTTCACCCCAACAACAGTCTCACATATAGAAATCCAGATTTTAGAGGCATGAGCAGGAGGTGTTTTCCAAGGAGATCTATATCTATATAGAAGCCAATTAGAGAGAGGGGAAGGGGTATTATACATCCTAAAGATGACAGCACAATTATAAGCAAATTTAAGCGCAAAAATGGAAGGGATACCCAGACCCCCCTTATATTTCGGCCTACAAATTTTATCCCAAGACACCATATGCATCTTATTAGAAATCTGAGAATCACCAAAAAATAAAAATCTAAAACTGGTTTTTTTAACATATTTGTAGACGGATTTAGGTAAAATTGCCCCTCTGATCCAATAAGCAATGGTATTCTGGATAGTGAATTTAATATATTAAAGCCTACCAGCAAAAGACAATAAGTTCGCCTTCCAACCATTCATTTTCTTGTTAACACTATCCATAAGAGGCAAATAATCTTCAATTTTCAACTTATAGAAAGACAAAGGAATGCCCAGATAAGTGATTTTAGAAGCAATGTTGTTAATAGAATGGGCTTGACAGATCTCCGTAGTGTTTCTCAAGTGTTTAGGAAACATTATAGCACTTTTGTCATAATTAATATGAAGACCAGAAGCATTGGCAAAATCACTTAAAATGTTAGCCAGCAATGTACAATTATCAATGGTGGCCTCACCAAAGATGAGCACGTCATCTGCGTAAAGCAAATGAGTGATAGAATAATCCTCATAAGAAATCCCTCTAAAGCCCCTACCCGCAAGGAGGTTAGAGAAGGCGTCCATAACCAAAAAAAAGAGATAAGGACTGAGAGGACACCCCTGTCTTATCCCTGCAGAAGAAGAGAAGTACCCCTCCAGGGCTCCATTAAGTACGATAGAAAAATTGACATAAAAAATGTAGGATTTAATCCAGTTCACAAAAAGGTTGGGAAAACCTTTTTGTATAAGTCTTGATAACAAGAACTCTCTGGATACAGAGTCAAAAGCTTTTTTGACATCAAGCTTAGCACAAAAAAATTTACCTCTCTTATTTTTACCAGCATAAGCAAGAATGTCGCTATCAAGAAGAATGTTGTCGGTAGAGACTCTAGATTTGACGAAGCCCGCTTGATTATCCATGACAATCAGGTTCATAATTGGTTTTAATCTTTCTGCAATAACCTTGGTAATAATTTTGTAAAGAGAGTTGCACAAAGCAATCAGCCTGTAGTCAGAAATAGCAATAGCATTTTTGTTCTTAGGGATGATGGCAAGGGCCGTAGCTTTAACTCCACTCGGCATGTAACATTTATGAAAGAAAGATCTTATAGCTTTACAAACAGAAGGCCCAATGATGTTCCAAGCCTTTTTATAAAAATAAAAATTAAACCCGTCTGGACCTGGAGCAGAATTTGAAGACCCATTAAAAACCACCCTTTTAATTTCATCATCCAGCACCGCAGAAGTGCAGGTGAAAACAAAGTTGTCGGGTAGCAGAGACCTAATGGGAAATATATCCAGCTGCATGAAAGGAGGGGGAACCGGATTATAGAGTTCTTGGAAGTAAGCAATAATAGAGGAGATAACCTCAGATCTAGAAGAAGAAGGATTGCTAGCTAACAAATTCATAACAGACTTGTTACCCCCTCTCCTAGATCTAATTTTAGCAAATAGAAACTTTAAATCGTCCTCTCCATATTTCAACCAATTCACCTTAGCTCTTTGAATAACCCAAGAAGTATGCATAGAGTTGAATTTGACTAATTCTGTAGTGATCTCCTTGTAGGAAGAATGTAAAGCCGAGTTATTGAGATCCGCATGAAGCTTGCCCAACAAGAGTTCCTGTTGTTTAGACAGAGACTCAAGGTGTCTTTTAATACAGGTAGAAGAAGACCAAATCTCTTTTTTAATGCTACCTTTTAAAAGTTTAAGAGAGCTACAGAAATGGGATAAAGGATTACCAACGCACGGCTTAGAAAAAACCTCCACAAGATGGCCCCAAAAACTATCAAGATCAGTCCAATAATTTTTAAACAAAAACCTGTGATGCATCTGAAACTTCATACCCGAATGTAGAATAATAGGGCAGTGGTCGGAGCAGGAGGGATTCTGAATAGAGCAATACGAATCAAAGAAGGATTCCAACCACATATCATTCACTAAAACCCGATCGAGTTTGGTGTGAATGGGATTATCAGCACGTTGATTAAACCAACTGTATTTAAGACCAACCGAGTTCAGATCCTTCAAACCATGCCTGAAAATCATGTTATTTAAGTCAGTCAAAGCTGAGAGAGTAATAGGAGTCCCGCCCAATTTTTCAGAAGCAAATCGGCAGCAATTGTAATCCCCGATAAGAGCCCAAGGGAGATGATTGGAAGGTGCCATATGAGCAATGGAGTCCCACAGATCCTTGCGTTCTAAAGCACTATTGGATGCATAGATAGCAGTAAGCTGAATAATGGGTTGATTAGCAATCCAAATGATACCAGAGATAGATTGAGAGGAAATCGAAAAAGGCTTGAAACACAATTTCGAAGCATTCCATTTTATCCAAATGCGCCCAGAAGAGTTGTGAGCAAAATTATGACAACTCGCTTCATTCACGAATAGAGAATGAGAGGAGTCAAAGAAAGGGTCCTGAAGAGATAAAACGTTGATCCTGTTCTCCAGAATACAGATCAAATCTAAATTGAATGACTGAATAAGACGCTTACAACATGAAACCTTATCAGGGTGATTGAAACCCCTGATATTCCACACCGCCATGGTTGGGAAAGACATTAATTATTCTGGTTATTTTGGCGTTTTTTGGACTGCTTCCCCCTTGCAGGTTTCTTAGCAACAACACTAGCGGTTGACTGATTACTCTTTCCCGACTTTTTAGAATGATCAGAATGTGAGTTTCCAGCTTTTACCTCCAAATTCCCAGCTGATACGGATTGCTAACTTTGATCATCCTCTATAGCTAAAGCCTCAAATCTATTAGGAGAATTGATATCTTTAGGAAAGGATGTAGGTAAAGAGATCTGGGTATTAGAGGAGGAGGAGATAGCCTCATGAGGGGAATTTAAATTAGGAATGCCTGATACAATCGCATCTTCCGAAAGATGAGGGACATTCGAGGTGACATCTCCGATAATAACAGCAGTATTTGGTGGAGAAATTTTAGGTGTGGGGGAGTGTGGTTGGTAGTGAAGAGTTTGGCCCAAAGCATTGGTGATGATATTCATATTTTTGCTGGGGGATTCTGTAATGATTTTGTCCACTTAGGAATTACCAACATTAACCTCAGACTGCCTTTCATGCGGTTTAGATTTAGCTCTATATCTCGCCTGTCTGCTAAAGCTCCTTCCACGATTTACCTCTTTATCCTTGACTTTATCTATATTATCTTGTAGAGGCTTAGACGGACATGATGATGAAAAATGCATTAAAGACTTACAGTGGTCACATGGAGACGGACGCCATTCATACTGGACTTTAAGGCTCACCTCGTCACCGTCCAGAGAGACACGAATAACCTCCGGGAAAGTGGCTTGATTATCAAACAGTACACAAATTCTAGCATATGTAAGTCTTCTCTTTAGCTCAGTGAGCTTGTCCGCAGCTACCGGTATCCCGATCTTACTAGCGATGCGAGAGATTCCCTCCGAATTCCAACAAGCTAAAGGCAAATCGTGAATTTTAACCCAAATGGGCACAGATGTTAATTCCTCCCTTTTAGAAATGAACTTTGGGTGCCATTTCTGAAAAACAAACGGTTTCCCCAGTAGAAACCACACGTCTCTTGACCAAACCATGTCAAAATCATCCCGACAAGTGAACCGAAAAAGGAAGAAGCCATCATTTAACGAAAGAAGCTGGACCGAACCTGTCAAGCTCCACGTCTTTTTAATGGCACTCGATAAAGCTTCGTAGAAAGGCCTTCGCCCAATCGAATAACCGACCAAGCATAAGTCCCAATCTTCACCTCCTTTGCTCAATTTTTCAGAAGTAAATGGAATAACTTCTGGCTCTGAAGGATGATGAGAAAAAGCAAGAGATTTGGAAGTACTGACCTCCGGAGCAAAAACTTGACTCCAATCCTTAGGGGTCGAGATGGCCAACCTACCAGCAGGCTGACAGAGAGGGGGGAAGTCAGACGGGAGAAGAGAAGGATCCATGATGAAGAGGAGAAAAAATCCTCCGGCAACGCCGGAGGAAGAGAACGAGAAGAGAAATCAGAAGGAGGCGGCGCTAGGGCAGGAGAAACCCTAGAGCGAAAAATGTGTAGAGGAAATAAAGTTTTTGAATGAACTATCAAATAAACAAAAATTTTATAAGCAACAAAAAGTGACTTATGCTTATGAACAAAAAATAATATGATATAAAAATTACAAAACTCTCACATAATCACATATTAAAGAAATTTTGTGACGGAGTTTTAAATGACTATAAAATTATCTTTAATTGAGCTTATTCATCAGTCTTAAATGATAGTATTCGTTTTTATAAATATATCAAATATCAAATTATTTGGATTTATTCACTAATCAAAGAGTAATTTTAAATATATTTAAATTTAATTGATTATTTAATTAAATAATTATAAATGAACTCTAAAAAAATTGACATATGAATAATTTATAAAGCTTATGTATTGGATGAGGACATACCTAATTGGTATGTTCGGTCATGGACGGGCAGGGGTGTCAATTCGGGTCAACGGGTCGGGTTCGGGTCGAATCCGGAACTGACTCAGCACTATTCGGGTCAACCCGAACCCGACCCGTTATTAGAAACGGTTCAAGTTTATGGACCCGAACCCGACCCGATTCGGGTCCGAGTCAACCCGACACGAATGACCCGGGGTTGACCTAAAATTGCTAGTTTTCGAGTAAAAAATTGGGTCAATCTGGGGTTTTCGGGTCAAAACGAGTCAATCTCGGGTTTTCGGGTCAAAAATGAGTTTTCGGGTCAATTTCGGGTTGCTGGGTCAACCCGAATCCGACCCGATTTTTAAAACAGGTTGATTTGTTGAACCCGAACCCGACCCGTTTCGGGTTCGGGTTGACCCGAATCTGAATTTTTCCGGGTCGGATTCAGGTCGTGTCAAAAATTGACACCCATGTGGACGGGAATAACTAGCACATCGGCGACGCCGTTGAGCTTAAAAACAAAGTTGTACTAAGAAGACTTCAATGAACAGTCAAAGGTTCGCGGGAGCATTCAGCACATGCTACGCTATGCTAGCTGTCTTCTCGTTGGTCCCTTCCTCTATTTTGTGGCATTCTTTCAACTGTGGTTATAAAGTCTTCATTTTATTATTATTTTTTTTAAATCAACTTCTAATAAAAACATATATAATTAAAAATGTTTTTTATTTAAAATTATTTTAGAAAATATTTAAAAAGTTGTCTCAAATAAAATGTAAGATCTCATTTGAGACAGCTTAATTTTGTCTTTTCTATTTCAAAACCACCAAATTATTTTTCTGTTGCTGGATGAATGTGACACTTTTGTAAAATCATTTTTACAAAACTTTATTTTTCAACTGTTTTCAAAATTTTTTTTGGTATTTATTTCTTAGTTAGAAACATCCACTCTCTCTACTAATATTTTTAAAACTATTTTTTACAAAAGGCACCGGATAACAAAACGAAGCCTAAATCTATTGGATGAAATTCTTCCTTGTTATAAATTAAGGCTTCATTTGGGATAACTTTTTTGTTGCTTTCTAAAATAAAAATTTTTAATTCATGAAATTTTTGTTTTAAAAAATTATTTTAGAAAAAAATAAAAAAATTATCCCAAACGAAGCCTAAGATGTAGATAGAACGCCCGATATTTTACATGTGGTAGGATTTTAAAGCCATATTGATGCATTTTACATCAAATTTAGGCTTCATTTGGGATGACTTTTATATAATTATTCAAAATAGCTTTCTAGTCTTGCCACAATCTCCTCTAATTTTTAATCAACCTAGATCATTAATTATTATATAATTATTTTTAATTTAAATTACCCTTATAATAAAATAATAAAAAAACTATTGTAAGAAAAACCTGAGTAGCTGTCTCGATTAAATTGACCATTAATATAATTAGAAAAAAAAAAGTCTGATGAGGAATTCATTAAGATCATCAAGATTAGTTGCATATAATTGAAAATATGATTTTAAAAATTTATTATTTCCTAATTTACACATTTTTGAGTATCGAATAAAACATCCTGTTTTTTAATAATTTTTTAAATTGTTTATAGTTTTAAATAAATATTAATGTCACATTCCAACTAAGGCTTTATTTGGGATAGCTTTATACCACTAATTTTTTCTTGCTTTCAATAGATTTTTGTACTTAAAAGCAGCTTTACAAGAGGATTTATAAATTTTTTAGGTAATTACAGTATTTGTGCAATATTATGCAAAAAAATGATGATGCAGCACAAATTGGTCAATTAGTTGAGAGATTTGGCTACAAATCAAGATGTATTGAGCTCGAGTCTTGCGTATATAATGTGTGTGTGAGTTTATTTTAATTGATCTAAATTTCTCCAAAAAAAAAATGACAACTCAATTAAGCTCATTCATTCTTGTCCATGAGGCCTGAGTTGATGAATAGAATAAAAAAAGAGATCAGAAAATATTCTAAAAATTAAAGGGAAGTGAAAGCATCCAAAGCACAAGCAGATTGGGAATCCAAAAAAGTCCCAAAAGCAACAAAGACAAAGGGACAATAGCTCATGAGTTATAATTTTGTGAAGCTATATATCAAAGAAGGCATCCACCTCTTTAGCCCAAAATTCAAAAGTCCTCCATTTATGATTGAAAGCTTGATTCTTGCAAGAAGTAAATTCATTTCCGGGAATTTCTTCCACGTGACTATAGGCTATGGCATGATCCAATGACATAGAGAAAGTCCTATGATTTCTCCTCTAATGCTTGGTTCAACTTCTACCATGGAAAATAGTGAGATTAAAATTTTGTTAAAGGAGCTTTCTTCACCTTGTAAAAGATAATTGTGTTATTCATGAGCAAAAGTTTTATAGAAATTGCAATTTGTTGGCTTCCAAGCATACACTACATATAATGATTTGACACTATTGATATGCATTAAGTGAATTTAAATGAGGAGATAGAGGGATAACTAGCACAAATGCACACGTGCACACATATACAAATATATCCACACATAAATGAGTAATGGTTAATATTGCATTAGTAGCCACAATATTATCAACCTTAAGTGGAAAATTATTATTATTTTTGAATCCTTAGAAATTTACTCATGATTTTAGTGACAAGGTGTAAAATTAGTAAATTTATCTTATAGAGTAATTATTTAGATTTATCTCTGACATGATTGAAGTTCTTAGTCAATTTTTTTGAGGATTAAGAGCATTTTATTTATGATCCTATTCCCCTCATAACATGCACTTTCAGAATTCTCCCAATAAGACAATTGAAAAAAGAAAAAAGCCATAAATGAAATAAGGAGTTCAACGTTGCCTTTTGATGACCTTGCTCTTTCTATAATAATGAGTGGTATGTAGAAGAGCTTTTTTTAATCATATAATCATCCAGTGTTAGATTCTAATTTTTAGCATCAACAGAGACTTCATTTGCAAAGAAAGAACTTTTTCTCAAAATTTTCCACATAAGATAAGTTGAATTCTCTAGATCTTAGATATTGTGTTGTTATATAAAAATTATCTAATTAGGTCTATTATTGATTTGGTGGAGGGGAAGACATGCAATTCGTTTCTAGCATAGGAAGTGAGAATATATTGTCAAGTAGTAAAAATAGATAAGGGTGAACTTTATGTGATTGTTAGTGGAGGATAAGTAGATGGGTAAATAAGAAGTGGAGCCATGGGTTTAGGTGAAAGCTTTGGAATGATTTAACTTTTTTTTTTGAAGAAAGCATAAATGCTATAATAAAAAACTGAAAGAAAATTACAACTTACTAATATCTGACTCCTCCTCTAACAATTTAATAAAGAAAGGAGGGATATAGCTCCAAGTTTCATCATCCAAAAAAACAAAAAGATTTAAAACAAGCATAATTGGCACAAAGATCTGCTAGCTTATTTCTCTCCCTATCAACACAAGTAAAGATAACATAATTGAAATTTTTAATAAAAGATATATCAATAGCACTTTTGTTACCTGCATCCATTTCTTCCTTGATGAGATTGATTACGTTTTTGTTATCCCCTTCAATAATCAAGCCTTTGTACTCCAACATCCATTCTTTGACTGTGCTTTAAAGAAGTGATGGCTTGAAAATCTAATGCAGCTGAATCCCAATGAATGAGATTATTACCGAAAGCCAAAAGTAATCTGCCATGATGATCTCTAAATACTCCTCCTATGCACGCCTTATAGTAGTTGTGTAGTGCTGCGTCTATGTTGACCTTGATCCAATCAGGTGGAGGAGGGTGCCAAGAATTGAACAATAACCTAGTTGATTGATTAACATCCTCGAAGCCTGAGTTTGAACAGATATGGGATTTAAAAGTTGATGTGTAGCTAATAGCCTCAGAAGCTATAATTAACAGACTGGGAGCCTTCCTCTCATGAACAAACTAATTTCTTTCTCTCTATGATAGATAAATCGTATTACAAAATAAATTTATCATCCATAAGCATTGTTTATCAAGACAACTATAGCAATTTTCCACAGAAGAAAAGGTAGGGAATCCAAATCCCCAACGGTTCAGAATATCAAACACCTCAAATAATTTTCTGCAACCAAGTACTATGTGATCAAGATCTTCTACCTCCTCACAACCTCTAGGATATTTATCAAATCCTAGTAATCTTCTATAGCATAGAAATTTTTTTGTTGGTAGTGTATTATTGAAAATCCTCCACCAGAATAATTTAACTCTAGGATTTAGTTTGGCCTTGTTCAACCAAAACAAAGAATTATCTCCAAAATTTTCGGGTTCCATAGGTTCAGAAGCTAAGCCTGCTATCGTTTTCCCAGAGAAATTGTGAATGAGCTATGTTCTATCTTCTTCAATGTCAGATTGAATCTCCATAGAAGAAATGAGAAGCACCAATTCTTCCCCAAAAACTTTCTTCAGCTCCGAGATGTCCCAATTCCCATTGGATATGAATTTGTCTACTGTGGAATTGTGTTCAACTTCCAAGTGTTTGAACCTTTGTTTCTAGCTGAGACTTCATTCGGAATAGGTCCGTATTTAGGAAAGAGAATTTTGTGCATGATAGACTTTTTCTCTTGAATATATCTCCAAGCTAGTTTGGCCCTAAGTGGACCAACTTTCTTGCTGCAGGAGTTGATACCAAGTCCTCCCAGATTCCTTGGTTTGCACATCAATTCCCAGTTAGCATAATGAAGACCTGTTGCACCGTCACTTTTTTCCAAATGAAACTCCTGCACATTCGATCAATTTCCTGCAGCACCTTCTTAGGAACCAAAGAAAGAGTAGAATGGTAAGTTGGATAAGAAAGTAATACTGATTTGACTAAAGTGATTCTTCCAGGTAATGAGTTAAGCTCCCCTCCCCAAACATTCAACATGTTGAAAGCTTTATCTATAATGAACTGAAAATCTGATTTTTTCAATCTTCTCAAGGCTACTTTAGTTCCCAAGTAAGAGAACTCTTGTACTTCATTGAATTGCATGATCTTACATATTTTCCTCCTAATTCTTGTCTTCACTGATTTCCCAAAAAGGATCCCTGGTTTTTGCATATTTATCCTTTGTTCCGTCCATCCACTATAATCCATGAGGATTTCTTTAACATCTTTTACAGATTTAAGGTTGGCTTCAGAGAAAATCAGTATATCGTCGGCGTACAATAGATGGGAAACCTTGGGACCATTAAAAGAAATACCAATTCCTACCATTCTTCCCTTGTGTAAAAAAGCGTTAGAAAGGAGTTGAGCACACATAACAAATAGAAATGGAGAAAGAGGGCATCCTTGCCGAAAACCACAATGAGCTTCTATCCATTTAGAATAGGAACCATTAATCAGAAGAGAAAATTTAGGACCAGTAACACATTCCACAATAAGATTAGCATAAGTATTAGGGAATTCAAAGTAGTCCAAAATTTTTATCATAATAGGCCAACCCATGGAATCATAAGCTTGTTCCATGTCTATTTTGAAAGAAACTAATCCCTTGGATGCTTTGGAATGACTAATTTTGTGAAAAACTTCTTGAGCTACTAGTACATGGTCTGATATAGATCTTCCTCTCATGAAAGCAACTTGCCCCTCCTTTATTAATTTAGGAATTACTAACGATAGTCTATTAAGAAGAATCTTTGCCACAATTTTATAGATTGAGTTACAAAGACTAATAGGTCTATAGTTGGAAGGAGATAGAGGATTTTTTATTTTGGGAATCAAGACAATGTTAGTATACTTCCAGTTCTCATTCATCTTCCCATATTTTAAGAAATGTTCTATAGCTTTCCATAAATCATTCTTAATGATATGCCAATAATGCTTGAAAAAGGAGTAAGACATACCATCATGTCCCGGTGCAATATTACATTCAAGCTCCTTTATGACTTTCTCCAATTCTTCAAATGAGAATTCCTTGCTCAGCAACAATTTGTCATCTTCCTTTAAAGTCTTCACAGGTTTCAGCCAGCCATTTAAATTACAATTTTTGGATTCCCATTTATTGCAAAAATACCGATACAGAACATCTTCTACCTCCTTTTGATCTTCGATTATCATACCTTGTTCAGTTTTTAACTTGTGAATGTAGTTTGTGTTTCTCCTTGCACTAGCATATGCTTGGAAAAAACTGGAATTTGAATCTCCTTCCACCAACCATTTGATCTTTGCTCTTTGTTTCCACCATGAATTGATTCTAGCCAAAATCGAATTGAGTTCATCTATTTTGGCTTTCAGTTTCCATTGATCTTCTAAACTGAGAATACCGGATTCAACCTCCATTTTTTGTAATCTTAGGATATCATTTTTTAAATCTTCTTTGGAATTGTTTAAGGCTTTAAACTTAGCTTTGCTCCAATAGTAAAGGTCCCTTAAGGACCTTTCCAATTTCCGGTTTAGTGCTTGAGATGGATCTCCTTGAGCCTTCCTCTTCCATAATTCCCTGACAATTGCTGTAGAGGCTGTAAATGAGGTCCAAACCTCTTCAAATCTGATAGCTTTCTTCCTTGGGGGAGTGAACTCTAGTAGATTTAACAAAATTGGACAATGATCAGATGCCAACCTATCCAAGTGTCTCACCAATAGCCTGTGAGAAGTATTGAAAGTTGCTGAGTTAATTAGGCACCTATTGAGCTTTTCAAGAATTTTTTCTGGCCCTTTTTTATTGTTGCTCCAAGTAAACTTTGGCCCAACACAAGCTACCTCATGCAAATCATTGTTTGAGATGAAAGCCTTCATCTCCATTGGTCCCAAACTACAAACAAACTTCCTTCCACCTTTTTTTCTTCTCTATTCAATAAGCAATTAAAGTCCCCCTAATGTCATAGGGAAGTCTTTAATCATATACATCTCAAGTCTTTCCCAAAAGGTTCTTCTTTTATAGACATCTTTGTTGCCGTAAATCATAGCAATTCTCCAAGTTCCTTTGTTGATCACACTAAGATCTCCAACAATCATTTGTGAAGAAGCTTCAAACAAGTTGAAAGTAGCCAAGCTTTGTTTCCACAACACCATAATGCCTCTAGAGAGACCTTCAGAGGGATAAAGAAAATAATTCCAACCTTCACCTACCATCTGACTGATTAGTTTCTTATCAACTTCAGTCATCTTAGTTTCTATTAAACCAAGGAAAAACAAACCATAATCTTTAGAGAACTCCCTTATATAAAGAGAAGCTTTTAATTTCCTAACTTCTCTACAATTCCAAAATCCAATTGAAGACATTTAGTGATCAAAGGGGAAAAGGTTCCCCGCCCTTCCTTTAGTCTCTCCTTCCAATTTTCTGCTCCTTAGATTCAGCTTTATAGGACCTAAACTTTTTAATTGTTTAGTTCCTTTCTTCTTCACTTTACTTGAACCATCTTCTAGCTGCAAAGCCCTGTCTTCCGTTTCTTCACATTCTATTACTTCATCACTATCTCTACTGCCAGAAATAATTTCAGATTTGTCTTTTAGATCATGATCCTTTTCGCTATAGTTGGTTATTTCACCTTCCTCCATCATGCTGTTTAAAACTTCAAACTGGTTGTGGTTGCAGGGATTATTCTCTAAGATCAATTCTTCTATCTTCTTGCTGATTTCAGAGTTGAAATCTTTTAAATTCCTTCCATTATCAACAGAAATTTCCTCCGAAATAATCACTCCACAGAGAGTGTCTGATTTGTCCAGAACTGTTTTATCATTGCTTAGTACACCTTCTTCAACTTCTTTCTGTTTATCTACAACTTCTTCCATAGCCTTCTTAGCATTGTCTAATTGCCGAACCCATTTGTTCTGAAAAATGACCATTTCACCTCTCTTCCTCCCATAGTCTACATGTATCTATGGACCATAGCTATCTTCTTTGCTTTTGATTGAGTCTTCTTTGAAAACTGAATCTATTTGAATTTTCTTTGAGTTTGCAGCTTCATGTTCCATAGAAATAATCTTTTTTTCTTTATTAACCGTGGTAGAAACATTCACCATTTCTGGACAGAATTTGTCCAAATGACCAATTTTACCACATTTGTAGCATATATTTAGCATTTTTTCATAAGTGATCTTCTGGCAGAATTTTCCTGTAGCTCCTTCTACCCATACTCCCAATTTGTAATTTGCTGTCCAACCTGATTTAGACACTGATTCTGGCAAACTCTCTCCTTCCCCACTGGAACATGTTATCATCGATCAGAAAGGGAGTTCCGACCTTAGATGCAATTCGACAAACATTGATTTTATCCCAACTTTGTAAAGGGAGATTGGGTAATCTGAACCAAACCGGTGCCGTTAAACCTTTCAATGAAGATGGATGGAATTCTGGGGACCATTTATCTTGTCCAATAATGCTGCCATTCACATACCAAGGTCCATTGTTGAGGACAGATATCATTGCCTCCGTTTCTTCAAATGCACACAGTGCCCACCCTCCTCCTAGCAATGTCATATGAAACCTGCCATATTGGTTCCATTGTCTTCTCAACTCCGATCCTATGATATGATAAGGGATTCCATCTCCAAATACCTTAACTAACAAAGACTTCAGAAGTTTGTTTGTATTTTTTGTTCCACTTTGTTGATGAAGTTTCACCACTCCTTCAAAATTCTCTCCGTAGTCGAAATTGGTAACTTCGAAGTTTGGCTTCATGTTCCAAGCAAAGATCAATTCCCTTTTATCTGGCTGAGCTATTACAGGATTCAAATCCTCCACAATATTGCAATTTCCTAGTACAGCTGAGTCACAAACTCGAACATTTACGTACCCAATCTCCTTTAGCTTGTTTTGCTGATGCTCCAGATGAACTGTCTTTCTGCAAATCTGGAACAAGGATCTCTTTTTCTACCGTCGGTGTCTTCATTTTGATGTATTCAGATTTTGAATCTTCAGCAGCTAATGACTTGTCTAAGAGTTGATGAAATAATATATTTAAAAAATCACCATTCTGAAGTTACAAAGAATTAAAACTTCATCATATATGACTTTTAGATTTTGCATCAAAAGAGGCAAGTTGCAAACATAACTAAATCATAAGAGAAAAGTTCCTCACATAAGTTGAGAAAATCATAAGAAAATAGAAAGGAAATAATCATCTAAAGTATGCAACCAAAGAATAGGAAGCCTCAAAGATTTTATGTAGAATAATTACAAGATAAAATTTTATAGTTATTAATATATGAAATTAAAAGATCAAATTAAAATGATAGGCTACAATCTCAAGTAAAGTTCAACTACAAAAAAATTATAGAAAATTGTCATATGAGAGGATACTCCTTTACAAGAGCGTGAGTTAACATAAGACAATATTTTTACCATCAGATACATAAAAGAAATGAACATTCATAGGAAAAAGATAATTTTCTCAACATTACAGAAGCAAAAAACTCCAAAGAAATGCATTTTAAAAAAAGAGTTCACTTTTTGCCTCTATTTTTTGGCTTTAAGCTTCCCATCAATTCATAAGACATGCATTTCATATACAAATTAAGCAAGTCTCATAGCCAACCAAATCTTAATATGATTTTTTTTTCTTAAGGAAAAAATCAAAGTTATGATAAATTACATTTAAGAATAACTCATGTTCTTTGCAACTACCTATTGTGCCTTCTTAATACATATAAGATTAGTTAATAAGAAAAATGTTATTTACTTTGTAATTAAAATGAGTATTCAATAATCAACCAATCTCTGAAATAATAATAATATACATGATCTTACATAGTTTAAAAGATAGCCATGAATAATGATCGAGTTAATTTAGCACAGGGGCAGTATAAATCTAAAGCAAAGGAAAAAACTAATGATGTGATAAAATTAATGGACTATACAATAGAAAATGTATCAAAGATTAATTAATAGAAATGTACATCTAAAATGACAAAATGATGTTCTTTCACAAGCGTGCGAGTCATATATCAGACAATACTTTTACCATCAAATTAAACACTAAGTGCGCATAAATAAAAAATAAAAAATTAAATAAACATTATAATTTATAATACTATATATATTTATTTATATATGAATAAATGAATTTAGTAGTAGAGATATTTGTAATAATGATCAAATTAATAAAAAATTAGTATGATATGAAACCATATTTACCATTTTTTTTACAATTAGATAAGAAAATAAAATCTTTGATCACAATAAAAATGATAATTTTTAATCAATAGCTTATCGTAATTAATTTTGGAAAAACTTTTCATTTGATTTTTCAAATGAAGACATGCATAGTAAATGAATTTTAACTCTTGCAACTTATACATTAATTTTGAGCTAAAAAATTCAAGCTTTGTAGATATTATCTGAATGAAATAGACAACAAAATCAGAGAGAAAAAAAAAAAGTTTAACATAATAAAGAAAAACCAATCATCATAAAAGCCAACAGGCAAAGCCATTATGAATCATCAACAATAACAATGTCAACAAATGAAGCAAAAAATTGAAGTATTGAACTTGAAAATCTTATCTAGAATTCGAAAATCAATAATAACTTGAGACTCACCGACATTCTACTGCAGGAAAAGATGCTGAAAGAATAATAATAGGAAGAAGTCCGTCATAAACAAATTTGTGCAAGCTAAAAATTGCTTTGAATAATATAAAACTAATAAGTGGTCACATAATACCTACAAAACTAATTCAAAATACAACTAAATCTATGGAGAATGTTTTATTGATCAGTAAAACTTAAAAAGAGAATTTGAATTTTAACCTGTAACAATTGATCAATCAAGGCTCAACAGTTAGTGCAAGGGAAAACTTTAGAGTCCTTCCAGAGACTTGTAGTAAAAACTCAATGAAAAAATTTAGGATTGATTTGGAGTTTACCTTGAGTTTTAGAAAGGCTGCAAGCTTCTTGGAGTTGCTCAATCTAGGCCTCACAGTATTATGGAGATCTACTACGGGCATATACTACTCCAAACGTATCCGAAAGATAAACCACTGGGATTTGCTTCAAAGTAACCAGATTAGACAAATAAACATGGTAATGAAAATATTGAATCACCAACTGTAAAAAAAGGGAAGTTTAAAAATTTCTACATGTTTATAATGTTAAGACGTAGGATATTACTCAGGACATGCATTACCTTTCTAGAGATGTAGTCAGGTGGCTTGAATATATCCATAGTCTTCATATATGACAAATTAGTATATTTGCAAATGTCAATTGATGATATTTATATATGGGGCATATTAGTATATTTGCAAATGCAAACATGTGAATAAAATCAATTCAAAGCTAGAAAGGAAGTATTAGTTCATTTTTAAAGTACTTACTCAGACATTAAATTATTGAAAAGAAGATGAGTCAAAATTTGGGCTCTGCTGATGAATCACGGGAGAGGAGGAAGAAGAAGGGAGAGCTCACCCTTGCGGTCTTCCTTTCTTTCATGGACAAAGATGGTATTAAACCCAAATCATTTATGACTTGATTAATATAACAGAAGCAAATTAAGAATTTCAACGGGCTCCCATATATTACTATAATAACTGTAATAATTATCAAAGAAGTAATTACAATCTCAATAAAGTCCTCATATCCATTCATATTTTTGACCTTTGGCGTTTTAACTGTCATAATTGCCAAAGAAGAGGTTGCAATCTCATTAAATTACTATAATAACTGTTATAATTAAATAAGTAGTTACAATCTCACTAAAGTCCTCATACATATTCATATTTTTTACCTTTGATATTTCGACTCTTAAAAAAATGCAATTTCAGCCTTAGAAGCTCAAAAGTACAAATTAATTAGCATTTGTAGATCAAAAGTGCAAATTTATCACATGCTAAAACAAATTAATTTGCGGAAGTTTAAAGTGCAAATCAATAAAAAAAATTTAAGCGGCATTAATTAGCGATAACGGATATTAATTTGTATAATTATTATATTATATAGTATATATTTATTAATTACTTTAAATTAATTAAACAATATTATTTAATGTTGCGAATAAACTTAAAAGCCATTTAATATGATACATTTACTTTTGTTAATCAGTTATTAATAGGTTAATAATTATGTACGTTAATTTTTATTAATTAGTTTAAATTTATTAATTATTAATATTATTTAATGCTACATACATTTACTTTTATTAATAAGTTTAAATTTAATAGTTATTAATAGGTTAATAATTTTGTACGTTTATTTTTATCAATTCATTTAAATTTATTGATTATTAATATTATTTAATACTACATTAATTTGCATAATTATTATGTATTTTTAGATTTATTAATTATTTATAATGCAATGAAGGGACAAGATTATTTTAGACGAAATAAAACGAATGGTCAAGATTTGATGTGGAAGGAAGTTCAAACGGCTTTTATAATAGTAGTATAGATATGTAAGAGGTTAAGGTAAAATTATTACCCCTTATGATTACAGAGACACAAATTCCGGGTCACATCAATTGGTGTTAAGATTTTAAAATTCAATTTGAGTTTTTTTTAATATATTCATAAACTTTAATATTAAAATGAAAAATAAATAATAAATTAGTATTAATAGAAAATTTTCATATTGTTCTTCATAAATTAAGATGATGGAAATAATATATCTTAATTTCTTTTAAGTGCCAATCTCCATTTTTTTAGCTCGCACACTTTAAAAATAATTATTTAAATTAAGATGTCTGAGTGGTTTTATTTTAAATTGCATTATTTTAATAATGTTAAGTAATTATAGTACATTACTATTTATATGCTTTTAGATGGATTTATTAAAAAGGATTGAAACAATTGCGTAAGAAGAAAAAGAGGACTTTTTTTTTTAGTTAAAACCCACCGACGGGCTTACGTGTTAATTAAGGGTAAAATTACAAAAGTCCTTAAAGGGAATTCTAGCTCGCTAACGCTCAAAGAGCTACAATCAAAATAAAAAGAAAACCTACGAGCCCGAATTCCCTACTAATGAAAATAACAAAGAAACCTAATAACATTCTAAGATCCCAAAAAACCATGGGAAAAGAAAAACAAAGTCTGCTTAATCTTACAATCAGCACACGTACCCTGCACAAAACGAGCGCGATGCTCTAAAAACCTGCACAACAAGCAAACAAAGATACTAGAGAAAAGATTAAGCCAACAGACAAAAAACAAATTAAGCATAATGCAGATCAGAAAGAAGCTACTCCCCGGTAGAACAAACATTCGGCTAAGGATCCGCTTATCCAAGATGCAACCAGCACAGAAGGGCCCAAAACCACACCACCTCAAACAACCCCCAGGAAAAAACAAAAGGCTCCAGAAGGAACCAAGAGTAACCAAAAGGCAGCAGCTAAACCCAAGAGCATAACAGTACACCCTCAAGGAATAAACCACCAGAATAACCACCAGATGCAAAACAGCAACAGCAACCACCCCAACCAAGACAGACCAAAAACAAACACAAAAACCAAAAGACAGAAGAAGGGAAACAAGACCGAGCTACAGACCCAAAACATACTGGACTTTCCTCTTATCCAAATTAATCAAGCCTTGAATATGCACCGCCAGATTTAAGAAAGTAAGATCAATAATGTCATTAAACATGCTACCAAAAAGAGCCAAAGCACGGGCCACAGCGTTAATCTCAAAGTTAACCACATTAAAAGAACATTCCAAGGAATTCATTAAGAACAAAATCTTTCTGCGGGTGTAAAATAGGGCATGCCCACAGCTGCTACCATCCACGCACAGAAAAGCAGTATGGTTAATGTTAAAATTGCTCTCCACAACCACATTTTTAATATCCAGACTGCCACAAAGAGAAAGCCCATAAAGCACAGCCAACAAAAACCCATTCAGATTATCAACCGCCCCAGAGATCCCAGCAAAACCAACAATATACTTCCCATCCGAGTTCCTGATTAAGCCCCCAATACACCACTTGGTCCCAACCAGAACAGTATGAATATTCAACTTAAAACAATTAGAATTTGGGCAAGACCAGTTTAAAGTCCTATTAACCTGGGAATGCAAAGGAACAGCAGGAGTAATCCCGAAAATCTCGACAGAAGAATCAACCTTATCAAAACTCTTATAAGATAAAAGATTAGCTGAGAAAAGAGCAAAAACTTTCTCCTTAATTCTAGCAATAATAGTAAGATGGTTCATCGCAACATTATTAAAACGAGAATCATTTCTGGCTAACCAGATAAACCAAATAATAAGAAGAGGAATAACATTGCGGATATGGCCCTTCACACTAACCATCCAGTCCTCTAACAAGTAAAACACTGAACAGGTAGGTCCACTACTGTTAACATGAAAAATCTCCTCAAAGTAGTTCCAGACCTTAACCGCAATAGGAGAAGAGACAAACACATGATGAACCGTCTCTAAGTTAGAGCAACATTGGCATTTAGAAGTAATAAATAAACCTTTATTCCTCAGCATATCATCTGTAGGAACAAAATTCTTAAGGACCCTCCAATTAAAGACAGAAACAGTGGTCGGAATGCTCTTGTGCCACATCATTTTAAAAAACTTAGAAGACATCTTAATGTTTCTAAACACATGCCAAGCTTGTTTAGTAGAGAAAAGACCATCTTTAGTAAAATTACAAAGCAAAGCATCTTTAGCACAACGATTAATAGGAATATTTGTAATCAAATTTATAATGCAATCCAGAATAACAACAGAAAGCTTTTCCACATCCCAACCAGTATCAGAAAAGAAAAAATTCACTTTAACCGAACTCAAAGAATTAGAGGTAAGGAGATCATCAATAGAAAAGACATTAATCCAACGATCTTGCCAAAAGAAAATGTTACCCTCCCCAAGGCCCCAAACTAACCTAGGCTCAATTTTCCACTTAACCTGAAGCATAAGATGCCAAACTTTAGAATTACCTTTAGAATAAAAACACATGGAGGGATGAGAATCCCCACAGTACTTGGACCTCATAAAATTAGCCCATAAAGAACTATTAACCCTTAAATTGTACCACAATTTAAAAGAGAAAGCAGTAGCCATATCGAGCATAGACTTACAACCAAGATCACCTTCCTGGTAAATCCCACAACACTTAGACCATGATGACCAATGGATTTTGGAGTTGCTAGAAGAACCCCTCCAAAAGAATTTATTGAAGATCCTATCGATCCTCAAACAGACCAACTTAGTAGGAAACAAAACTTGAAAAGAATAGACCGGGATAGAGGCAAGCACACTTTTGATAAGAACAAGCCTACCACCATAACTCAATAACTTAGAATCCCAAGTAACCAACCTGTTATAAACCTTAGAAATTAAATCATCAAAAAGAAAAGACTTCTTTCTACCTTTGAATAAAGGAATCTCTAAATATTTAAGAGGCAAACTAGCTTGGGAGAAACCCGTAACCTCCTTGATATCCACAATCCTATTCTGGACTTGAATGCTAAACTGGGATGTTATGCTCATTCTTTATAATACTAGTTTAAATGCACGTGCACAACGTGCACGTTGACAAAACTCAAGAAAAAATATTATTATTATTATAAAATTTAAGAAATAGTAATTTAAAAAGTAATCATTATTAATAATGATACTAACATTTAACCAAGAATTTTTTATGCTAAAACCAACAAAAATATCTCATTAATCCTCATTAGAACTACAACAAAAGAATACAATAGGAGAGAAGAGAACTATTCCTAGTCCACAAGATCAAATCTGTAAATCAAACCAACTCAAGATTAGGTAGATTAGGACTGAGTCATCTTGTAATGTACATTCAATTGTCTTTAACCATTTCTGAGTCCATGTAATAATATGAGTCCGAGCTAAAGAAACCTTACACACACACACTTGGGAAAAAATTTTGTCTGTTTGACTTAGTGTTTTTCTTATTTTGATCACATCATCTGTGATGATCCAAAACATCTCCTGGATGATCAGTTAAAACTAAACCCTAATAGCATCCTAGTGAAGGCAGCCATAATTAAGTGAATCGTCCTAGACATATTAGCATCGTACGGTAGACGATAGCTCAATTAGTAAAGATCACATCCAAATCTATATCACTAGAGGACATTGGACATCATCAAGGACATTATCTTGGACGATACTACACAATTATACCTAAATTAATTTGATAATTACAATTAAGGTTTGATTTCTCGATCATATCATAACCTAGATAATCGCAGTAGTCATCCGGACGATCAGTTAACAAACCTTAGTTCTTCCTAATGATGTATAATCGTCCGGTTCATTAAGGGCGATGCTCTGGATGATATGTACGAATTAAACTAATCATCTAAGACGATCGAGAGATCGGCCTAGACAATCAAGTTATTTTTCTATCATCCAAACATCCATTCATCGTGATGTTCTATATGATATTGGTCATTTTGTACTAATCAGCCCGGCCAATCGTGAGATCGTCCTAGACAATCTAGTTATTTTTTCATCGACCAGACATCCATCTAGGGTGATGGTCTGGATGATATTCGATGGCATGAACTAATCGTATATGATGATATACTATTATCCTGATATCGAATAAAGTAACTTCTAATCGTCACAGACTCTTCCAAATCATCTTGCTGATTGGAGCTGAATTTTATTTGATCATACCAAGATATCAGCTAGTCGTTCTTGCATGATAATGTTAGTTTATTGCAATTAAGAGTAAATATGAAGCTCTCTTCATATCAACCCTTATTTTACCCAAGATGTGTATCTTTCGCATTTGTCCTGACCTGAGATGCCAAAAGGAAAGGGAGATCAAGGGAGAGGAGAGAGATCTTGTGAGGGGCGTTTTGTGAGGATTTTACAATGGTTTACTCCAAGCAAGGATCCCGAATCATCTCTTGGTCTCATCCCTATATTCCTTAGATGTTCAAGAAGTCTACTTCACAACTGATCATGGTTCTTTAACTGCTTTTGGAGGAAGTAAAAGGAGTTAGGTTCTCTGCTTGCTTTTGGAGGAAGCCAAAGGAGTTGGGTTCTCTACCTCACCAGCGTTGGCAGAAAAGAGTTTTTGTATGAGCTTCTCCGCCTTGCTTTGGGGAAAAAAGAGAGACACTGAGTTTAATATAATACTTGAAGGAGAGGCTTCAGGGAGTGGACGTAGGTAAAGTGACTGACCACACAAAAATATGGTGTATTCTTTTCTATTATTTTACTTATGCATTAATTTCGTACTTCATTTTTCTTGTGGTGAATCTTAGTTTGGTTGTGTTTATGTTTTTGTTTGGAGAAAATTTTGAAATAAACCAATTCCCCCTCCCCCTCCTCTTGTTAGCATTGGGACTAGTTCATAAGGGCTTAACATTCCTGATAAACTTTCAAATTGTATCAGAGCGAGATTCATAAAGGCAAGTTTTTTAAAACTTTTGAATTTTGATCAATGGCTAAATTTGGTAATATAATACTGCGAAGGTATATTTATTACCCAATCACCTTTGTTTGATAATAATCCTTTGATTTATATGAAAACTCACATGTCTACATTTTTACAATCGATTGACTATCACACCATGGATGCTTTATAACGAATGTGATATTACACCTCCGTCTTATGGAATTAATAGCATTAAAACTGAACTTTCTTTTATTAAATGGACTTTTGATGATAGGATTTACACAACTGAATGCAAAATATTTGAACATTTTTTTTTTACTTTTTTAAATCTGAAGATTATATGTTTTTCAACTTGTGCTATACCATAAAAGAAATTTGGGATATATATGTAATATTTATTGAAGGAACAAATAAGTTAATCAATGCTAGTTGAATATTCTGTTTACAATGACATGAACTTTTTATATGAACATACTAATCAATTTTCTGACAAGTATACTAGGTTCACATCAAATTGTCACCATCATGCATGCCTAGAAGAGAACTTAACGAATTATAAAAGAGTCAAAAAGGATTTTGAGATACTTTACCTTCTTCATTTAAAATGCAAGATTACTACAATTAATTAATTTAAGGATTTAAATACTTATTCTATTAATAATACTTGGGTCACAAATTGCTTACGAGCAAGGGTAAACCAAGGACGCCTTGATGCAGTGTGAGAAGAAGAAGAGAAACTATACGCTGAAGTTTAAATGGATAACAAATTCTTTTGGATCTAAAAGTGATGATGTTGCCTTAATCGCTAAGCAATTTAAAAGCTTTTTAAGGAAAAAATTACAAATATCATCAAAAGTGGAAAAAAGGTAAGGATAGCAAAAAATTTAAAAGTTCTTTTGATGTGATTTGTTTTGAAGTAGGAAGCTTGGACAGTCAAAAGATGATTGTCCTATACTAAAGGATCACTCAAGCAAGGAGCAGGGTGAGGAGAAACCCAAGTTTAGAAGGAAAAGAAGTGGTTCCAAAAAGCGTTCTGGGCGATATGCATCTGACTCCTCTGAGACTAAAGTTGAGGGAACCAACAAACTTGTACTTGATGGCCAGTGATCATCTGGTCAGTCTAACCAAAAGAGGCTTGCTCTCTATAAAAGGCCTCATGAATCATGGTACCTGACAGCGATGCTCACGACATTTGACTAGAGATACCTTGCTGGAGGCCAGAGCTAGAGGCAAGGTCACTCTTGGAGACAATACCAACAAGAAATTGGTGGGCGCATGTATAATCGAAAACTCTAAGAACCTTTTGATTAGAAAATATTTTTCTTATAGAAGACTCGAAACATAACTTTCTAAGCATCCTGTTAGCTGTGGATAAGGCTTTCATCATAAAATTTTGGCAAATATATCTTATTACTTGAATAATAACACTATTTTGTAAGAAAGCGCATAAATAATGTTTATATGCGTTGATTTAAATAATAATTGAAATGGTGATGTTTTATTTTGTTTTAAAAAATATTACCATGATTCTTGGATATGGCATATGAGGTTATGTCATGCTAATATGATCCCTTAGAAACTGAAAAAAGTTAGAGGTCCCCAACGTAAGTTTATTAAAGACCGCCTGTGTGATGCTTACCAACTAAGGAAGCAAGTTCAATTCTCTTTATATTCTATTAAGGACATTAGCACCTCTAGACCTTTAGAAGTCCTTCAAATGGATTTGTTTGGACCCATTAGCACTGCCAGCTTAGGGGAAAAGTCCTTTCCATTTTATATTTCGATCGATCCACTACTCGAGTTTACTTGATTAAATTTTTATCTCATAAGATGAAGTCTTTTGATGAGTTTAGATCAATTCTCCACTTAGGTTTTCAGAAAAAAATTAGTTATGAGATCTTGACCATCCATATGACCATGGGGGAGAGTTTTAAAATAGAGATTTGGAGACTTTTGTGAGGATAAGGGGATTAGCCACAACTGCTCAGCTCCTAGGACCCCTCAGCAAAAATAGAGCACACCCTCTATGCCGATCTTTGTTTCAAGGTAGAAAACATGTCAGCAGATAAAATCATCGACTCCAATTGAGATGAAATGTTGTTATCTCACCTAATGTATTCTAAACGCAGACAGTCCTACCGCTTTCACTTTTTCTTTTTTAATTTATTTCTTGTATATATTATGGGTTTCAATATGTTATCCCCAATCTTTTCCTACACTGCTCTGCCAATGGATTAATTATCTTTCCATCTATTTCCATCTCAACCTAATGTCAAGTTTTAACGATGGAAACGTTTTGAAAGATTATCAATTGCATATAAAGAAACTATTAATGGACTTAAATTTCCTATAATATTTCTATCGTTAATATATTAATATAATAATATATATAAATATATAATCTGGAATTTAAACCTTTAATTTTAAAACTAATTAAGTTTATGATTTCCTTGAATTATTGAAGAATTTGAACTATTCCCAGAGCTTGACAATGGATGTAGAGATTTTTGATTTCATGTACCAATGAAATTATGTAAGAATACAATGAAAACAAGTAAATAAGATTCATTTGCAGCAAAGACTGGTACATATTGTGTTTGTCTTTCATTGGTGTATGCATTTCATTTTTTCTCATTAATCATCCTTTGGTTACTAACAATCGATTGACTCAGAGGGAAAGGCAAAAAGTCATATGGTGCTCGTGTGTTGCTGTTAAGGTAAAAGGAAATCTGACCTTCTTCATTAGCTCTAAAAGTTTATTCTTGAAGTTCTGATGCCTGAATTTTATAACCATTATATTTTTTCTATGAATTTTCAGGATTATGGAGAGGATTCCATATGGTTTTATCTATTAAGACTAATGAGAGATTCTATAGATAATATAATAGTGATGACCATAACTGAAGTTTAGAACTTACAGTGTATGTATACATCTCATATACTTCATTCATATGCCTCTTAGTCGCATCTAATTCTCTTCTTTGTGAAGTATTGTTATACAACAAGTGAACAAAGCATTAAGAGTTCACTTAGCAAAGTAGAGAGCGAGTTAAGAAAAGATATTTCTAAAGCTAAGAACTACACATTGATATATGATCAAAACGTAAATCATCTGAGTCTTATATGAGATGATGCTTCAAAAGTGAGAGATATAAGGCTGAGTTCAACATGTCACATACATTCAACTGCACACAGACAGAGGTGAGAGCTGGCGCAGCGGTTAAGACGACAGAGAAAACGCCTGAGCTCCGCTAAGTGGTGCATCAATTTCGCAGACGTCGACGTGATACAACAAACATACTGTGAGGTTGGCGCAGTAGTCGTCTATGAGATCTATTATCACACACTCAATCACACAAGTGAAGGGGAGTGTTACCGCTTCTACGACCACTCAGAGCGAGCACTACAGGGGTGTCATAGAGCTTACTGTGCCCACGAGTGCGTGGTTAAGATGGAGAGAGCTGAGTGCGGTGAGGAGCTCGTGAGTCGTTTATGACTCGACCTGAATCAATCCTAATGCTCGAGCGACATAGGGAACTTATCGTGCCTTCTATGTGCAGCAACAATTCACGTTGTTTTTGGATAGGAAACTGGTCATCCGCGAGTTGAGTGCAATCGTTGATTTTATTGAGATGAGAAGTCAGCGAGTTTTGTGGTCTGCAAGCTCATACTCTCAGCATGGTGATGATGAAGGCTCTGGCTTCTCAACTCATCTATATCTATGCGTAGGGACACATTTTGACAATATATATACATTGCGGATTTAGGTCCGACATTAGTTTATGACACGTAAGCACAAGGATGGCAGTAAGTATACTATTATTGTAAACTCATCACGTAAGTTACTAGCACAAGCATCTACAGGCTATCGTGTGCGAACGTGGTGATACTTTCTCAGAGTGAGTCATTGTACAGTCAGACTTGGCAACGCTGTGAACGTCTTCACCACATATTCTGACTGACAATGATACTTAGATCACAAGGTGCTATAGATGAGGGTGTTTTGGAGTGGGTACGAGTGGAGGGTTAGAATACAAATCATATGAATCATTCTGAGACTATTAATAGTGAGAGGAGTGACAGTGGCAGTAAGAAAATTTATAGCGCTGGGGGGGGGGTTTAGGGGTTTAAAAGGGCATAAACGAGTGCTGAGGGGGTGCACAGAGTATTGACGATTTGAGATCTCTATCTATCGAGTATCAGGGTGGGCTGGTTGGGGCGATCGCAGATCAGCTCGAGGGGCGCGTTGTGTGGGTGATGGAGAGGAACTATTGAGGTGACTTGAATATCTCTCACAATGATGGCAGGTGGTATTTTAATCATTAGATTATTCTACAGATTAAGGAAAGATACAGTAGGAACGGGGTTAGTTAGGCTGGTAGGGGTGGATGACTTCTCTCAAGTAGGCATGGATTGAAAGAATTGGGGGCGTATTAGTGTAGGGCGTGGGGCGCGGGGAAGACATTGTTGTAGGAGTTGATAGGTGTTGGGAGGGAGGGCGGGCAGATAGCGCACATAGTAAAGGTTTAGTGAACAACCGTGGACATGGCTGGATGACGTAGCGGAGCAAATGGTAGAGTAGTGGAGAAGAAGCATCAAGCAATATGACAGTGTTGATGGGGTGCGACTTTTAAGGAGGTGAAGTATGGTCACAGAGAACGAGAGGAGAATCGACAGTGTGGCGGGAAAGATTGGTTAATAACTAAGGATATTTCTGAGTATAGGCAGCATTAAGGCATACAGTATGGATTGTGATAGGTTGTTTTGTTGAGTTATAAATAGTTACATGTACTCTGATAAGTACGTTTGATACATTGAGGGATTGGTTTATTAATGATACTATAAGTCCAATTTATGAGATGGTTCGGGGTAGCATAATAATTGAAGCACTCAGTTCTTTAAGTGTGATGAAGATTATTAGAGTTTTAGGATATTGGCAGAATGAGAGATTACATGCAGAGGCGGGTAGGGGAGTGGGTTGGTGTGGCGATGAGGTCATATTAGGTACTGTAGCGAGAGTAAGTCACTAGTGTAGGATATAAAATACGTTTGGGTGGGATAGAAATCTATGATACATCAAACGTACTTTAATTTGGATATTTATATGGGAAATCATTATGTACTGAGAGACTATAGCGGTTCACTGGTACTCTGGGTGGGGGGGATGCACGGGGGTGGGGGACATGCTTTGTTGGTTCAGTAGTAGAACGTCGGACAGGCGATGTGTATTCACGATGACAGGGCTGGTTGTTTGCGTATTTAGTTGGAGAGAGTCGTGTAACATGGAGTTGAGAAACACTTATGTATTTGTTCTTATAGTGGCAGCTGTGATCGATGTGATAGTCTAGTCATGTAGGACGGGCATTAGGTATGCTTGGTAAAATATTTTAAGCGAGATATTACACGTCCTTGTGTGTGTACTTGGATTACAGGGATAGATTGTGTTACGTGGGTCTGATGAGAAGTTAGGGGTTCGACATACTTCATTGTTTTTATGATGTGAATTGATCTTGTTTACTATTAATGGTCTCGAGCACCTATCTCCTACTGAGACTGTTTTTGTAGAAATTAGGTTATGTGTCAAGAGATAATCTTAATGAAATTTTGGTGGGTTGGTTTGTGATAATTTTTTTTGGTAGTGTGGTTGTGGAGGTTGGGGGAGAGGTTGGAGGTTGAAGGATTGTGGTGGTGAATGGGTGGATTACGACCAGGGGTGGGTGGAGGTGGTTGGGGTGCAGGCTGATGGTGTGGAGGCGAGGTGACTATAAGTTTGTTGTTAGAGTTGTCTGAGGTCATGCTGATTACCTTCATAAAATGTATAAAGAAATAGTGGAAGCTGTAAGGCTTAAATCAGCTGTGATACCATGAGAACCTCTCTCATTTATAAAAGCTTTGTATAACAGTAAATATAGCAAAGAAGCGAATAAAGGTAAAAGATGAAGGTAAAGTTACTATGTAGGTTGTATTCCTCTCTATCTCTGTAAATTACACATGAGCTGTATATACATGTAAAAGATAATGTGTTAGTTAACAATGTAAGATGTAGATTTAGGCTTCGTTTGGGACGGCTTTTTTACTGATTTTTGAAGAAGCTTTTTAGTATAAAAATTAAAATTTTTGTACAAGAAGCAATAAAAAAGCAGTCCCAAACGAAGCCTTAATCAGTCATAGGGAACGTGCTCTGATCACATACAAGGAACAGCATTGCTGCGCAGACCACAAGGAACGTACGTTGAGTGTGTCTCGTTTGTGTTTGCTAACATTCTTTAGCATATCGTGATTGTTTTTCATTAAGATGCAACAATACCTATTGGTTTAAGAAGGAATTATATAATCTAATAATTTGATATGTTACTTAGGATAAAAAAAAGTTAACAAATAAGTTAAAAAACATATTTAAAAGAAAAATAAAAGTTAACCCAAATAGGCCCTTAATTATTTCACATAAATTACTTTCTATTTTTTATTTTTTACAATTTAATACGAAATCAAAATATGTTTGATATTCAATAAATTTTATTGAATATTATATAAAATAGTGATGGGGGGCAACGATATTAAGGAGTGATGATGATTATCACTGATATTCAGGGACCATAGGAGATAATTTCATTTAAAAAATATATAAAAAATCCTACTAAATGCCAAAAAGTTCTTCCAAATATTTAAAGAAATAACAACATTTGTTATGAAAACAAAAAATAAAAACATCTTTGATTTGTTATCGATCAAAAACCGAAACAAAAAACAACTAAAAAATATAAACCAACCATAACTCATAAAAACAAAACAAAAAATTGATCTCAAACAATCTCTCTATACTTGCAAGGAACTGATAAACCAAATAGCTAAAAACTGAACCGGAAAAACTACGCAGATAAACGACGTACACAGATGGAAGGGCGCGTTATCTCAACTCCACCAAATTCTCTGGCTGCTTAAGCAACGGCTTTCTGATCATCACTTATATGTAATGAGAGGATTCTTCCACCAAAACCACACAGCAGCTACTGATCGAAGCTTGTTGCATGATAATAATGGCTTCATGGGTTGCAAATACTCATGCAGCAGTGGCCATGGTATTGCTGTTGTTGATGAACTTCGGGCTCCCGGCCAGATCAAAAGTTCAAAATCCGTGATTACATACCCAAAATGTTCGGTGGCGAGATGGAGAAAATGGATATGGCGATCCAAAGTTTTTTTTTTTTTTTAATTTATAGCAAAACCACTCCGCTAATGCTGAAGAACCGTTGGACTATTCAAAATAAAACGCTCAGGTTGAAGAAACTGAAAAATATTAATTGCTAGAAAATATAATAATGATCATTAGTATCTTTAATTTTGTTAAATAAATTCTGAAAACTGATGGAAATTTAACTTAAATGAAACAAACAGAAACTCAAGCGTGTATTTAAGGGCCATTAAATTATATAAGTATTATTATTTTTTCATTAAGTAATGATTTATAATACAATGAAGGGATAAGATAATTAAAAAAAATAAAATGAATGACCAAGATTTGCTATGGGTGGTTATGCATTCAATTGTTCTAGAACCTACTTTTATTTTATATTAAATGGTAGCCGTGCATTTGGTATATGAAAAGTTTTAATTGAGCTTTTAATTTTTAGGGGTATGAAGTGTTTATAATGAACGTTGTAGATTAATTTATAATTTATATAGATGAACGATTCAGATTTGCTATGGGTGATTCTCAAGCCACACTTTTTAAATATATTATATAATATATATATATATAATAATATATATATATATATATATATATAAATATATATATATATAAATATATATATAAATATATATATATATATTTCTAATTATTTTCACCAAAAATGAAAAGAACTATCATTTTTTAATTTTAAACAAAGCCCAATTTCTCAAAGTGAGTGCAACACTTATGCATGACATAAGATCATATCTTAAAATTTATATTCATTAAATTAACTTTGCACTATTTTTTTTAAGATAAAAATCCAAGTCTAGTTTCTAGAATGAATCATTTATACAAATTAGTTAAGACCAAAGTAACTCTTGAAAAATAAATGAGATATACCTTCAGAGATTATAGAAGGCACTGCATAAGGTAGCAACAACAATCTTATAAATAAATAGATCCTAGAAAATAAACCT